>SSNR01000043.1:1915290-1997972 GCA_006937965.1 Callopanchax toddi | reverse complement strand
ACGGGACAGCAAGGTCTTGTTTTGTTGGGTTATGACCGACAGGGCTTCCTGGTTCTGCAGTGAGAACGAATCCTATTGGTTTTTGCTTGTTGTACGTCACTCCGACTACGCTCCGACTACAAAAAATATCTAGCAGGTTGGATATGAAAGACTGGAGAAAGACTGGCATAAATCGGGTCGCCGACTGCAGATTATCCCCTTACATCTAACGACCGCGACGACGGGAGCGCGCAGAGACTCCGGTAAGATTCCTAAAGACTGCCAGTCTTTAGTCTGCGACCGTGAAAATCGTTAGGTGTAAGCCCAGCATTATTTGGCAGCCTGACACTTCTGCTGCAGCAGGGGGCAGTGTTGTCGCGTGAAAGAGAAACGAAACTGAAACTAAACACTACACGGTCTATGGGCAATGGCAGCGGCACTGCCTCACTCCAGTTGTCGTGAACGTGCATGTGGGAGGAGAATTGACCATATAAGCAAGTCCGGATCACTATGACCTCATAGCGGGCTGGAGTGAAAAAAACTGTTTGAAACCTGGGTCTGAAATCTGGAAGAGCTTCTCACTGGCTGGACTAGGAGACAGATGGACGCCGTTTTTTGCTCTTTCTGGCAGGTTTAAGGTGAGAACTCAACGTTGCAACATGATAGATAAGTCAGAAAACATGGAAACCGATGTCATGGGACCTTTAAATACACCAAAACATGAATTAGGTTTCCGTCAACACAAAAACGTGCCAGGCTATGTCCCTGAATGAAACATAAACTCTCCTTAAGATGCTTCAGAAAAGTGTTTTGAACAATTAAAAGTCCACTTTGATAAATTAGTTAATAATCACTCTGCAAAACAGAGGAGTCTTCTTTATTATGATGGGACCTTTTAAACCAACCCTGAAGGCTGAAGTTGAGGCAGAAACGTAAATGCATTTAATAAAAGAATAAAGAGCTGATAAGTAATAATAGAATGTGTTCATTATAAGGCAGGTACTTACCTCTATAGAGAGCTATTCTGAGCTATGGCAGTAATGCACCTAACAGCTGTTTGTCAACCACCAATAAACAGAGAAGATTTTAACAAATTAAAATCATACCCTGAAACTCCAGAATTCAAGCTTCAATGAATGCGTCACCAAAAACCATCTCACTTTTTTTTTTTTTACTTTAAAATGTATTAAAACAATACTTAAAATGTATTTTTTCAAAATGTATGATAAAAGTTTAAAATATGTGTAGATTTTAGGCACTGTTATAAAAATCAAGTCACTCATAAAAGTGTTAACTATTTTAAAGCCTGAACTATGAATTAATAATACATCTAGTTTTAAAAACTGAACTATTTATTGACAAATTCATACAATTTAATCATCTGTTTAACATTATTATGTAATTAAATAACAGTAAAGAAAAATAAAATAGTCCCTTACTGCCCGTAGATCCTCCACCAGAGGGCAGCAGACATTATCGGACCATAAATGTCAGGTTTTTGATAAAGTACTAATCCTGATACTCCATCTGGTCACTGTACGACCAAATGATCAACACCAGTAAGGGTTAAATGGTTTAGTTGTGGAGTGTGTTCTCATCCAGGGAGAGAAATGTGGTTCAGGATTTCAGCGTAGATACGGAGAAAATATACTGGAATAAAAATATAACATCAAGGCTGCAGGAAGGGATAAAACAGGCTCTTCTTTTACAGTTCGAAGCTGTGCTGCTCAGTTTTTATAAGTTTGTCGGCTGCAGCAGCATCAGATCAGCGACTTAAAGAAACTGAACAAACTGATTAGCAGAGGCAGACTTTGTGCTGAGGACTCCTAAAGCTGATCGTGGGAGGAAAGATGAGCTGCTAGAGGCAGTTTAAATGTTTCTGTTCATTTGAACAGATTGTGCAGCATCCTCTCTCACGTTTCTAGCTGGAATTCAGCGAGTATTGTATCATTTCTGTGATGGTCCTGATGTTCTTAAAATAAAATCTAAGCCACCTCCCTTCTTTATTCTCTCTGTAATTCATCGTTTTTGCCCCTGGAGGGAGGAGGTGCTGAAACACAACCTGCCACATCTCGTTTTATTTATCTGCCTCCGACACGGAAACATAAGACGTGAAGGAATTCAGTAGATGTGATGTGTTGGGGGGAGGGGATCACCTGAGTTTTAAAAAGCTATATGGCAAAAGGAAGCGTCTTGTCAGAAGAAGGAACATCTGTATCCCTGGTAGAATAACAGGAAGGAGATGTTCTGTTGTCTCTCATGCCGAGGAGCCACAGGTAGCTGAGGGGAAGCTGTCAGTACCGTGGGGCATAAAAAATATGTCTGAGCATTAAAAATAGACCTAAAACACACCGAAAACTAGAGGGCTGTTCACTGACACACAGAAAAACAGAGCAACACTCTCAGCAGGACAATCAGAAAAACACCTTCACGTGTAAAAACCGTCACTGATAATTAGGTTTTTAGTTGCAGAGCAAATCTGAGTTGTGAGTGTGTTGCCATGGCTACAAGCTCTAAGTTGTATGTTTCCATTATCCCCAGGCATCAGACTACAGGTGGACAAATTATTTGAAAGGACACGAATAAACATAATTAGCTTGATATGCAGATAAATCTTCAGTCTTTGCCCTTTTTGTATTGCACCTGAATGTGTTGACCTATGCAAATGATCTAGTTACCCAACCTGTGTGTGTGTGTGTGTGTGTGTGTGTGTGTGTGTGTGTGTGTGTGTGTGTGTGTGTGTGTGTGTGTGTGTGTGTGTGTGTGTGTGTGTGTGTGTGTGTGTGTGTGTGTGAGGTAGAGGAGTACGCTGCATGAGGGATTCAAACAATGGGAATGAATATTTATGCACAAAAACAGTAACAAACAAATATTTAGTTTAAATTTTTACCAAATGGAAGGTGTGTTTTATTATGGTATAAAGTCAAACAATTGTGAGAAAATGTGTACTTCTTTTAATTATCAAACTGAATTGGTACATATGACATTCAACTTTCAAGAGATCTTTGAAAGGGTTGACATCCAAATCACAAATTAAACGAGGATAAATATCAGAATATGAAAATATTTTGACATAAGAGACTCTGCATGACAGTTGTTTAACCTTCTGCATTTTTTACTAAATTAAACAATACACCCCACATGACCTCATCATACATTAACTGTCTAATAAGATTGTTTGAATACAAATTCAGGTGATTCCTACTGAAAACGTTTGCATTTTTTTTCATGTAATTTTGTTGCAGCCAAGTGGGATAGATAATATCCTCTGTGTTATCTAATCATTGAAGCTGACTGATTAATCAATAAGATAAATATCTTCTTGAAAACTAATCCTACTCTGCACTGATTCATTTCTTTCAGAGTAATAGCTCAATAATTTATAAACAAGACACCTTCAGTTTTCACTTTTCAAACATGAAAACTGTAACTGGCGTTTTATTCTTTCACCCAAATCAAATGAGGTCAAATCCAGTAAAAAAACAGGGACATAAACTCTATAATTCCAACATTTTAACTGTATTTAGATCATTTTTATTTTACGTTCTGCTCAGCAGAGTTTTAAAGGATATATTTTTAATTATTGTTCAAATATAAATGCTGATTACTCCACGTTAAAAATCAACCTGTAAATGTTTCTAGACGTGGAAAACTCTACCATGAATTAAACTGAATATGTCTTTAAATCTCTCTTGATTAAAGATTTGAAAGAGGCTAATTACATCAGAATCTCCTCTATTTAACTATTGTATTGCTCCTGTTGTTCTCAGTAATGGAGGGGACGTGGGCTTTGTGGCGTTTTATCGATCAGAAGTTAACTTGCTTTTGACAGTGATGGATGAGCTTCCGTTTGGAGGTCCATAAATCTGATTAAACAGTGAAAATCAGTATTGACTTTGATATCTGCGGCCTGTTTGCTTTTAAATTTGACTGACTTCATCCTGAGATTAATCCAGCTCCTTTGGAGAGCCTGTCAGAGTTTTACTCTTCTTTTGAAGCAACAATCAGCAGTTTTTATTTACTCTTGATTCTCTTTTAGATTTCTCCTATAATCTTGATTTGTTACATTTTAATAGAAGCTGTTTAAAGTGACGTTCGTCCATCTCAGTGGATGATGAATGAACTACAGTCTGCTGAGGGATCAATGCTGGAACGTCAGTGTCACAGTGATCAAGTTTTTAAAGCAGAGATGAGACCATGCAAAATATAAAACCTATATAAACTCTATTAAAATGTATTAAACTTCTGGACATAAACACATTTTGTTAGAAGAGACTAAAACTGGATTGTTTGGCTTTTAGAACCAGATCAGAACTGTACTGGATTTAGTGTAAAAACAGGACTAAAATATACATAGAAAGAAAAAAAAACAATAATAAAAGATTGTTGTAATCTAAGATTTTGTCAAAATGATAAGTGATAATAGAGCATGGTAATAATGTTTAACCTTATATTTGTCATGTCCTGCCCCCTTTGTGTTCAGTCTTGTCCTGTCTGTTCCCCTGTGTTTTCCATGTTCCTCCTCCTGTGTCCTGCACTAATCCTCCACAGGTGTGTCTCGTCTCGCTAATCACCTCCCTCCTTATATGCTGTTCAGTTCAGTCACTCCCTGTCTGTTCCTCCCTGAATTTGTTCCATTTGTTACAATAAAAGCTGTTTTTTGTTTCACATCACCTGTTCCTGCCTCCATCCTCCTGCGTTTGGGTCCTGCATTTACCCTGACCGTAACAATATTGAAACATTCCCATATTTTTAGAACATATTTCAGTTCGTCGTGGGTTTTTTTCATTAGGTTCAGTGCATGCTTTAATAAGAGAGGGACTAAAATGTGCTTTATTAACAGTATAGGGGCCAAAAAAGGCTCAAATATCCATTCAGAGTTCTGTCAGAGGCTAATTGATGGGTAATAAAAATAAAAAATGTTTAGATTACTTTTTATTAATGGGTGTATTACTGAGTGAGCTGTATGGAATCACAGGTTTTAGAAAACTCACAACAAATGCAATCCCACATAACAAATTCCTTTTTCGTCTGTAAAAAAAATGTGTATGACAATCACTCTGCCCCAGAAAAAGAACAGCAGAAAGAAAATAATTGAACACCCTTCAAGAATTCACCCTTCAAGAATCAATCAGGGTGAGGAAACACATTGTGCAGACAGAGGTTATGACATTTCGCCTCAGTAAAAGATGGCCTGTCAGACCTCACAGAAACCCGAGCAGCCTGAGACAGCATGGGTTAATCAAAATTTAATCACACTTCAAAGGCTGACTCAGTCAGGGCTTGTCACACTTACAGTACATTGGGTTCGGCCAGACACATATTTATGGTTCATTTTGCTGTTACAACAATCTGTCTTCTGACAGAAAATCTCCAGCTCTGACTCCACAGGCCTGAAACAACCAAATGCACCAAAAAGAACTCCTTCTATCAACATCTTATCACCGCAATCTGCTCCTCTTCCTCTGCAGCGTTGTTGATAAAGACATGGTGTGTGGACTGGTTGGTGTTAGATTTCACCCTGACAGGTTTCCGTTAGGATGTGTGTGTTAATATGAGTGAAATAACACCACGTCGAGTCAGAGTGCAACATGAGTTCATCAGCACATTCATCCCTATTAAAATAAAAACCCCACACAAAGCCATCAGCCCAACGAGGGCCTGAACATCCAGGCAGCTGAAGAGGAGCAGCGCAGCATCTGATCAGTAACATTTACTGAATTAAGTCTAAAAAGCTCGATGGATCTTTCATTCAAACCTCTTTTGAATGTATTTTTCATGAACTGTGTGTTTGATGATCAAAGCTTCCAACAAACGTTCTGACCTAGATGCAAAATTAATCTTTTCTTGCAAACAGCATCTGTCAAGCAGAAGGAGAGCAGCGATCTGTTGGTATATTCAGACAGAGAGAGGCGCATTTCTATGGCCACCTGACTCCAAACTTACCAAGGCTACTCTCTCAGCACAATAATCTATAATCCTCAGTATACTGCAGGAGAAAATCCATCAATAGTCTATTTCTGAATGTCTTTACAGAACTCAATTAGAGCTGCCTTGACAAAACAAGCAGTCTCATGTGACATCTAAAAACAAGCTTCTTACAATTCAGCTGCACTGAAACACTTCTTCCTTCACAATGTAATCACAAAATACCTTCTGACCTGTGTCTTATTGAATGCAGTGACTTTAAAAAATCCATTATTTGTTTCACAAACTCACTCTCAAACAGAGGTGATGGTTCTTATTAGAAATGAGAAAATAGGATTTTGTCCTTTAAGAGGCCACACAGATATTTTAAGAGAAATACAGCGAAAATCAATGTAAGGAAGGTGGGAAAAAACCGAGAGGTAAATATTATTTTGTTATAATTTTATCATAGAAAAATGCTTAACAATATTCACAAGTAGGCCTCGGCGTGATAGGGACTTCTTAGTAATGTGTTGAGTATGTTTTACAGTAAGACATTGTCTAAAATAATTTTAATTCTAAATATATTAATTAATTTCATCCCCTCCCATTACAACATTGGAACACATTTGCTGCCACAATAAAGTGAAACGTTAAAAGACGTTTCACTTCATCCACCGACAACAGCATCTATAACGAAGACGCTGCACGGTTAGCATTGCTAATGCTGATTCAGATACGCTGCTTTTAACAGGTGTTGTGCAGAATAAAGTGCCCCATCACAAAAAGGCCTTCGTCACAGTAAGTATGGAAAGCCAATTTATCAGCAATCATTCATCAATAGTAAGATGAGATATTTAGCAGGTATCCATAATCAAATCTTTCTATGTGAAGTGAGAATTTAAAGCATCAAGACTAAGTTTAGTTTCAGATGTTTAAAATAAAATAATGTTCCAGGGATTAGTGAGATCATTTGGAATAATAAATAATATATTTTTAAATTTCATGCGATTTTCAGCCAAAGTCCAAAATATATTAAACTCATAATTAAGATGAGTTGAATCACCTGTTTCTAAATGTTGAACCATGACTTTAAGAAGCATCAGGAACCAATCAGAAGTTCATTTAGAGCATTGATGATGAGTCAGCAGTGAGTTTTGAGTGACAGCTGATACGTAGATCGTAGTCGTTGCTCGTTGTCTCTCATTTTTGCTGCCCAGAGGTCATTAAGCAACACCTTTATCAGAGAAGGGAAACAGCAGATCGGTGAGTGTTTTCATACCAAGAGCACAAGTGTCAGCACATGGCTGAGATGAAAAACAACCGTAAAACAAAAAGTAAGCATGAAAAAGTCTCAGGGTGCAGACCTGTCAACCCAATCTGTCATAAAATGAAGACATGAATGAATTCTCAGGCAGATTGATGAATCTAGGAACCTCATTAACTTCAACTAAACTCAAACAGATGACCTGTAAACAATAAGCCTTTAAGGAAAAGTCCAACGTGAGAACAATGAGCTTCTGACAAAGAGTAAAGGAAACCGAGAGAGGACCTACACAGTGAGGGAAGTCATTACAACAACCTGGATGTAGGAGTGCTGCTGATGTAACCTGAAACCTGGTCTGACAGGGAAAAAAACGACCAAAAGCCCAAATGAAAACTACTGACAAAATAAATCAGGAAACAAAATGCAGAATTCAAACTAATCATAACACGAAAACACAACATATTCATACAGAAAACATTCAAACTCAACAAAACCAATGTTGTGGTGATCCAGGACCAGCCTTGTAACTATATGATGTCCAGTGATGTCATACCTCCAGTTCACATCATTCTGCATCAGTTCCCTGAGCACCACAGCTAAATGTGTTTGTCTGATGGGTTTTTAACATAATAAGCCTTTTTGAAATATTGCACAATGCACAACATGTAGATGCTTACATTAACTTTAAATAATAATGTAATTCATTAAAAACAAAACACTATCAGATAAATGCATGAATCAATGCGGTGCTCATGCACTTTCCCACATTTTTGATGGGGGCATTGTGAGGATATGACATCACTGCAAAATGATTCTATAATGACTCTCCTGGTTCTGAAAAATGTTGATGGTCCAAAACTGAAACCAATCACAGATCATGCCTAGAACGCTTTTTAAAAATATCAATCATCAGTGGGGCCAACTGGCAGAAACCAACCTGTTTAAATGAGCTAGGAGCATTAAAACATGGATCCATCAGGGAAATGTATCACGCTCCCTCAGGAGTCTGCCACCACACAATCTGAGAAACATTCAGGATGTTCCAGAGGGGCTAACCCTCTCATCAAAGATTAACGCAGAAAGAATAGTTGCAACACTTCATTAACGTATCAAAACAGCATCACAGCTAAAGCGACTCACAATCATAGATAAATGTGTTTCAGCAAAACATTAAAGCACGTTTTTTATTTTCTGTGTTTTATAATCATCTACCCACACTGGGATTCATTTTCACAAAGTTTTTGCAGAAATTTGCTGATGGAATGTGCTTTTGTGCTTCACCTCCTCTGCAGAGGACAGTCCTGGGCTCTTATTGAGTAATTAGCCTTTGCTTTTGAGGCAGACGCTGCATAAACGCCGACAACAGCTAGAAAATGTTTCAGAGGCTTTTATGCATCAAAGTCCTGCCTTTATACTTAAGTTTTGTTGAGCACAGTGCACGCTTTTTCAGTTTATCAGCAAGTTTTGTTTCTGTTTTACCACCAAATCTCAAAAAGCTTCAAAGTATGTTACAGTGTGGTAGCATCAAAAGCAAACAATATTCTGAGTTCAGCTGCAAAACCTCTCATGTTGTTACATTTTTAAAAAAACTAATGCTGCCAGAAAATTGCATCACCAAAGCCAGTTATCAGCGTGTTTAACTCCTCACACGGCACTATAAAGGATGCAAATCATGCAGGCACAATGTATGAAAAAATACTAAATGGAAAGAGATTGATTATCACCCAGAAAGCAAATCTGGCCTATGAGCGACTTTGGAGAGTTGGAGAAAAGGGTTTGAACAATCTCTCCTTTATGCTTCTCACTCCGTCATCTTCAGTCAAAACAAATGACCTTAGCAGCGTCAGGCACAAGGTCAGAAACTCTGATCTTGTTTTCTGACAGAGGAGATGTGACAGATTTTTAGATGCTGAAACTGCTTGAAATGCTAATAAACTCTGTCAGTTAAAATCTGATAAATACCCACAAGGGGACGTATGGAAGTCCTTCATACGCCAAGACAAAGTCACACAGAGACACGAGGACAGGGTTTAGGTGGAAGTGTCCATTACTGCAGTCATTTCAGACATAAGGCCTCTATTAATCAGTGTCTGGCGCAGATAGAAGGGCCACAAATAAACAAGATGAAGAATAATTTAGCGACAGATTTGCAAATCACACACCCCGCAGCTTGGTACCAGACACACACCAAGAAGAAGACGTCCAGATTTTAAGGCGGTGCCTTCATTCTGATCATCGTCTGAACAAGGTGCTCAAATGAAGTGTGTTTGAAAGGGAGCGTGTCACAGTGTGAGACATGGGATGATGAATTTGTACTTTAAGGGGACTGTGGCATCCAGCCAGTGCTCCTCCACCACACACACACACACACACACACACACACACACACACACACACACACACTCACTCACTCATCTGTCAGAGATGAGCTGCTGTCAGTCTGCAGCAGCCAAATATGACAAGTGTCTGCTTTGCTGTGGCTCTCATCAGGTTAAATGGAATGAAAGCAGATGAGGAAATGAATCTCCATAATAATTTTTAACCACAATGCTGAGAAACAAAAGTAACACCTACATTTAAAGGGACTTTCACCCCCACATAATTCATTATTATTGTTTCCTGATTTCATATTATGAAAAATGGCATCTAAAAGTGTGTCAAGCATCTGGGCCAAGTGGAGCGACCACACATACATTTTTAATAGCTCTGAGCACTTTAACCTGCTCCATTTCCAATCATGCAGCACAGCCTGTGCCACCACAGAGCGCTGCAAAGCAGCTAGGTCCTGTGCAGTGTTTGCGTATCATTCGTCGTGACAGCCTCCCTTCAACATCTGCGCAACACAAAAATGTTGGCTTTGCATAATCCAAGCAGAAACAAAGTTTCTCCCTCTGAACACGTTGGAGGAAATGCAAAGTGATGTCACAGCGGTGGGTGTTTCTTCCAAAAACGTACGACAGAGACGACGTCTTTAGCCTCCATTTGCAAGAGTACTATATGCTTTACTCAAAAACTGAAAACACTAATAGAATATTGTATGACAGGTTGTAGGATGCTGATTTGATACCGTCTGTCTTATCAGTTACTGACTGCATATTATCAACACAACAAGACAAAGACAAATTATAGGTTTCAGCCCAGAACCTGTTTTTTCCCAGCTTGTCAAAGAAGAAAAAAAGAGAAATTGATGAGGATGTTTCTCTAACATGATGCTTCACTGAAAGAACAGAGTCTTCTTGGTCTCTGAGTTTAGTTCATTCTCTAAATGAATTATGTTGAGTGTTTAATAGAAGTAACAAATGTAAACCTGCAGGTTTAAATCAAAACGTCCTTATTGCTGTTTATGTTGTTTTACAGTAAAATCTGTGATCATCTTTTTTTTTTTTTACATGTAGGTCTCAGTTCAGACGTTGAAGCAGTTAAAAGGTAAACATTTCTCCTGCTTAAACAATATACTGTACGTTTGTGGAGGTAACAGATCCAGGATGAAAGCCCAAACATCCAGAGATGTTCCCATTTCTGCATCTCATAACTCCAGTGGGGGAAGACCAGGAAGCATCTTTATCAGATGTCACCTGAGCTGATGTCCTTTGATCCAGAGGAGCAGCAGCTTTATTCCAACCAGATGATGAGATCCTCACCTCCTCTCTAAGGCTGAGACTGACCACCCTACAGAGGAAGCTCATTTCAGCCACTTCTATCCGGGATCTGGTCACCATAGGTGAACAAAGTTATCGTGACTAAAGGTGAAGCGCCCAGCTCTTTGTTCATCTCTTACTCCATACCACTCTCAAACCAAGGCACCTCAACTTCTCACTTTGAGCCTGAAACTGTTTTAGCTGAGCAAACAAAACTAATCTCTATTGCCTGAAGATGCCTTTCTCTGTAACAAATTACCTCACAATTTGACTTCTTTGGGCCTCTGGTGTCTTATTGGATCAGAAATCAGAAACAAAAAGCCCCAACACAACAGGTCATGAGCCACAAGTAGAAATATTCTCACATACGTCCCAATCTAGTTTGGGTTTTGAAGGCATATTCGCTTGAGTCTCATGCAGATAAACATCTGTTTTGACAGTTGTGTTGGATTCTTAATTCAAGCTGAAAAGCATCATTAAATATTTAATGGGGCTCAACAAACCCTGGGAGGTTTGTGAGCTCCTATCAAGAGAGGCCAATTTAATCACAGCAACAGAACGGCTGAAAGGTGTTGAACCTGCTGGAGATTAGGTCACATTTAAACTAAACACACAAATGATCGCCTGAGGTCCGAGGAAGACCTGCGTCAAACTGGGCTGTGTGGAAAAACAAAAGAATGTTATTTCCAAGACTAACTCTTTAGTTATGCTGAAAATCTTTAATGCCTCATGGTGCGCTGAGCTCTAATATAAACAAGAGGAGAAAATAAATATTTATTTCACGTTTCTCAGATTTGTTTACAACAATATATCATCTGCAGAAACTAAATATGCATGTGTTTATTAAGAACCTTTAACAGAAACATCATTCTAATTAAATGCTGACTTGTCAGAGCTTTAAGAGATAGTTCAGTTTGGTGACTGTAAAAAATTAAATGTATAAAAAAAGTGATTTTATATCCACAACTTATTTTTGTTTTTATTTACTTCTGCTGCTGCATGTCATTAAACTGAAAATGAGAAAATAATGATATTAGCAAATTATATACAGAAGCAATATGATTAGTATGAAGTATCATTTTCCAAACAAAAATCTGTTATTTTTACTATTTGTGTTTAAAAAAAACAACCTAAAACTCCATGAAAACACCACTCAGCTCATCTCAGAGTAGATGTAAAGAAGAAATCGGGCTGCAGCATCACGCCTCACAATTATATCTGGCAAAACAACAAGGGAAAATGAAAAAGAACAAAGAAGACATTTAGCCGCACAATCACTCACCAGGGGAGAGACGTGGTCTCCAAATGTGAGGCATCACTGTTCAGCTCCAAACTAATGTTTGCGTTCTATTTATTCAGTCGTATTACGTTCACTGTGCTTCAGGAAGAGTTTGACTATCCGTGAGCCAAAATGTCCCCACAGATTTATTCTCTCCTGACAAACAATTCAGCGCAGAGAGGCGGATTCACATAGATCGGTTTATTTTTACAATCACACATAACAAGAGATCTCCAGAAAAGAAGCACTTTGTTTCTCAGTAGCAGCATGACTTATTTGAAGCACCCGTAAAGAAGGGCATGGAGCAGAAGGTAAAGCATGAAGGAGATGATTTGGGTTCCATCTCAGTATTGGATTTAAGTATCATCTAAAGCTAATATTTTCTAATGCCTGAACTCTTTTATTTAAACATTAGTATCAAATCGGCTTTAACTAGTTCCTCCCATGTCTGGAGCTCGCTCCGTACTTTGATGCAGACTGCAGAGGACGTGAGAGTTTTCTTCTTGGTTGTTGACACAGCTTTCTCCTCTCTGAATATTTGCATTACACACATGACAGGTTGCTGTCTTGCTTTTCTCCCAGAAACACTAAAATACCTCCAGAGATGGACGTGCTGAGCTAACAGACTGCTCACTGCAGACAGCGCGCTGCCTTTAGAGCAGCAGGTTCACAGGAAATCTTCCACCTTTATGTCTAAACTTTGGAACATGTGGCAGACAAATATGGTGCAAAAACAATATGTTTACTGCACGCTTTAGATTTATAAATTGGATCAAATAATTATGCTGATTTGGGCTGTAAGCTTAATAAGGAGTCAGAGGTCAGCATTATTACAAGATCAGATCAGGTCAGGTCCCATTTTTCTTTTTTCTAAACTATAAATTAAAATAAAAAATTGTAATGTGTCTCATTAGTTCATTGAGAAAAGCTCAAAGAACACAGGGCTTACTGACAGTATGCAGTTAGACAAACTGCAACATTGCAAATAATTTTAGTGCAAGCTCTCCACACAAACCAAAGAGAGTCTGGAGCCTCGAACAAAACAAACACTGTAAAAAAAAAAAGGTAATTTTTACAGTAAAAAACTGTCAGCTGTGGTTGCCAGAATAATTCCGTAAAAAATACTGTGCACATGTAAAAAATTTTACTGAACAAATCATAATTAGATGAAATAATACAGATGAAAAGCCAAAGGAGACAGAGCCTTTTCATCTGTAGCTCCAAGGCGTCTGTATTACTGTGGTAAACACGGTTTGTTCAGTAAAAATGTTTACGGTTCACAGTATTTTTCACTGAATTTTTCTGGCAACCACAGCTGCCAGTTTTTTACTGTAAAAATTACTTTTTTTTTTTTTTTTTACAGCAAACAAATGCCTCAAACCAGGCGTGCAGCTGGATCCTAGCCACTCCCCTAAAACCCAAACTCTAGCCTGAGGGTGAAGAATGATATTATTGTTCATTTACTGATTGAAAATAAACGCATTGGTAAACACAGCATGACAACTAAATGAGCCTAGGGAAACTTCTAAATATTTTAGAGCCAAATCAGAGCAGCTGTTGCCTTCTCAGTCGATTTTCTGGTTGATCCAGACCATCAGAACAATCAGGGCAGCAGCTTCTACATCGCTGGGATTCACTGAAGGAAGGAAAAGGCTGACATAGCTTCTGTGTACCAGTTTGCTCTTTAACCTGACTTCAGTATCCTCAGATATCTCAGATGAGCCCCAATACGTCATCGACATTAAAATCACTCACAAACCAAAGGTAGGAGAGTTGGGAGCCTCAGACAAGATAAATAGATAAATAGATAGAGCATATGTTCATGCAGACACATGGAACTAATGTGTGCCTCACTTCCAAAAAAGTAAGAAGAATATTAAGGGATTTATATCTGTCGTTTCTGAATTTAGTTTCTATCAGCATTTGCCAACATGCCCTCAAAAAATGTAATTAAAATAAAATGTAAATATAAATAACTAAAGAAAAAAACAGGCAGCAATTCTTTCTTTTTCTAACAGTGGCTGTTTTATTTCTCTTGATGTCTGAAGGTGCCAGCATCAACAGAATCAGACCACTAGTGGAGTGACAAGTCAGCGCCATAACACTCCTACGGCACAACACCGAGCCTGAGAAGGGCTTCACGTTCTGTCAAACTGTGTGCCGCGCGATCTGAGCTCGAAAGGAAGCGGCAGAGACAGAGGGTGTTTGGCTGAGGGCGATGGAAAGAGACGCTAAATTTTGCTTCCATTATAGTGTCGCAGTGAAGCCAACCCACAGAAACGACACTGATCTAAAGGATGCAGTAAGTTATTTGACAACACCAAAAATATATATCCTTCCATCACGGGTCCATTTGTAGGCTGAAAGAATGTGTTTGCTGTTTGTCTGCAGGAGTTTCAGCAGCTCTGCAAACAAGAGGTTCTTATTCCCTTTTATTGGTAGAATTTAATGATGATGTAATAAACAAAAACTCAACTAGTTAATAATGTCCTCCCTTTTTATATTCACAGCTTTAGTCATATTTTATACTATTTATTAATTCTGATCTATGGAAGCTGGTGGTAGTTTTGATGTGGTTTTCTTGAACTCCAAAGTTGACTTTTCCCTCTTTTTCATCATTGTGAAAAAATCAAAGCTCTTTTTCTCAAGATGATAATGAACAACAAGAGGAATGTGGTGCAAAAATGAGTGATTCTTGTGCAGTTAAATCAATACCTCTGCCCTTAAACACAGAATTGATTTATAACAGTAAGAGTTGATCAATGGTGGATGTTACATGACATTTTGAGCCTGGATCTGATTAAGTATCCTTTAGGTTTTTTTATTTTTGAAATCATTTCTAGTCATCACCAAAAAAAAAGCTTTTCTAAGTCATAGTGATTAAAGATATTAACCTGTTATCTCAAGAAAAACAAGCGTCGCTACATTGAGATAAGATAAATAAATTGTCATGAAATTAGATTTCTCTTTTTTTAATCGTGTCTTCTCTCAGTTTATGTGGAGATGTGATTATTGTTTTTGCTTATATTCGCTGATCAATTTTGCTTTTGTCAAATCAAAACATTTAAATTTGGAACCCTAGCAGCAATGATAGAATGAAATATTACATCAGGAAGTTTGTTCTGTTCTCTGCATCTAACAAACATGTTGGCTTGTATAATAAGATAAAGTGTAGATACAAATTATTATTAATTAATAATAACATTAATTATTTAGATGTAACACATGCATCATTTGCAGGAGAGACAAAAAAAAAGCATGCTTTTTTGGCCAGTTTAATTTTTTTGCATGACTGGAGCTGAAATCAAACCGATTTGATTCATTTTACAGCCCTAAAAGAGAAAAACTTACAAGTTAAAGCGGCTCTCTGGAGCATTTTTCTCTGTATCAAAGTTTTCTAAATGTTTTAAATGATATTTCAGGTCTAAACTATGATCTATGGGTTGAGTTCCACAACATCTGTCATTCTGATGAAGACCCTCCTTCCTCCTAGAGACCCCTTTCCATTATTTCTTGCCGCCGACATTTTTCAGCCAATGAAATTCAAATGTCTGCATTCTCTCAA
This sequence comes from Callopanchax toddi, assembly GCA_006937965.1. Lineage (NCBI taxonomy): Eukaryota > Metazoa > Chordata > Actinopteri > Cyprinodontiformes > Nothobranchiidae > Callopanchax > Callopanchax toddi. Next base: position 1,982,337 of record SSNR01000043.1, on the reverse strand, counting down.
CATGCACGCGCATCGACCAAACCTGTACCAGTAGGGGGCGCTGTCGTACAGGACGCTCCGTGTGTTTCTCTGCCGTCTCAGCCGTTCACTGAGGACTCACAGCTCATTTCTACTAAAAACCTACCCATTCTCCAGATAAAGATGGATTTATTTTTATTTTTAAACCTTTCACCTCACAGAATGGCAAGGCTTGACAGGATTATGCGTTTATTTTGGTCAGAAAGTTCATCCAGGGCCGAGTCAAGTTCAGCTTCAGAGTCCAGCAGCAGCTCTCTGCTAACAGAGCTAATATCAGAAGCAGTAGGGACAGAGAGGGCTCATCAGACCCTCGTAGTGTTGTTGGAATAAGATTGTGAACTGTGAGTGATTAAACCCTACACATTGAGCTGTACAGTTCATGCCCGCAACGTATATGCTCCGTGTGCACGCGCGCACACGCGACTGGACGCGCGTGTCGAGATGTTTTGAGGAGGAGCCTTTGGACACTAGATTCAAAAACTGCTCTGTTGCTGAAATAATCCAGAGTGCGGCTTTAATATAAAACCTTTTACAATAATGTTAATCTAAACTTGGCCATGTTAAATGTAACCTCTATGATATTCAGAGTTTTACTGTCTGAGCAGATTAAAAATAGTGTTGTTTGTACAAGATGATCTAAAGGAAGCCCATTTATTCCAGGGAGTGTCACGTCAAAGAAGTTAAGTTGAGGAAAACACTTCAAACGTTGAGAAAAAGTCAAACTTTTGCAGAAAGAAGTCATAATGAAAAAGTAATGTTTTTTATTGATAGAGACCCTTATGTTGCAGCATCCACAAGAAACTCAGGACTTATCCTTCAGAATAAGAGCCCTAAAGGCATACTGTCGCACCCTAGCCTCCAGCCCCCCCTGCTGTTTGCTTTCTGCCTCAGTTTAGAGTTTTCCCTCCTGTGTTTTTGTCTACAGTTTTAGTCCTCTTGTGTTTAGTCTGTCCTCTTGTGTTTATGGTTTTAGGTTGTGTTTATTAGTGTAGATCTGTTTAGTATTTATAGTTTCTCCTGTGTCAGTTTATCCTGTGTTTAGTCCTAGATTAGTTATTAGTCTTCTGTGTTTTTAGTATGTTTTGCTTCTGTGCTTTAGTGCCATTTAGTTACTTCTGTGTTTAGTTAGTTCCTTGTGTTTAGTTCATAGTTTAGCCTTTTGTGTCTGACTTAGTATCCTGTGTTTAGTTCTTTTCCAGTTAGGTCTGTTTCTGGTGTCTTGTCATTGTCCACACCTGCCTCTTGTTCTCCCTGATTACCCCTCAGGTATTTAAGCCCTGCTGTGTCGTGTCTCTGTGCTCGTTCGTCTGCTTTGTCATCCCCAGCCCTAGTCGTCCTTAGTCTTAGTCCTTCCAGTTTAGTTTCTAGTTAGTTTTTGCCTCTGTTTGTATTTTGCTCTTTTTTGGAATAAACCCCTTTTTGAGTTTTTACCACTGCCTCGTTCTCCTCCGTTCATCCCTTCCTGCTTTTGGATTCTTACACTCCTGCTCCACCCTCGCCTGACACATACTGTACAGTTTTGACTTGTTTTTAGCTCCCCCTAGTGTCTGTTTAAAATCACTGTTGTAAAAACGTTAGCATTGTCTCTGCTCAGAAACACCTAAATCTATCTGTTGAAATGTCTCCTCAGCCTTCATTGCAAAGAAATCAGCTGTGTTCAAGTAGGGAGAGATTTTTAAAAATCAGGAATCATGAACTAAAAACACTCCAGCGCTAACATAATAGCTAGCCACATTGGGTTAGCCTAACCCTCATGAGATACGTGACTTTGTGAGACTTCAGGGCACCGGACCAGAGACTCAGAAGTTGCAAACGTGGTATTCTGGACACAAGCAGCAGATGGGGCTGAGTGACTTTTCATTAACCCTTTAAAGTGTCATATTAGCACATAGTGGCTCAAGGAAAACATGAAAAAGTTACATAGTGTGCCTTTAAATTATGCACAAAGCACCAGCTTATAAAAATACTTTATTAATACTGATCTTCTATTACACCCAAATAGAGAACAGTTTTCTAAAACACACCCAGAACCCTTGGTTAAAACAATAAATACACCAAAAACAGTCGGCACTAAGGGTTTGCTTCCTTCTTAAAATGGTTACTATCAATGATTTATCTGGAAATATGTCAACCTTTTTTTATTTTTACATTTTTACTTTTTTCTCAACAGTTTAATCTCCATGATACATTTATCTTCAGTCTTAGAGACTAATATTTTGGGAAGCCCTGCTGCACTTTGATGTCTAAATCTGTTAAAAGAAGGGTGTTTATTTACAAAGAGTGCCCTCACAATAGAGTGTTATAAATCACTGTGGCAGCAGGTAAACTTCAGGCAGCGACTCCGATCTGTACTGACAACTAAAACCACATTCAGAGCTTTAGGTAGCAGATCACAGAATGCAGGATAACAGCTTTCCTTGTGCTGCGTAGACGGTGTCAGGCCCGGTCACGTTACCTCAGCCTGAACGGAGTTTACCTCCCAGCTGCTCAGCCAAAGCCTCACCCTGTCAATCTGCTCTGCTGGGATCTATCCCCGTCGGTGTCGAAGCTGGGAGACATCTGTCAACATGTGTAACGCACTCCAAGTACAAAACTAAAGTATGCACCACGTGGGAGTTAGCTATCAGAGCCAATACAGCTCAAACAGCATGGAAAAACAGGGTGGCTAACAGGAAAATAGACTGAAGGAATGGATAAAAAAATCAACTGGCAGACATTTTTAAAGAAAACCTTTTTACTGTTTAAAGCAAATTCACATCCCTATAACTCCACCAGCCCCGTAATCCCAAATCTAATAAAGGCCTTTTGAGAAATGTGTTTAAGTTTGGTGGAGCGTGATTTCCATGTCTTTCATTCTAAGATGAAAACAATGATGTCTGAGCTGGTGTTATAACGAAAGACTGTCGCTGTACAGCTTCCACATATCTATCATAAAACATTAATGGATTCAGTTATATGGATTATAAATATTCCACCATCTGAATACAACTGAGATGAATGAGTAATCTAGCTCTGGTTTCCTTAGCAACAAGAAATAAAAGCAGAATTTTATTTTTTAATCCATACAAACGCACAATAACCTCACGGTGAAAGGCGTTTCTGGCCCCAGCTAGGTAAAATAAATTCTAAAACTTGAATCAATATTTATGAATGAGACGTTATACCAACAATACAGAACATTTTCACATTCAGGAAGAGTGAGGAGCAGAATGTTTTAGGTTGTTTCTCCACTCTGAGACCTGCTGATGAACCCTGTTTTTAACAAGTGGCTGCAGAGAGACGGGGTAAGCACCACGCTAACAAAGAACTAAACAATAATTCACCATGGTTTTACTCATCAGGATGAGTTTGACTCATGACTTCCCTTTGGTTTAAGATCCTAACGGCCTGAATAAAGCCTTGTTGTTTATTTCATCTTCAAAAGAAGGAAATAGCCTGACGAACATAGTGAGAGGTTTTTCTTTCCTTCTTTTTACTCATTTTTATTACATTTTTTTCCTCCAGGTTACATGTGACCTTTGCTGCACTACACTTCCTGGTATTACCATTCATTTGCTCTTATTGCATTGCTTTATTACAGGATCATGATCTGAATAAATGACATCTAATTTCTGACACCTGTTCATTTCTAATAGAATTCAGCTCTCGCATTAAAAATAGAACAGCAGCAGGTAATATTGACTGGTTTTGTTATTTTCTGCAGCAAATAAAAATGAGTTAGATGACCACATTGTCATGCACACACATTAAATACCTCACTGAGTCGTTTAAGATCAGGAACACAATGAGAAATAGATTTTTCCTAGTATTTTATTACTAAAGAAACTTTTGTTTGATTCACTAATACTTGAAATACAAAGATACACCTCAGAAAAATGTAATATGTTTAGGTTTTTGAGTACTTGCCTGATCTGATGGCAAAGGAGCAAAAGAGAAACTAACTTCTGGTTAACCATAACAATACCGGTAGATTATAGCTGGTAAAAGTTACTGGTAAAAAAAAACAAACTTGAAGATTCATCAAATAAAAATTGAAAATGTTTCCATCTGATAATGCTAAACCAGCAGTCAGGTGTTCCTAACAGTGTGTCACATGATGTGAGGTGTTTGACTGAGGAGTGATATCAGTAATAATCCCTCATTAATGGACATTTCTTTGTTGTGTTTGATTGGCCTCGGTTTGCACCGCTGACTGTGAGCTCTGATGTTGATGAATGACTTTATTACCTGCCTGGATGTTGAGGGTAGATGTTTTTTGTGCTGTGTATTACATTAGTTCTTTGTCTCCACACAACAACACCAACAGACTTCACCCAGGGCAGGCAGTACATTACACTGACTATGACACAGAAAACAGAGCTCCAGAAAATAGTCTGTTCTCTGGTCTTTGTGCAGCGTATTGTCACATGAATTTAGTGGGCTGTGCTATTTTGGGAATAGGCACTGAGTGTGGGGATGCTGATCATTCAATGTGAGGACATGAGACAGCAGGTGTTCATACTTTGAGTCCTGGACTCTAAAGGCCTGTCCTATTCAGAGGCTCTAAAGAATTAGTTATGCTGCACATGAAGCGTCCCTTCATTGAGCGTTTAGAGATGTGATCGAAGGGATTTTAGTCACCTTTCTTAAAAATGCAACCTTCTCTCATCTCATCTGCACCTTTTTTAAATCTGGTTATGACGCCATGTTGTCCGTGCACAACTTTATTCTTAAATTAACTATAATGTTCCTGTCCAGCTATATTACACAACTTGTTTGAATAAATTAGATTAAAAAAAAAACACTGTGCATCCATTTCTTGTCTATTTTGAAAAACGGAGCTGTGACAGGAAGCAGCCTCTGGCTCCGACCGCCGCTACAGCTGCTCCGTCCGGCTGTGTTTGGCTGAATTAAGCTATTGTTATTGTTTGGACTTCAGCTGTGTTTGACCTAATGATGCTGTGACAAATATTCACTGTTCTCATTATGTAACAAGAGAACATTACTGAGACACGCTGGACCTGAGCCTTGTGGCGTTGCTGCTAGAACACACACATTAACGATACACACATCTCAGCTCCAACAGGGCAGACGACTTTTGGAAACAGGAATTAGGAACGCTGGCTGGGCAGTGTGGGGGAGGCGGGGAGAGGTGGAAGGGTTGTCACTTAGAAGTCACGCTAATACGTCTAAATAGTTGTGGGACCTCCCATAACTGAATTTTTATCGAGGGAAATGTTTAAAATGAAATGACTTAGATGTGTTGCTGTTTATCACTGGCTGACATGAAACTATCAATCTTTGCTCTTAAGATGTTTCTTCATCTGTTGTTAGGTTATCCAGCGCCTTTAGTTCTGAACACTGAACTTGTGATTTATGACCAAAAATGTATGCTTTTTTTTTTCTTCAGACTGAAATGAAACATAACATTTAGCATGAGAATGATAAAAGAGATGTTGAGCATCACTGTTTATTAGTCTACCTGTTTTATTTATCATTTAAAACTAAATTAATCCTTTTAGGTATATCTGCAACAAAAAAATAGATTTCCCCGCATTTTTTAAAATTATTTGGAGCAAAAAGGGTTCAAATATAATGTCAGTTAATAATAATGTAAATATAAAGTATAATAAATTAATTAAAATGTAAATTAGGAATTTTTTTACGGTACTTTTCATTCAAACATCCCATTATTCTGTAGAACTTTTTCGCTTTGTTTTTTTGTTCTAGTTAAGTGCATGCTGCAGTGAGACACAACAGCAAAAAACTAAACATTTTTTAGTTGTTTTCAGAAAATCTTGGGGAAATCCATGACATGTCATTGATAGATATGTCATTTCAATCATTTAGCATCATACTTCTTTATTTATGTCTAATTGATCAAACATTCCTCATAATATTTAGCGCTTTCCTCCAACAAATGCTGTGTTTTGTTTGTGCTTTTGACAATATGGCGGATTCTCTTATTGCATTGTGGGTAGAATATGACATCATTGTATGTTGACTAACATGGGACAATAAGTGAGGGAACCCCAGTTTCAACAGGACACTAAACAACTCCTTCACATCACTGGTGTTACACTTATAATAAAATAATGTTCCATGATCATTTATTTGCCCATACGACTGAAGGTTGCATGTGAAATATACTATAATCCAACAAAGGCATGTCTGCCATTGATTCTGGGTTCATTGGCTGTAATATATTACTGTTAGTGTCAAAATAAAAACAATTATTAGCTGAAAATCAAGTTTGATTCCTTTAAAATTATGCAAGGTACTAAACATTTGTAACACTGTCATGTGCAACATCACTAAGCACCACTACCCCCATAATAAACATGAAACAGGATTATCACTCTGACATTAATTAAAATCAAAATCACAGAAGCTTGTAAAAGTAGCTTAAATCTACAGCAAAGCTGTTGTAATGAATTACATTAGATTTCACAGATGTTTCAAGTAAACTTAGAGTGGATAGTACATATATATATAATTTTCTGGTTGATTGGATTTTTTGGATCTAAATTGCTATTCTGTTCTCGTGCAGCATCTACAGGAAAATATATCAATAAGCTGTCACTAACTCTCAAATCTGTCAAAAATCACTGTGGAAAAAAGTTTAATTTATGGTGAGACAAAACTGAGCTTTTGGGCAGATTTAGTAAAACAATGATGAAATCAGAGTTAAACAGTGTTCTTTATTGTTAAAAGTAAGGTGGTTTGGGTCAAAACAATCAATATAAATAAAGATGGATCTACTTCCACCTGCATCTGCACATAACTATGGTGTTTTTAAAGCATTAATAAATTAAATTTAGGGATGTTCCGATACCACTTTTTTCAAAACCGATCCGATACCGATACTTAAATCTGAGTACTCGCCGATACCGAGTACCGATACTTCTACCACACAAAAAATGCAACAAATTGGAATACAGGTTTTGTTTTTTCTTCTCTGCTTTTTACAACAAATAACTGAGTTAGATAAAAAAATAAAATATATAAAAAAAAATGATCACAAAACTAAAATACAGTATAAGGTGAAAAATAACCATTTTCTGTGATTTCACAGATAAATTATTGCAGTTTTCCACATTTTAACCAAATAAAATGAACTATTTGGCACCATCTCCGGCTCTCAAACCACACTGTTCCTCTTTAGCTCAATAGCTCCCCTTAGTGTTCATTATAGGAAACTACAACATAAATCACAAGTCACAGACAGTAGTGATGTGACGTTCATGAACGAACCGAATCTTTTGAACGGCTCTTCACTGTGAACGAGGAGAACCGAGTCTTTGTAGAGAACAGTTCATTTTTTTGTGGGTGACTGTAAGCACTATGCATGCCTGCTTTAATTCACTTTTTAATTTCATGGCAAAACAAACAAAAGCCTGTTACAGTTTTTCTCAATAGCTTTGGCGCATTTCTCACAACAAAATTAAAGTTTTCACCACTGTTAAGACGTTTCTCAAAACAATTTGTGCAAACTGCAAAACATAATAGATAACCTGCAAAAGCAAGTCATCTTTTCAAAATGGGTTGTTCATGCTTTAACAGCAAGCTCTTTAATCAAAATAGATTATTTGTTCTTCAAAATCAAGTCTTTATGTCAATGAAAGTGTTAGTGTTGTCAAAATGACAAGTTCTGACAGCAGCAAAACAGTCACATGGTTTAGTCCTGTTTTCATTGGACAGATGACTCTGGAAGTGCTGCCCAATGTAAAGTCCAGACAGTGTTACACAGAAAACTAGAAGTAAAAGAAAGTTCAAGACACTGAATATACACTTTACTTTATACTGTATTTTTACAACTTTTCACAGCCTTGTTCAACTGAAAGAAAAACATTTACAAAGAATGAACTCCCTTTGGCTCAGTAAACCAGACTGTAGTAGTTTAGAAACTGAAGATCCTGTAAAACAGACCGTGCTGCAGATCAGTCATGGACATCTAGACATTCCCGTCTGTCTGGACACATATTTCCATCTGCATCACAGTGAATGTCAGCTCTGTCAATGCACAGAGGAAAGTTTCTTCTTGAGTGCTGAATCCACCCTCTGCAGGACTCTGCTGTGATGTCATCACAAGCTGCATCCATGGCTGCTCTCAGGGTCATTTGGGCATGTGGACGTCGATCAGGTTGCGCCCAAATGACTACATGTTGTGAAGGTTGAACTAACTGTTGAGCAAACTTTAATTCTGTTGTGAGAAATGCACCAAAGCTATTGAGAAAAACTGTAATGCAGGCAGGGGGTCTGAGGGTGAAAGGGAGGGGTGTGGAGAGGAGTTATTGTTGGGAAAGGGCTTGGGTGATGAATCAGTTGGAGGTGTGAATGGCTGTTTTTCAATAGGATGAGTTGAAACTTTCAAGATAAAAGAAGTCAAGCTGCCTTCATTGTCAAAGGTGCAGCTGTGCCAATGGGTGTGGCTGTCAGTGGCGAACAGACCATACCGATACTGGTAGCATCCCTAATTAAATTACCATTAAACATGTTGAAAACATTTATATTTCCACATGCAACATCAAGGTAGGAATCTTGTGCATCAAAAAAGTCAACAAAGCTATAAATAAGACTCAGGTGTTTTCAGTTTGTAATCATGTCCCATTCATTTACATGGAGGAGGCAGGATTTCGATTTTATACTGCAGCCAGCCACTAGAGGGCGTTTTGCTGGTGAAGGTTCTCAATCATCCATGTCACAGTAACCCTCGTATAGGTTCAATAGATTTGAACCAAAGATGCACACAGTTAAATTTTAAATGAATGTTACGCCCCTCTGCATTTTCCCTGGCCAGGTTGTGATGGTGCAGCAATCTGCATGGCCTTGATTGCTAATTGGGCTGCACCTGAAAGCCTACTGGGAGAGGCCTGAGGAGGAGCAACACTGGAGCTGCCACCAGTCTTAGAGGCTGGAGATTTTAGGAGAAATGGCTCCTTTTTAATAAAAACCCTTTTAGAAATATCTCCTTGTGTTCAGTCTCCATTTTATGTTGTGGCCCAACAAGCCGGGTCGAAGAGCATAAAGTAATAGCATAATCTAGTATACTTTTGCCACCATTGATTAAAAAAAAAAAACATCTTGGCAACTTCAGGTTCTGGGACCACTGCTCCAAGAAACATCAAGATAATACCGACGGACTGACAGGTAGAGGCGACCTGAAGCAGCGCTGGAAATAGACGCATCACTGATGACTCAGGCAGAACCTCAAGCCCAACACAATCTCAGCCGCCCGCAGCACACACATGTGGTGTGTGTTTAGAATATCAAGCACACATTCATGAGGTTTGGTTGTTTTGTGTGTTAATTTGTGACACAAAACTTTCTCTGCTTCATCAGCTATAAATAAGAGCCAATTAGACGACAAATAAGGACCTGATGTCATAAATACGAGACATGCCCTGGATGAACAAGAAGCGTGAGAACAGGAGCCAGCTGGAGAAGTTTTTACAACAATACATGCTGCTGCGAACAAGGTGGGGGTGCTGTGAGGACGGTGAATCAGTAGGCCAGTACATATGAATAATTCAGCCCAACTATAGTTGTTATTAATGTGATTCATGTTCTGTATGCTGAGAGTTCACTCAATTAAATTTGCATTCCACTGAGGATTTTTCCCCCTGCTGTCCGAATTCCTTAATGGATGACTTCTAAACTTGTAAAGCCATTTAGGCTGCAGGTATGGAGCTGTAATAATCCTAAAGTGACCGTGAGTCTCTCTGGGATGTGCTTACGCTCAAATGAGCACATTATGTAAGGTTAAGAGTGAGAAATGTAGACCTACCATTGAAAATATGACGTCCACAGACGTGCCTCTCTGCACATGGGTGTCTTCTTGTGTCTCGGTTGATCAGTTTCCCAGCATTAAAGACTCTGAAGGGATATAGTGTCTTTTCATTCCCACACAGTAGAATATGCATCGGTTTTGTCATTTGCACAGATTGTATGTGTTGCATTTGTACACGCTGATAACTTGTCAGAACAAATATGTGTTAGGCGTCTTTATTTGGGAGTTCCAAGCGAGATGAAGGCAGGGAGTCCACAGAGACAAAAAGGAGCTGGCATGAAATTAAGATCTGCAGTCAGATTTAAATCGAGAACACTGCAGTCATAAAGCTGTTTAACCAAACGGCACCGGGCTTCTCAACGTCTCACTTCAATAAATGTCAGCATTTGTTTCAGCAGGCTGCTCAGGTGTAAAGTCACTTTGTAGGAGAACAATCTGCAGTTCAGAATATTATGGTTTGTTTACCCATAAGAAAACTTTACATGTACAATTAACAGAAAATGTCAACGTGTTATTGGTGTGAGACATTTCTGCTAAATTCACAGCATCAGGCAAAAAGCTCAGCGGAGGCTAATTTTGCCTGTGATGGCTCAGATCCAGCCCCTTTGACAGCCTGCACAAAACAAGAAACTGGTAACTAGCTCGCTGTAACAGAATGCAGTCATTTTTATCATTGCTAATTACTCCTGAGCCTCTACTGATATGACAAAGTGTCTGCTGTAAAAAAAACTGCCTATTGTGAGTGTTAGAGAACAGACACTATTAAAGAAATTAATTACACCTGTGCAGAACAGGATAGTAAATTCACACATCTGGATTTGTGTGTGTGTGCATGGTGTGTATATATATAATATAATATAATATAATATAATATAATATAATATAATATAATATAATATAATATAATATAATATAATGGTATAATATACCGATATACAAATGAAAAATGGTTATATATTATCAGATAATGTAGATATGTGAAGGAGACCAGAAGTAAATGTATACAATACAAACTGTTGATATTATCATACTCCTACCCGACTTCAAAGGATGAAACTAGTACCGGACAATTGTGCTTATTGGGAGACAGATCCCAAATTCCAAATGTCCCTAGTGGAGTTTTTTTGTTGTTGTTGTTATGATTGGTCTTGTGACAGCATTCAGAATTCTTTTAAGGCACTGGGAGACTACGGTGCACCCTAGGATAAATGATTTAAAGCAATGGCGGACACTGCCTCTTATGAGGCCATGCTCAACTATTTGAAAGGGGAAAAAGACATTGGCACAGCTTTTGGGACACTCTGAAAAGTGGTGCCATTTTAATTTTGTTATTATTATTATTACTATTATCAAAACATTGAGTTATAAGAATGTATAGATGATTTCCGTTTGTTAAATGGGGGCAGAAATTATAAGATATCTTCAATTTGCTCCTTTTCATTTGAATTAGATTTGTATATTTTATAACCGTTTTATTTTGAATGAAATACTGTAAACTTTATTATCAATCTTGACCATGCCAGGTGAGAAAATAATGTGTTATTTAGTCATTTTTTATTTTTAAAACCTGCAGACTTTTTTCTTTGAAATTGTAAAAAATGTTATTTTCAGAGGTCCCATTCCTTGCAGAAATATATATCTTCAGATGAAGGTAAGTCTGATCTTTTGTGTGTGTGTTTTAATGCTTATATACTAATTTGGTTGTTTCATTTTTTTCCTTCTCTTTTTTTCAGACAATCAACTATCAGATTTCCCAACTTTATCACAGAGTGATATTGGTATTACCGGTAATATAATTTAAAATAATATAAGTTTCTTTTTAACAATTAATACAATGCAGGGATCTTAAAGAATAACTAACTTGGCTAAGAGAGACCTAATTAGACAAAAGGTAAGATAGAGAGGAAAAGTTTGAAACCACCTCCTAATTTCTTTGCTTCCAGAATGCCAGACTTTCTTGTAATCATTTAAAGTGGTCTTGATCAATAGTTCTTCAGACTTTCTGGAAGTTTTTCTGAAGGCTTTGACCATGACAGCATATTCTGCCATATGCGCTTTAACAAATGAGGAAAGTGGAGAATATAAGAAAGTGTCAGGCCTTTAAAAAACTTTTTGATTTTCAGTATCTCAAAGTTGTGTTTAATAAAATTGTAAAAAATAATTCTAGTAAACTTGACGGACAAGTTTTCAGCTAACAGCTCTTTGGAAATGGCCTTGTTGGTCTAAAATATTATTTAATGTGTCAAACTGTGTTTGGTATTTTCAGTCAGAGAAAAGAGGCTCAGCAGAAAAGAATTCCTCTGAAAATGGTCAGATAATGAACTGAAAGTGAGTGAAAAGCAGCCAAAGCATTAAGAATTGTTGATCAAGAAAAAAATGTAAAGGATTTGATAAACATGATGTCTGACACTAAATATAACAAAAGAGGGGAAAGTTAAACGTTTTGCTCAGAAATGTTTATCTAGATGTGTTTTTTGTTTGGGATGAATAGATGGATGGATGCTTGTATTAAAAAAGAAACAAACTGTTCTTAAAGGAAAGACTGAGTTATTATTCTTTCTTCTTCTTCTTACTATAAAGGAAGATATTTAAGCTCTTTTTCTGACTATTCTAGCTCACTGACACTTCCTGTTTGAGAAACAGTCCTAGGAAGGACTTTGGCTCCCTCTGCTGGTAGAAAAATTATCAAACTTGTTACAAAAGGGTTTATTTCCTCTCTAGTCTCATATATCATTTATCACTTGTCTCAGCTTATGCTTGAAAGGTTTGAGCTAAAGTTTACAGTTATATTCCTGAGGACCAGCTTTAATTAACTTTAACAAGAATTTCATGGTGATCCTCAGATTCAATTAAACTTTTCCAGTTTTTCTTTGAACATGATGTAAATAAATGTTCTTTTGTACCTAAAAGGAATTCCCTCAGTTTTCCAGGAATGCTTTAGAGTTTGGGGGGAATCTGTTACGTAATGTAACCTGTATGATTTGAGCTAACCTCATTTTTATGTGTTTCATGTTTTTATAGCTTACAGCGCATACAGAATCAGACAGGTTTAGACTCAGACACTGTTAGACATTTTGCTAATAAATATCCGTGTGTTTGGCTCCAGTCACTGATTCTATTTAGAGTGTTAAGTCAGTGTTAAATTAGCATAATACACTGACCACAAGCCTGAAAGTGAAATAAGCCTTGCTCCCAGTCAGTGGAGAACTTTGTCCTCTAAATGAGTTATTTTTATCTTGTCTTCAGAGTTTATTGCTTTTTAAGACACTCCAGATGTATCCTCCTTCATTTCCTCCCACATACTGATTACTAAGATGTTTTATCACTATTTGAACCTCCTGACATTCTTCTGACATAAAAAACAGAACTACATCTGTTTCTCATGTCTTTATGTAATGGGACTAACCTAATTTGTGTTGTTTCACTGTTTATTTTTCCTATAGTTTATCAGCCTACAGTGCTCATTAGGTCACACTCTGCCTACTCGGCATTAGTGTAAGATCAGTGCTGCTCTGAGACCGTTTTGGGTTATGGAGACACAATGAGTCAGTAAAATGACAAAAATAACATCACCGAAGTTAAAAGGATGATTCACTCAAAGGATTCTGAAAACATACAGTCATCATTACACACAATGCAGTACAGAGGAGATGAGTGCTCTTAAAGGCATACTCAGTAGCCAGGTAAACAATGTAGCTTTTAACGTTTTTTTTTTAAAGCCTCTTAACAACATTCTAATATAATATAGCCATAAATATATTGTGGAGATTTTAAAAAAAACGAAAGAAATCAATAAAGTAGTTGTCCCGCAGTTCTCTAAAAACTTCAGCCAATCCTATCGTTCGGACCGAACGATAGGATTGGACAATCCAGCTGTCTGTCTGCCGCATTTCCTCACTGCTTGGATTGGCATTAATCCGCCCGGACACATTTTGGGGCAAAACATCCCAGAAGTGAGAGTGAAAGTAGAAGAGCCGGCGGGTGATTCCATTTTAAGATAAAAATACCAGAGTCCCCCCCAAAAAACACCTTTTCAGCTAGCAGGAAACTAAAAACGTTTGGAGGTGAAAAGAGGAAAAGCTGTGGGAACGGGCGGGCGGGCGTGTGTGTGGGCGGGCGGGCGTGTGTGTGGGCGGGCGGGCGTGTGTGGGCGATCTGGGTGAGGTGCCACTGTTCCAGCTGGCCCTGGCCCACTGGTAAGTTCCTGCTGCAGCAGTTTAATTCATGTTTTAGCTCATTTTAATTAGCTTTCAGTTTAGCATCTTCATTGTTTTAATAAAGGTTTTAATGTTTTTATGTGTTAATAAATGTTTTAATTGATGGAAACCACGGCTTCTAACTTGTTAAACAATGAACATATGCACTTTTAATGTAAGCAAAATGGTATTTTCTGGGGTGAAATTCCCCAGGTGGCGTTGGTTGGGTTTTAAAGGTATTTATATTTGCTCGCTGGTGCCCTCTCCTTGTCACATCAGAATGGCAGACCACCATGAGGCAAAGTCACAGCAGGACCCAAGTTCTTAGTAGTGAGCTTCAAACACTGAAGGAGCAGAAGGGTCAGCTGGTCCTCAGCCAGATGGAGACTGAGAGGAACTGGGAGGATCCAATAGGTCAACGTCTCCTCAGCTCGAACAGCTTCAAGAGGCCCTGAATGAGAGGAAGTCGGACATCAACTCTCTCACTGCCAAACTGCAGATGTCAGAGGCAGCCCTCGCCGAGCAGAAAAACCAGAACATGGCGGAGCTACTGACTTGTCAGAGGGCTGAAGAAGAAGAGAGGGAGCAGCAAAACAGAGAACGGAGTGCTCAAAGGAAAAGCTCCACAGAGAGATCCAGAATATATGTGGAGCACCTTAAACAACTCATAAGGTGGAACATGTCACTCGCCATGTGGAGGAGAGTCAGAGGGTTCTGCAGGAACGTGTCTTCAAGCTGGAGGGACAGAGGATCCAACTAGAAAAGGAGCCAGCTAAAGCAGTGGCAGTGATAGAGCGAGCTCAGGCAGAGGAGGATCTGGAAAAGTTCAAGCTCAAGTGCGTCTAGAGGAGCAGGAGCACGTGTCCTCCCTGGAAGAGAAGCTCAGGTCCGTGCACTCTGAGCTGTAGGATGTGCAGCTCCACAGTGCTCAGCAGAAACGAACCATCTCTGAGCTGCAGGCTAAGAACAGCCAGCAGATCGTGGAAGTGAATGACTTGAGGCGGCGTTTAGACGAGCTGCAGCAGGAGCTGTTGAGTAAAGACAAAGACAAGGTGGCCGAGGTGAGCCGGGTCAGAGTGGAGCTCCAGGAGCAGATTGGTTGTTTACAGGCAGAGAGGATGGATCAGGAGGGGCTGAAAGCAAAGATCAGCGCTCTGAAAAGAGAGATTAAAGTACTCAGCAGCAGCCACAGCGAGGTGCTGCTTGCCAAAGAGAATGAGAAGTCCTCCCTGTTGGAGAAACTGCGGCTCAAAGAGGCAGAAATCCTCAGAATGAGAGGATGAAGCTCAGAGAGCCAACTACCTGCAAAGCGCCATCCTCACCAGGGCCGGTTCTGGGCATAGGCTGATTAAGCCATTGCCTAGAGCACCCTCTGCTGGAGGGGGTGCCAAATTGTCCCTTCTTAAAAAAATTTTTTTTTGGGACAAACTGTTGGACACACCATTCATCTCATGTAAAGAGCAAAGTACGGGTAAATAATAAATAAATACATAAACTAAATAAACAAAAAAGCACAACTTTTTCTGCATGAACAGTCAATGGTGGCGCCCCATAGGCTACCTGCTGCTGCCAGCTGTGATCAAGTAAGGTAGGGGAGGGGTGCGCATCCCTTCGTCCGGTAGTTTATTGATAATGCATGATGAGCCTGCGATGTTGTCAGTGATAGCACCTTGTTAAAAGTCGCTGGCAGAATGAAAAGGCAAAGCAAGCCCTCTGGGGCAGCCAGGAAACAAAGAAAGGAAGAGGAGGAAAAACGGGCCCAAAGTAGAGGTATTTAATTAATTTACATGAAATTGTGAACATTTTTCCTGGACCCATCATTTAGCAAGTTAGCTAATACTAAAGGGCTATCATGCTGTTGTGCCCCCCACTTATTACATGAATGTATGTCATCAGTTCAAGTTTATCCAACTTTAGTGCATTGCTTACTACTTAGAATTTGCAAAAGTTACGTTGTTTCTGCCCTGCGATGGACTGGCGTCCCGTCCAGGGTGTCCCCTGCCTCTCGCCCCTTGACTGCTGGAGATAGGCACCAGCTCCCCCGCGACCCTCTGTGGAGGACTAAGCGGCTACAGAAGATGGATGGATGGACGTTGTTTCTGTTCTGGGCAGTAGTGGGCGCCAAAATCCTTTTTCGCCTAGGGCACCACGCATCTCAGGGCCGCATCCTCACCTATATTCTGGGCTCACCTTTAGGACTCTACAGCAGCCCGAAGAAATGACTGTATCTCTGGATGGTTCTGGTCACAGACCCCCTGATCACCTGGACCTAAAGAGTTACTGAAACCATGAGATCTGGAAACGTCTGGGTTTGATTTGTCATTCCTTCTAATCACACAAGGGGTCTGGTTGTTTGATTTTCATATTTTTTCCAAACATGTTAAAAGGAAGAAAACTGAAAAAAATATAACAAATAAAAAAAATGTAAAAAAAAAAACCTTTGAGTTTGTAACATAAATAATTCTCAGCTACTGCTACCTGAAGTTCAAGATCGATATCTGAAAGTTTTACTAGACAGACATTTGAGACATAAGTCTGTCAAGATTGATTGGCTGTGGCAGCCATCTTGAATTGGGTTAACTCTAAAAGTTCATCAGTTGTTGACACAACTAAGAATGCTACCAAAAATATCTTCCTGTAAGGTGGAATTCACATTAAAGGAAGCTACTAGGTTGGCTTGAGACAGTTTAGAAAATCATTAGTAAAAGTTTTATTGACATTAACCTTTTTATGGATGGATTTTGAGATATCTCACTTTTCCATTTGAAGAATTTGGATTAAAACTTTTACAACACAGATCATCCTCATCACTGTGGCTTTTTTTTTTTTTTACAGTAAAACTCTTCAGGTGTACTCTGAGTCTTTTGTCTGCAGTTTGCTTGCGTATTTTCCCATTGCAAATTCCAATTCCAAAAACATGTCTAGAAAAAATATTGCATTTTGCCACACCAAACAATGTGAAAGCTCCAGAACAGATGATCAACTTCCCTGTTTGTAAATCATTTACACTAGTATTTATTTACTTCCTTGTTCTCTTTTAAATTATTTATTTTCAGCTAACAACACATTTTTAGGGTTTATATAATGTGTTCTTGTAAAGTTTGAGTTCAGCATTTTTCTATTTAATGTCAGAAGTCCAAATAAAGTTCAAACAGCAGCAGATAAGTGAAGAACTTCAAAGAAAAAGAATCAAACCAAAGCTGTATTGTGCTGACCAACTTCACACCCACTCTGATTGGATCAGGGCTGTTTATTCCAGAGCACACAGCTGATTTTTGCTGACTTATCATCGCTGCCACATTGGGTTTAATTAACTTGGAGTGTTTGCTGTGAGACAACTGGCTTCCTTTTGCTTTTGATGAATGATTGATGCTCTACAAAGAGAGGAAGTAGCAAACAGAGCGAGCACAAACAGAGGTTCAGCTCATCACTGACTGACAGAGAAAATCATCAAGTAAACATGCTGAGACATGCATCTTTGAGGGTGATGCAATCTGCTAAGATTAGAGAGAATACCTGGAATGAGAGATATGTTAAATGTCTCAGGAACAAGCACAGCCGAGTGAATGATTCAAGCATGTAAAACTTCACCTCCTGTTGTTTTTCCACTTCTGTTTTTAAAATTTGTCTCTATTTGATGTAAAATCCTAGAGGATTGTCATTTAAAAGTTCAAAGAGAATATCATCAGGGAACAAAGAGTTAAAATATTCTGCTGTTTCATCAAATGGTTAAGGAGGTACGCATCTTTATCTAACATTTAGGCACTGTTTGTACAGAACACATGTGGGCAGTATACAACAAAACACATAGTCAATACAAAGCAGGCAGACAGACTGGATATGCAGGTCAGTTCACGTCACAAGTCAATGGAAATGCACCGAGTTGAACTTTCATCTGGTTCACTATAATGGATCGTATTCTTTGCATGACAGAAATAAAAAAAATTGCACCACAAAAATCTTCTGTTTTGATTCTCGCTGAACTTATTGCTCTTATCTGTCATAACGGGACACAATGAGTCACCTGAGCCGCCGAGGCGTTTCCAGTCTAATCTCGCCCTGAACTCATTTGCTGGCAGGAAGTGACTCATGCTATCAAATCCATGTGATCATGAAAACACTATCCTGTTCTCAATAATACACACACAAGTTGGCAGTCCTGCAGGTGTTTCAATGAAACTGTTGCTTTACTGGAAAAAAGAAAACAAAGATCACATAGCATCAATTTATAACTTAAAGTGATACTATGCAGTTTTGCTTGTTTATGCTCCCCCTGGTGTCCGTTTTAAATCACTGCCGTAAAAACGTTAGCACCATTGTTTCTGCACAGAAACACCTAAATCTAATTGTTGAACTGTCTCCTCAGCCTTCATTGCTTTCTACTGGAGCAGTTCATCACTCAAAGATATCAGCTGTGTTCTTTACCTTTTTAATTTCTTGTACATAATATTTTTAGTATATGATTCCATGTTTTCTTATATTATGTTTCCTTATTGACACTAAGAATGTATGTTTTTGCTGTATATAGGAGCAGTCCGTTTACCAGGCGACAAATCTCGTTGTTTGTTTGCTATATGCAATGACAATAAAGCTTATTCTATTCTATTCTAATTTTTTATTAACCATTGGTTGCATAAATGTGAGCCTTAAATATAATGTATAACAAATTAATCAAATAATAAATTTAAAGACCCTTAAAAATATTTTAAAGCAACACTCTGGATTATTTCAGCAAGAGAGCGGTTTTTGAATCTAACGTCCAAAGGCTCCTCCTCAAAACATCTCGACACGCGCGTCTGGTCGCATGTGCATACGTTGCGGGCATGAACTGTACAGCTCAATGTGTAGGGTTTAATCACTCACAGTTCACAATCTTATTCCAACACTACGAGGGTCTGAAGAGCCCTCTCTGTCCCTGCTGCTTCTGATATTAGCTCTGTTAGCAGAGAGCTGCTGCTGGACTCTGAAGCTGAACTTGACTCGGCCCTGGATGAACTTTCTGACCAAAATAAACACATAATCCTGTCAAGCCTTGCCATTCTGTGAGGTGAAAGGTTTAAAAATAAAAATAAATCCATCTTTAGCTGGAGAATGGGTAGGTTTTTAGTAGAAATGAGCTGTGAGTCCTCAGTGAACGAGCTGTGGCAAACAGAGAAACACACGGAGCGTCCTGTACGACAGCGCCCCCTACTGGTACAGGTTTGGTCGATGCGTGTGCATGTTGAGAGAATGCAGACATTTGAATTTCATTGGCTGAAAAATGTCGGCGGCAAGAAATAATGCAAAGGGGTCTCTAGGAGGAAGGAGGGTCTTCATCAGAATGACAGATGTTGTGGAACTCAACCCATAGATCATAGTTTAGACCTGAAATATCATTTAAAACATTTAGAAAACTTTGATACAGAGAAAAATAATCCAGAGAGCCGCTTTAAGCAAACAAACATATATTTAAAGTGCAAAATACCAATTCACGGTCACTTCAGTTATTTTTTACTGTCCGCAAATGGTAGGAACAGCTGAGGGCAGGGACATCAAATAAAAACACAATATTGTTCATTGACCAACTGCTACAAGTTGAGTGTTCAAAGTTTCACACACTGCCCAAAAGAATGAGATCATTGCTCTTAATGTCCACAAAAAATAGTGCAAACAAAATAAACATTACTCTAATAATGAACAGTAAACAAAATAGTTTGTTAACTAAAAGGTTGACTACAATTCCTGCATATAAGACAAACTGCTGATATTTGAGATTTTTGATGCAGTCCGATATAATCCGATATCGTTTTTTTAGGGCTGATATCGATATCGGGACATCCCCAGAAAATATCTTATAATTTCTGCCCCCATTTAACAAAAGGAAATCATCTATAATTCTTATAACTCAATGTTTTGATAATAGTAATAATAATAATAACAAAATTAAAATATCATTAACATAAGTTTCAAACCCTAACACAATTAACTAGTTCAAAATAGGGATAGGAAGAAGCATTGCAACGCCACAAAACAAGAACACAAAAACATTACATCAGAGTGGAATAACAATACGGTATAATAATCACCACAGCACATGAACAGATCACTCTTCCTGTTTTCTGTATCGATAGAAAATCTGTCCTTTGTATAATTTTTTGAATTGCTGTATATTTGTACATTGTTTTATTTTTTCTTTGATACTGTTCCATAAAATGACTCCACAGTTTGAAATACACATACTTCTAAGTGTTGTTCGAGCACAGTGATGTCTCATATTTAATTCCCTTCTCAGGATTGCAAAGTGTCTTGGCTTGTCTCTGAGAAGAGCTGGCAGTATTTGATGAAGAAACTTGGCTTCTGTGTTGACCGAAGACCTTCCTTGAGTAGTGAGGTATGGAGGACCGAAACTGACATATTTAAAAATAAAAGCAGAAATACGTAATTTGTCTTTTCTTTTCCTTTATATGTGCATTTTTGCAAAGAAATATATATATATTGTTATTTGTTTTTCCGAATTATGTGAATTATCATCAAGAAAAAAATATATTTTGTTTTTATTTTCCCTATATGTGCATTTTTTTAATAAATGTATATGTTTTGTTTTTCCTTTTCCTTATTACCTGTAATTTCATCAAGAAAAAAAATATTGTTTTTCCTTTTTCTTATTATGTGCATTTTCATGAAGTAAAAAATATATATTCTTTTTCCTTTTCCTTAGTTTGTACATTTTCATGAAGAAATAAATATATATTGCTTTTCCTTTTCCTTATACACACATTCCTTGTTTTTACATTCCTTCATCTACTCTTTTTACATTACCTTATGCATTTCTGCCTCATTATGCAAATTAGGAGGGCTGTCCTTCTTGGTAAACAGGAAGGAGCAGGAACCATGCGCTGATCGATTGTGCATGCCTGAGATTTTGGGCTTTCAGGAGAACGCCTTTTTGTTTGAAAAGAAGTGAAGTCCTAACAGACATGTCTCTGACGATTGCAGATGAATTAAGGCACGTTGCTATCTTAGCTGAAAGTAATACAGTCAGTGATGACTATTTATTGTTTCGCGTAGACATTTTGAGTGAGAGGCTATTTCAGATAGCTGCAGACACGGACAATGAAGCTGACCCGTTAGTTGTCCAGATTTTGGAGGAAGTGGCCTGTCACTTGCACAAGTCTGTGTATTCTATAGCCTAATTCTGTAGCCTATTTGCAGCTTCTCTTAACAACTCCGACACAGATCGTCGTTGTGCTCCCTCCATTACTGTACTTTGGTTGCTATTACGGTGGAGCCAAAATCTCAGGCATGCACAATCGATCGGCGCATGGTTCCTGCTCCTTCCTGTTTACCAAGAAGGACAGCCCTCCTAATTTGCATAATGAGGCAGAAATGCATAAGGTAATGTAAAAAGAGTAGATGAAGGAATGTAAAAACAAGGAATGTGTGTATAAGGAAAAGGAAAAGCAATATATATTTATTTCTTCATGAAAATGTACAAACTAAGGAAAAGGAAAAAGAATATATATTTTTTACTTCATGAAAATGCACATAATAAGAAAAAGGAAAAACAATTTTTTTTTTCTTGATGAAATTACAGGTAATAAGGAAAAGGAAAAACAAAACATATACATTTATTTAAAAAAATGCACATATAGGGAAAATAAAAACAAAATATATTTTTTTCTTGATGACAATTCACATAATTCGGAAAAACAAAAAACAATATATATATATTTCTTTGCAAAAATGCACATATAAAGGAAAAGAAAAGACAAATTACGTATTTCTGCTTTTATTTTTAAATATGTCAGTTTCGGTCCTCCATTGAGCAGCTGACTGAATTCAATGAAAATTAACCCAGTATTTATACACCCAGGGTGGGTGGGGGTACACCAAGAACAGTTTTCTGCTTTTTAAGATTAAAAGTTAGAAAATAAATAATTAAATTAAAAAAAAAAAAAGATTCAAAGTTAGAACCTTCTGGTGGTTGATCCAAACTCCAGTAAAACACTGTAAGTGAATGGTATCTACTAGCATGCTATTAGGTACCATTCACTTACAGTGTTTTACGCTAAGCTAATGCTAAAGGAGTATCGCCGGAGGCGTATATCCGCCTGCCGGTGTAGGTACCCGATCTGCTCGGGCTGCCAGATCGACTCGGGGTCCTTCTCCTACCGACGACATCACACTACGGCAAAGCCACTCGGACAAAATACGCTGTAAACCCCTATCTTTACTGTTCTTTCACACAGGTTTTGGAAAGAGTTTAGCAGGTTTGTTATTAAATCCATGATTCTGACCGCCTAAATGTTTTTTTACATCTGTAGTTTGTTAATAAAAACACGATGTTGTCTTTGTTTTGAAACTACATCAAATCAACATCAGATTGTGCCAAATAAGCACAACAGTTCTCATATGTGAATGTTTTAAATGTATTTACATAATTTGCAGGCCTGGCCATTTGTATAAATGTAGGATTCTTCTGTATATTTCGTTAGTTCCTATTTAAATAAATCTAAAGATTCATTCAAAACGAAGTTGTAGTCCTTAATCGGACTACAGCCGTGAATTTATCCTGACCAATCAAAAGCTTCAGCGTCAACGTGTAAACGTAACTTTTACGAACGTGGTGACGTCACTCCCGTTAGTTGTACGTTCAGCCAATTAGCTCGTGCCACGTAATCGGCAGGCGCAGGCCCCGAGCAGATCTGGCAGGCCGAGTAGATGTGGTACCTACACCGGATCAGGAAAACAGCTGGGCTGTTTACAAATTGTTTGTGCCCACTAACTCTGAGGAATATGGCAATAGACAGAAAAATAACTTCCCAGTGGAGTATCCCTTTAAGTAGTTTGTTTAAGTAGAAATTATTGATTGCACTTAAAAACACAACTACAATAAGAAAGTACACAAAACAGCTCAGTTTAACCAGAATTAATATTGCCAAATTAGACACATATAAGTAATATGGACTCAGTATGTTTGAGTGGAATCAAAATCCACGGTTACCAGTGTATAACTATAAATCATTTAATATAAACAGATATAAATAATGTTAAAACACACAAACTCTACAACTATTAAATGAACTATGACTATACTATTACTATAAATCATTTAATATAAACAGAACTATAAATCATTTAGCATAAAGATATAAAAAACATGTTAAAACACAAATTCTCTAAAATAGGTTTAATCTAACAAATTATTAACTTAACTATACTATAACTACTTAACTATTACTATACAAACTAATTAAAAGAAACAAAAAAAAATTAATTAAGATGTTGAAGTTTGATTAAATGAATTGATTTGAACATTATTAAAGAATTAATTTATTTAAAAAAAAAATTTAAATCAAGTCTCTAAAAATATATTTTTAAAGTTCTATAATTCTAAATAAATTAAGTTTTAAATGAGATATAAACAATCATCAATAAAGAAAGGGGTTTCTAGGTTCAAGAACCCCTGCCTTCACTTGGTCCATTGCTTATTTCATAGAGGCGATCTGTGGGGTCGTTCTGCCCAGGTATTTTCAATCTTGTCCTCCTGCAGGTGCTTCTTTCAGCAGACTAGCTCTTTCCAGCTAATGACATAACAAAATGTTAGAGAACTCATTCTGCCAACATTGCTGATTCATTTTTAAAGAGTATTTATGAACTTAATTTATGGTAAATGGCCTGTACTTGTTATAGTGCAGGATTCCCAAAGCGCTTCACACCACATTAGTCATACACCCAGTCACACACACATTCACACGCTGATAGATAGCAGCTAGCTACATTGTAGCCACAGCTGCCCAGGGGCAGACTGTGAGAGACTGGAGTCACCACACAAAATCTGGTGCCACTGGGCCCTCCTTTCCACCACCAGCAGACAAGGTGGGTGAAGTGTCTTGCCCAAGGACACAACGACAAAGTAACCCAGTAGGAGCTGGGAAACAAAAACTGTCAGTTGAACAATTTAATGGAACAACAAAGCAATGACCAGTTGTGTAAGTACAGTCAGTGGTTGAGTTCTCCTTGAACACTGTTGGAGCAGAAACAAGCTTGGCACGAGGTGAAATCCGGTTCCTCCGGCCAGGGTTGCTCAGCCCAGCCCAGCAGCGTAGCTCTCCAGCCAGGAGAAGTTCCGAGCTGGAGGACTGGAGCAGACAAGCAGCACGAAATTTGGATGCTCCGTCGCGTCAATCGTGTTTTCGAACCTTTTCCATTTTTGTGTAACAAATTTTGCTGTTGAGTACGGAGCCCGTCTCATGACATGGTGGAAAAATAAATAAATTGTGGCCACGAAGTAACTATAACGTGCACACGAAATAGTAATTCGTTCCCACGAAATAATAATTCGTGCGAACGTTAAGTACATATTTCGTTCCCACAAATGACTATTTTGTGGGAACGGAATAGTATTGATGATATTATCCCGCAGTGCACCCTCATTTCCATCTGCACCAGCCGTGATAACGATCTACCCACTGATGTTTGAGTGCCTTTTCTAATTCAGTTCTTGTCATCTTTACCTATCTTTGTCACTTTGTCATGAGCTATATGACTTGTTACACAACTTTCAAACTTTCTACCACACGTTTTGTTGCGTGGAGTGGTAAACTCGTGTTTCTGCAGGACGCGCAGCCCTGTGTGGCAGGATGAGCATGATTGCCCCTGGTTTTATTGGCCACACCTGTAGCTGTTTTAGTGATTACTCACTGGCCAATAACAGGCCAGCAGGTTGGATAAACCGGGGGGTAGGGGTAGAGATGGCATTGGCTGGTGAGTGTGTACGTGTGTGTGTGTGTGTGTGCGTGCGTGTGTGCACTGTTTTTCGTCCCTCCGTGTGATAACACCATTATGTGCCGCAGGTGTGAACGAGCAGCCCAGGGAGTGACCGCCCTCGTCGCGCCAGGACGCTGTTGTTTTGCCTGTGGGGACTTCCTCTTCTCCTGGTTTCGTCTCCAGCACAGTGGAGCAGCGCTGCAACCTCCAAGCCTCTCAGACATTGATTGGGACTCAGCTTGCCGCCGGATCAGTCCAGTCCAGTAGCAGCTGGCAAGTCAGCTGGACCACGGCAGTTCAGTGTAGCGTTTGGAAATAACTATTAGTTCTATTTAGTATAGGCTTCGCCCTTTAATGGCTATCGCTTTGGGAATCCCCTCGTGCCAGTGCGCGCCACTGAAGCCTTTAGTCCACGCCCACCCATTGTGGGCCTCACCCTATAAAACACCCCCAAAAAGGGTGAACGGCTCCCCATTTTTCTTCAGCGTAGCTACTGAGCACTTGTCCTTTGAGCAATCACATATCATCATGAGTTCTGCCGTCAAGTCCAGCAGCACGCGGTGCCGAGCAGGCGGTTTGGCTAGGACTCCTCTGGCCTCCTGCCCTTTCCGTGACCTCCTGCCTGCTGAGGACAGAGACGACGGTAAGTAAATTTTTCAACCTGGTGACCGAGGAGTTTTTCGCCGGTCACGGAACACCTGCAGGAAGAGACGACTGACTTCTTCCACAAGCACGAGCTGGACTGGACGAGTCCGCTCATGACGAGGAATTGTCAGGCGTTTTGCCCCCACCCCTCCTGGCCGGGAGGGCTGGGGTTGACCCTGCCACCGTCGGGGGGTTTTCTCCGGCCACTGCCTGCTGGTTCGAACACTCCCGAGTCCCGACTCCCGACCATCATCCGGAGGGTGTTGAGCGGGTGAATTTGGCTGCTCCAACAGCTCACCCCCTCCCTTCGGCGGGCAGCCCCGTTCCCCCTCCCAGCCGGCAGGGTTGAACCCGGGCTTAGCCCGGCAGGGTGACGACCCGACCCTCTCTGGTGTCGTACGGTCGGCGGCTACTAGCCTCCCAGCTATCTACGCTTTGGTTCAAGCGCTGCCGAACATCATCCAGACGGCGGCAAAGTTCAAGGACTTCGCTGTTCCCTCAGCTCGTCCCCTCCCTCTCCCTGACGACTTACCGGGGAGGTTCACGGGCTTACAGTCCAGCCGGAGGGACGCAAACACAGTCCCTCGTTTCTCACCTGTCACAGCTGTTTTCTCCATAAAAAAAATATTATAATAAATAAATAAAATAAAGCTCGCCCCTCCCATCTCAGACAATCGTCTATTTGGGAGTGGAGCTGGATTCGCCCCTCATGAGAGCACGACTGTCTCAGCCGAGGGTGAAGGATCTGACAGCTTTGCTCTGGCGCATCACTCCTCACAAAATAGTGACCGCTTTTTCGATTATGCAAATGCTAAGAATGATGTCAGCAGCACATGTGGTGGTCCCTCTGGGCCTTCTTCACATGAGGCATCTGCAGAGGTGGTTTTTCTCACCTGCACCTGGACCCTGTGTGTCACAAGCGCAGATTGATCTCATTCCCACCTTCAGTGGGACTGGATCTGAGACGCTGACGGACCACCCCCCGCTGTTATCAGCAGGGGTTCCTCTCGGCAAGTCCCTGTTTTTTCCTGTGTCGGTGTTCACCGACGCCTCCCTTTTGGGTTTGGGGGGCACATGCCTGAGGTAGTGGGGGGCGGTGGCCGCCCCACACGTCCCTGCACATGTTCTGGAACTCCTCACAGTGCTGAAGGTGGTTCAACATTTTCTGCCTCTGTTGCAGGACCAGCATGTTCTGGTCCATACTGACAACATGGTTACAGCAGCATACATAAACCATCAGGGAGGAGTACGTTCAGTCCAGCTGTTGAACGTGGCCAGGCGGCTGCTGCTCTGGGCTCACACACACCTGCTCTCCATCAGAGCGGTGTACATCCCCGGCGTGCTGAACAGAGGAGCGGACATCATGTCGATGGGAGGACTTTGGGACATGGATTGGTGTCTGCACCCCGAACTGATCCGTCAGATTTGGGCCAGATTCGGCATAGCGGATGTGGATTTATTCGCTGCCTGCGAAAACGCACAATGGGACCTTTGGTTCTCGCTGAGCCCGCGGGACGATCCACCTCTGGGAGTGGATGCCTTTGCTCACCATCAATGGCCACGAACGAAGCTTTATGTTTTTCCCCCGGTTCCACTGATCCCCCGCCTCCTGGCTCGGATATGGGAGGAACGACTGGAGCGTGTACCCCCTGCTGATTATTTAATCCATCCATCTGCCCATCGTGCACGCGCCTCTCCATTCTGAATAGCGTGCTGAGAGTGGGCGTGCGTGTGTTGGCGTCATCATGCACATCAACCAGGTTGAAGCCCCACCCGCCATCCCTGCGAGGGAGTAGACCCCGAGAAGACCCATGGGGGAGGGCTGAGCCAAAAGGGCGGAGGGTCCGCCTCATTCCCACAACTGGTGGGACTCCGATGACGGAACGTTGACCAACGCTCAGCAGGGACCTCAAAAAACTCAGTTTCCGGGTCACTGCGAGCGATTTGTGCCGTCTGGCCGCGCCTTCCCCCGTAAAGTTGGACAGGCGGGAGCGAGCGGTGGATCCACGCGAGAGCATGATTGTGTTCATGCTCCTGCGGGCTCATATCTTGTTCGCTGTGCTGAGGAATACAGTGACAGAGGAACACCTGCACTGCGGCTGTCAGACTGAGTGAAAACATTATCTGTAGGGGGAGCCCTGGCAGATAAATGCCCACTCTGAGTGGAGGATGTGGTTGACCGTGTGAAAGAGAAATCTGTAGAGGACGCTCTGACAGAAAACTGCTCACCACTGAGTGGAGGATGTGTGCGGGATGATAACAGCAGAACCGAACAATTTTGCCGCAGGATGAGAGCTCTTTGTGGGACATAAATGTTTTATTTCAAAACCTTTAAACACAACACAAGCAATTACACACATCCCCCGCCGCCAGCCAGCTCTTGTGTGGCGCTTGTCGGGGACCAGACTTGTGAGTTGGTCGCCGCTCTCCAGCGCACTGGAGGGCCATCCGCCGCACCGGGAAGAGCTTCCGGGACTGGTTGGAGAAGGCCGCCGGAGGTGGGGCGCCTGCGGACACAGCTGCAGCTGAAGACCGCCGTTGTTGCTGGCGCTGGTCTCTGCGAGCCCGCCAGCAGCCCATCGGGCGAGAAGAGCGCTCGTCGGAACGTGGCCGTGCCACATACCGCTTCACCTTCTCCAGCTCCTCAGCTGACTTCTGTAGCTCCTCCAAAGTGAGCTGGAGATGAGGCCCGAAAAGCCCGTATGGGCTAATGGGACCCTCAAGCAGCTCCTTTTTCAGCTCCTCTGGGATGGAGGATGAACGCTCTCCGATCCATTTTAAGACGGCAAAAGCGAGGAGCGCTGCATTGTTCGTTCCAGCCGCCACCTGGAATGCACATTGATGGAACCGATCAGTAAATCTGGCGGTAAGCTGGTCAGCCGGGGAGGTCAGCACCGGACACCGTTCGGCGAGCTGTGCCGCTCTGACCCCAAACACAGCAGCCAGGCTGGGCTCCAGAGGAGGAACTGGGGGAAAGTTCACATCCGTGAGACCCTCCACCCTGGTGTACGTCGACACCGGAGCTTCTCAACTTGGCGGGTTCGGCCGATGCCCCGCTCAGGTATGTCAAAAAACCGCAGGCAAACGAGGCCAAACTGGATCCCTCCGGCTGGACTGTAAGCCCGCAAACCTCCCAGCTAGGTCGTCAGGGGGAGGGAGGGGACGAGCTGAGGGAACAGCTAAGTCCTTGAACTTTGCCGCCGTCTGGATGATGTTGGCAGCGCTTGAACCAGAGCGCCGATAGCCGAGAGGCTAGAAGCCGCCGACCGTTCGACACCAGAGAGGGTCGGCCATCACCCTGCGGAGGTAAATCCGGTTCCAACCCTGCCGGCTGGGAGGGGGGGAATGGAGCTGCCCGCCGAAGGGAGGGGGCGAGCTGTTGGAACAGCCAATTTCAAGCCGCTCAACGCCCTCCGGATGATGGTCGGGACTCGGGAGTGCTCGGACCAGCAGAAAAACCCAGGCGGTGGCAGGGTCGACCCCAGCCCTCCCGGCCAGGAGGGGTGGGGGCAAAACGCCTGAGAAGTCCTCGTAATGAGCGGACTTGTCCAGTCCAGCTCGTCCTCGTGGAAGAAGTCGGTCATCTCTTCCAGCAGGTAGTGTTCCATGACCGGCGAAAACTCCTCGGTCACCAGGGTGAAAACTTTCACTTACCGTCGTCTGTCCTCAGCAGGCAAGAGGTATCGTGGAAAGGCCAGGACGCCATAGGAGTCCTAGCCAAACTGCATGCTCGGCACTGCGTGCTGCTGGACTTGACGGTAGAACTCATGATGATATGGTGAAGGATGATTGCTCAAAGGACAAGTGCTTAGTAGCTACGCTGAAGAAAAATGGGGAGCCGTTCACCCGTGTTGAGGGTGTTTTATACAGGTGAGGCCCACAATGGGTGGGCGTGGACTAAAGGCTTCAGTGGCGCGCACTGGCGCGAGGGGATTCCCAAAGCGATAGCCATTAAAGGGCAAAGCCTATACGAAATAGAACTGCACAATACAGATTACAGAAGTCAGTCAAATCCTTGTAATAGCATTTAGCAATATTTGTTTTTAATGTCTGTGCGTTTGTGTGTGTAAACATACCTGAATATCATGATGAATACAAAGACCGTCACAAAAAAAGGGAATAGTTTTTTCATTGCTTGTTTCATCATGATGACTTGTTTTTTCACGCTAGGCACAAAGATGACAAGTCTCATCAGGTTGGAACATCTCAGGATCCTCATAGCTCTCAGGAAGCCCAGAGTATCTGAGATGTATCCTATCAGGCTGAGAGCAAAAATAAAAAAACAAACAAAAAAGGCAATACAAAAAATTTGTTTTTTAAAATTAGATGATTATATCTGCAGATGGTGATGACAAAGTCGAAAATGTTTGTGATGTTCATGAAGTAAATGCAGCCATAGGCCAGGATTCTAATGACCACCTCACTCACAAACAAAATGACAACACATGTGTTGGACTGATGACCTGAAACTGAAAACCATCATATGTAAAGTCTAGTTTGACAGTCAAATTCACATTAACAGCAAACAATTAAACATTGAGTCAGAATACTTTCCCACCTGGAATATTGCGATCATAGCTGACACCATGTTGGGATTTGGGCCCATGGGTAGACAGGTGTTGTAATATAAATTCCAGTTGAAACAATCACTTTTGTTGGACCATGACCAGTGGCGGCCCGTCCATAGGGGGCGCTCGGGCGCTGCCCCACCAGTCCCAAGAGGAAGAAGAAGAGAAATAGGGATCACAAAATATAAAAAACTAACATAAAAATAAAACTAAACGAGCCATCCATTAAATATACAATAAGTGCTGTGTATAATCTGCATTTAGGTGTAGTTTAGAAAGGTTTTCTTACTATTTTTTACTGGACCGATAGGTCGTGTTTCTTTGGGTTCTACTGCGCATGTCTGGACGGGACGCCGTCCCAACATAGCGCATTGTTTTCTGCTCCTGACGCATGCGCACTGGCAATTTTTTCCTGACGCATGCGCACTGAGTGCAAAAAATAGGAGATCGCTCGGGACGCAGGTCTTCAGCGTCCCTGTGTGACATGCGCAGAACGGCAGGAGTCTGGAGTGTTGCTCAGACTGAAACCGGAAGTTCTTGCTCTCTTTTTAATGGAGGGTAGAAAATGGATATTTATTCAAAGAATCCTTCTTTCCTGCTTGTGAAAACAAGCCGAATGATTCCATTTGTCCTGATTTCATCAACTCAATGGTGAGTGACTTCGTTTGTTTGTTTCTTTTTCTTAATGACTATGTGTCTGTCACGGATTTTCCCATTCAAAAACCCCATAGGCGGAGCTAGCCGCGGCTAGCAGTGCTAAGTCCTGATGAGTGAATTTATACCTTAAATAGCGATATGTGTTTGTTGAGGTGTATGCCGAATGTTAGAGAAATACAGATACTGCTGATTGAATACGTTGGTTTATGTAGTTTAGCCCGTTTTTCATGCGTTTTCTCTACTTTTCATTAAATTATTATGGCGTTTTAAGGAAGTTTGGTCTGACTGGGTTTGATGGGACTTATCAGTGGATGTGACTTTATTTTGTTGTTAATTCACTTCATTAGTTGAGCTGATTGTCATGACTTGCTTGGTTAGTGGTTGTTGTCTGAATTGTAACATTAATTATCTGACTGTATTAGTTAGAGATGGATTTATTTGTTTGTGATGTCAGTAGAAAGCTAATTGTGAATATTAAGTAATGTTTTTGACTTTGCCAGGTTGTTTTTTCCTTGAAACTTTTACAACTTCTGTTGTGACCACATTTTGGTTATTTTTTATTTGTATCTGATTATATTGATATTATTCTAAGGTCTCCTCATGAAGACTTTATGATTTATTTACTGTTTGATGTGTAGAAATTAGACCTAACAGCTCCACATTTCTAGAGAACTGGTGGTAGGGATTTTTACCAGAAAAATATTCAGTCAGATGAAAATATTATCATTCCCTGCCCTAGTGGTGATATGTGATTTTTTTTTTTGCGCATCTGAAAACTGACTAGCAAAAATGAGCCCCACCCAAAAAAAATTTCACCAGCCGCCACTGACCATGACGAGGAAGAGTTTGACATGTTCAGGAATGGCGCCAGCAGCGAGCAGCTCTGATGACCTTCCCAGGATGGAGGGATGTCACTGCAGTGACGGGACCCATAAGTGTATCTCAAACACAGGAACGGGCCGGGTTCACCAGGAGCAGACTATAATATGCTTTATTCCACATAAAACACTCCAGACATTATAAATGAATATATGATATTGAAATGAAATGAATATATTCATGAAGTATAATGAAGACATTCAGACTATAATATGCTTTATTTAATGCTTCATTATAAACAATGTAGTCAGCCTGCTCAGATGAACGTGCTAGATTTCTCCACAGCAAATCTTATCAAAATGATGTTGGATTGGAGCATGTTTGCCCTTTTTAAATCCTTTTTAATAGAAAATGTTTGTTTAAAGTAGGAAGACATTGATTACACAATATGAGGGCAAATTACCAACATTTTAAAAAGCTAAATACTTCTCCAGGAACAATAACAAACTTGATCACATTTCTTATTTCATGTGGACATTTGAAACTTGGTAGTAGCTGATAAATAGGGCAGAAGAGGAGAAGAGAGGTTTTCTACTCATCAGGAGGTCAGGGTTCAATCCCAGGCCCAAGCCCTAACCCTAACCCTATATATATATATATATATTCAAAAATTCACCATCAAAAATTCACCTTCAAAAATAAATTAAAAAATAAATAAATAAAAAATCTAAAAGACAAAAAATAAGGGTAAAATAGATAGATAAGATTGAAAAATAAAGATAAAAATAAAATCAAAGAAAAGACAAAAATGATATGACACAGAAAGAAAGAAAAACACAAAAAAGAACAAAAAAACTAGGGCCGGGAATCGATTAAAATAAATTAACTAATTAATCGCAAATCTGAACTAAATTAATCGCATTTAAAAATTAATCGCAATTAATTGCATTAAAAATTAATCGCAATTCATCGCTTCTTTTCAGAAAAAAGAAATTACATGTAGTTTACAATGTCCAGCCATGAAATAAGCCAAAATGTTTTGTAAATCATTTTTAAAGCTTTTATAATTTATGAAAAAATGCATTTAAATTGCATTTCAGTTCAAAACAGTTGAAAAACAAAAATTCCTGACTAAAACTGGACAGACCCTAAATACAGTACCGTACTTTATAAATCTATGTTTATTTTATGTACAATTTCAGAAGGGTGTTGTTTTAAAATAGTAATAAAAGATTTCCAACATGTGGAAACATTATGAGAGAATCATTTTTTGCAGTGTTCAAACTGACCCAGGGTCTGCCTCGTTTTCAATGAGGGGTCCAGGTCACTCAGGTCTCTGTTGTTTAAAGACTGGGAATGGGATCGCCTGGGTTCGGTACTGGTTTTACTTTTCAGATAGGGTCTGGGTTTCTCGTACCGAGCCGAACTGAAACCTCCGCTCGGACCTCGGTGTCAGACCGGGACTGGACCCGTAACACCTGCTCAGTGCTGAACTGAACTGAACCGGACCGTACGGCGAGAAAGGAGCAGGAATAAATCTAAAGGCTAGAGACCGTCCAGTTTCACCGCCGATTACTTTCGGTTTTCACGGTGAAAAGAGCGGAGAGTTCCGCGACCGGGTAGACAGGTGAACTGACGACATCCGAAGAAGCGGATGGGGCGGGCTGGACCCATACGAATGATACAAGGGAGGATATTGACACGAGCTGGGAGCCGTCTGTGAGTCTGGGCAGCAGGAAATCAGGCTGACAAGCGCTCCGCCTTGCTTCAAACACAAGTTGCGTTAATTACGTTAATTTTTTTTAACGCGTTACGTCTTTCAAATTAATCAAGCGTTATTAACGCGCTAAAGTCCCAGCCCTAAAAAAAACACATAAAAATTACCCCAAAAACAAAACAAAAAATAAACAGATAAATGCAGCCTCAACAGGGCATAAGCCAGTGTCCTACTTGTGCCGGTCCCAAGCCTGGGTAAATGCAGAGGGTAGGGATCAAATATGAAAATAAATATATGGATAGAGGAACTGATATGATTATGGTGTAGTTTTTGATGCATTTAAGCGATTGGGGGGATGTGATGACCAAAAAATTCTTAGCATGTCCAGACTCGCCTCCCCCCCCCCGATATTCTACCTGCCCCCCTTAGTGGGGCTGGCTAGATCCGGCCCTGGCCACGTCTCTGACATTTATAAAAATGCAAACCGTTTGAAAATCGGTTAAAAATTGAGCAAGTTAGAGGTATTTAATAGTACATGCTCCATTGACACCAAAGTTAAGAAAGGGGGCCACTGTACAAGTAAGATTGCCGCTGGCGTAGGGATGTCAGGGTCCATTGATGAACAGCGCGGGTAGATATCTAGTGATATATATGATATCTATGGCTAAACCAGAAAGCAGAACTGACGGTCTAGTATACTAGGCTACAGGGGCTGCAGACAGGATCGCCAGTGGCGGTTCTAGAAAAAAATTAGAGGGGGGCCAGCTGCTTTTATAAAGGGGTACATTCTAAAACACTAAGCACTTAACATGGGGTCACATGGGGGCCAAGCTTGATGTCAGGGGGGCACTTCCACCCCCCACCCCACCCCCAGATTCGCCCCTGAGGATCGCCTCTGCCATCTGGTACTGTTGGTGTGGGTATGCCGGACCAGAGAAAACTCATTCATCAAATCAAATAATGAAATTTGATCAGTATGGTATACCAATACTGCCACCAGTAAATAGTCCAACATGTAATAAGTAATTACTGGTGGTCATTTTCTGTATGATCTAACTGCTATAGAAATCACCAAAGCTTTTAAATAGACTACATGTTACTCAATTACATACCTGTAGCCTGCACTTTTTCAATATCCAGCTGTCTTTTTGCCGTTCCCCCACTTGTAGACTTTCCAGTTAGGGTGGACTCTGCAAGACCCTCCTTTGTGAATACCAGGACAACCAACTCCTGGGCAAAAATGGTCATGCAAGATCTATTCAGCCGCTGGAAGGCCCTCTTTGAAACTTTCACTGTGCTGCCTGCCAATGAGTGCTGCATGGGAGACAAAGAGAAGTTAGAATGGGCATATTTTCTCTCCCTATTTATGATGAATGAACAGACATTAAACATTAAAAAACGTTAAATCAACCAAAACACTACAAGTATATATAGACCACTAGGGAGTGCTATGACCAGTGTTGAAGTTCCTACTGACAGCAAGATAATTCATATGAGTCATGACAATTAATATGATTATGCTGCAAATGACTAAAGGTCTATAGTACAAACATGTTATTCTTTATGAATTAACTGTCAAGTTATGAATACATGTGTTCATCCCTCAATTATCACATACCATTTCCATTTCACTGTGTCCAAAGAAGATGATGACGGCGTCCCCGTAAAGGAGGACATCACTGTCCGGACACTCTCCACACACTCCCTCATTAATTTAATCATCTCTGACAGGTCTAGATGAATGTAAGAATAAGTGGTAAAACATTTAGAGTGTTAGTTAAAGTAATGGAACTTAAGCTCCATACAGGATAATAAGTAATGTGTTAACACCCTGAATAATTGTTAAATAAACATACTGTGTTCTGACATGTCAACCCTCTACATTAAAATCTGAACACCCACCATGAAGGGATGACATGATTTCATTCATTCCAGGTGCCATGACCAGTACTATCGTCCGTCAGCTTCTTCAAGAGAGAGTGAGAGATTAGAATCACATTATAATTTCATTAAGGTCAACAGACATTTACAGAACCTGATGTAAGGAATCGTGTGAAGGAATAGTGACAGATATAATGTTTTTAAAATTTTCTATGCTAGAGATTGTAATAATTTTGGGGTTTTTTTCTGGATCCCAATAAAACACCAGAAAAACTACAATTTTTCCAGCTGTCATGCTGACTGACTGATTTGTGAATGACAGTCTGACAGCTGTTATCCAGTCCTGTGCACACTTTGTTTGTAAATTAAGATTTATGATTGTAATAATAAATTATTTTATAAAGTTACAATATAAATAAATTTTGTTATTAATATCTCTTATTTGTTATATGTAACAATACTTTTAGACAAACACATGTGTGCATGCTTTTGACTCTATAGTATGTTTAAAGGACACTCTTCTAATCCACAATTCTGTGTGGGATAAAACATTAAATAATAGGTGTTTGAAAATGATTACCGGTATATTCTGGAATATATACCGGGGGCAAGAAATATTAAATATAATAAAACGTCACTATTTTGATCAGCTTTTGTGCAGTGATTGAAAAATGGGTCTAAATCATAATAATCAGCTTCTTTTAATTTAATTGCAATTAAATAATACACATTTAAGTATGTGTCCTTAATTGCATCCTGCTTGCTTAACAGCATAAACATATTATTTAAAATTTGTTATTAAGGCATGATGATCATGAAACTACAACAAACTGATTCAAAAGTTACAGATTTTATTGAATAGGTGTGTGTGCGTCTGTGTGTGACTGTGAATAAATATGTACAATATGTAATTTTAAACAATATTGTCGACAATACAACCTAAAATAGTTAAGACATATTCAATAATTTTATCCAGGAAACAAAACAATTGCATCCAGAAAATAGTTTTTCAGAGAAAAATAAATAAATTGAGCCAATTCGTCAAGAGGACCTGGCTGCAGCAGCCATCTTCGTACAGGTACTTCTTGATCCATCGCAGCGTTTCTCCCAGAAACATAAAGAACGAACCCTCCCGGCTCAGACAGCCTTGTGAAATCCTTTCGTTGCGAAATGTTCGTGACTTTCCGCAGGTGACGTCACCTAGCGCGTGACGTGGGAGACGGCCTTCCATACAAAAGCTGCATCCGCGTGACGTACAGAAACAGTCGGCCCTTTTTCTTCTTCCCAGCGGAGGTTACTCGGCCTCGGTGTCTCTTAACATAAAAAAATATATACTAAAAATTTAAGGGAAAAACCGTAGACTTTCGAGTATCTATTTTTAATTTACATTTCTTTTTTATTTTTGGCCTGACAACACAACTATTAAGCTGACGTCCCTTTTGTAAAGGTAAGACGTGTCGGCGTTTCCTCCTCGTCTAGCTAGCTAACCTTAAGCTACCGACCAGTCGGGTAGGAAGTTCGTCGAGGTTATGTAGTTTACGAAAAACGCAGCACTGGATTTTCTTGTCTAGATGTTTTCGATTTCGTTTAACATGTCAAATTGTATGATTACGGACTGGGAAAAGAGTTACGTATTTTAGCCGTTATCTAACCTAGTAGCTTCGAGAACAAAAGCCCCAAGATGTCGCTGTGAGAACATCCGGTGCTTGAACAAAGACCTCATAAAAACAGCTGATGGCGTTTTCCACTTGAGTTTTCTCACGCACATATATTTATTGTTTTTGTCTCCGAGTTCTGATTTTATGAAGTTTATTGAACAAATCACATTGAAAATATTTGAACTAGTATGTCGTAGCTGGATAATGATCATATTTGAGAATGAGTACACGATGTTCCTTTATGTGATATCAAGGTATCTTTAGGTTTTAAATTGATCCAAATTTAATCTCAATAAGCTGTTTTTGGAAAATGTCGATCTTTTCAAAAATCCCTTGACAGCTTTGTTCTCTTGTTAAACGTAAATTTGAGTCAGATTACCATGTTATGGATGAGGTAATCGCTGGTTATTATGGTTAAGAGCGCATTGGGTCATGTTTAGTCTGGTATTGTTTTTACTGTAAATTGAACACAATGACCAGGAAGCTGGTGCC
Source organism: Callopanchax toddi (assembly GCA_006937965.1). Taxonomy (NCBI): domain Eukaryota; kingdom Metazoa; phylum Chordata; class Actinopteri; order Cyprinodontiformes; family Nothobranchiidae; genus Callopanchax; species Callopanchax toddi. The sequence goes on along the minus strand of SSNR01000043.1, from coordinate 1,945,168 downwards.
ACCACGTAATCGTTTTCGCTTTGTGCCAGTTTCATGCTAAGTTAGCATGTTAGCTCAGCTACTGCCTCCCTTAACACGTGTCGGTGTTCGTGTGCTCGAATATTTAATTGTAATCCAGAAAGTTATAACTTCAAACATGTTTTTACAGATCATTGAAATCCAAATAGTTTCATTTTAATGTGGTATGCGCAACCCTTTTTAAGAGTGTGAACGGTTAATGAAATGTGTAGTAGTAAAGCATGCTTGAGACAAGCAAGAACGTGACATTTATAATAAGCATATATGCTCAGTCCGTGTATGTGTAAATCATCACCAATTAAAGGTGCTGCATATTCTTAAGCTCCCCTTTTTTTAAAGTGTTTGCATTTGGTATAAAATCCTGTAAACATAGAAACGTATTTGTCTGTGTGTACAGTATGTTCTATAGCTCCTGGCTAACCATTTACTGTCTCTCCATCACAGGTCGTTTTTCCAGCCCCAAACCTTGAACTTGATTCTTTTCGGATATTTTTTGTCAAGCCGCCAAAGTGGAGAGTGTCGTTGCAACAGGGGGACCTTCTCGTTTCAGGTACTCATTGTAACCACATCACATTAATCCTGTTTGCGTGCACCTTTTTAAACGTATTTTTAAAACTAAATTTTGTTTTGTTTTTCTGTACCACAGTGTGGGGGGAGGAGGTGGGGGTGCACCTCAGCACTATCCCAAGACTGTCTGCAACAGGTAATTTTCTAAGGCATTTCAACACATTGACCAGTCTTTCCTAATTAAATTTAGTTTTAGTGCTCATTTATGAAACGGAAACATCAAAATCATACAATCATTACTATAGAAATAAAGAACATCAGGCCAATTTAGGATAAGAAATGCAGATGGTGTTTTGCCCTCAGAAGGGTGGAACTGTTATTAATTAATAAGATGTTTTGTTTTTGTTTGAAATACAAATTTGACAGATTGCACAGCCCTACTTAAATAATAAACATGTTGTATATCAATACAAATCACAACAACTACAGCATCTGTAACACAGCGTTGACTGTTTTCCTGATCTTAATACATCTTTTTGTGACACTGATGTTTTGTCCTTGCAGCGAGTTCCTGGGGAAAGCCCCAGGTTCTAGCGTTCAGAGATGGGTTCCTTCTCGAAGCACTAGACGAGATGTTGACTCCTCCACTGAGAAAGGACAACACGATGCAATCTTCAGAAAAGTGAGAGGGTGAGTTCCCATCTCAACCCACTGATTAAGTTGCACACCTGATGTGAATTTGGGGGCCGAGTGTTTACATAAAAACTGTCAGTATATTGTCATGTAAAGCCTGATCTTACCCTTTTTCCCCTTTCTTTCTCCCTCATCAGCATACTCAATAAGTTGACTCCTGAAAAGTTTGACAAACTCTGCCTGGAACTCCTCAATGTGGGCGTGGATTCAAAACAAGTCCTCAAGGGAATCGTCTTATTGGTGAGCATTTGTTTTATACTGAGGTGGTATTCCTAAAATTGGTTAAAATGATTTACATTGGTTGTTTTTTTTGTTTTTTTTTTTCCCTAGATCATTGACAAAGCCCTTGAGGAACCCAAGTACAGCCAGCTTTATGCACGACTATGTCTCCGCTTGGCAGAGGATGCACCAGACTTTGATGCTACATCAGAAAATCAACTACCCAACAAGCAAAATTCTGTAAGTCTTTATAAAAATTAGGCATTTTTGTCATCCTGGTGTGGTGTGTCTGGATTTTAATTTCGTTTATTCCCCCAGACCTTCAGAAGGCTTCTGATCTCCAAGCTTCAAGATGAATTTGAAAATCGTGCCAGGAATGTGGACAGTGAGTGTTTTACATATTTACTCTAACCAATACCACATTCGGTTAGAGGATGCATTTTATTTAAATAAAATTTATTTTTTCTGTAGGCTTTGATAAACATGAAGGCCCACTCACCTCTGAGGAGGAGGAGCAGCGTGCTATTGCAAAGATCAAGATGCTGGGAAACATCAAATTCATTGGTGAACTTGGCAAACTCAATCTCATCCACGAGTCGATTCTTCACAAGTGCATCAAAACAGTAAGTTCTGTCGGATAACTTAGTTTATTGTACTCCAGAATCTTACTTTTTCATGTACTTTTCACATTTAAAGGATTGTTGTTCAATGAGTAAAATTAGATTTCCGTTTTCAGCTTTTGGAAAAGAAAAAGCGAGTTCAACTTGAGGACATGGGTGAGGACTTGGAATGCCTCTGTCAGATAATGAAAACAGTGGGACCCAAGCTTGATCATGATAAGGCTAAGGTGAGCACATGAATATAAACAGGACAATACAGTCAGCTGTGTGGTCTTGAAATGGTTTTGTGATGTAATTTAGTACCTTTTCCTTCCAGTCCTTGATGAATCAGTACTTTGGTCGTATGCGATCCTTAATGAACAACAAGGATTTGCCAGCAAGGATTCGCTTCCTTCTGCAAAACATGGTGGAGCTGCGAGAGAACGACTGGGTTCCTCGCAAAGCTTATGTTGACAACGGACCGAAGACCATCAACCAAGTTCGTCAGGATGCAGTGAAGGTTGGTTTTATCTGTGTGGATGAATAAAAACTGAATAATCCATTAATGTCACTTCTAACTGGATTCTGATTGTGCTTTTCAGGATTTGGGTGTTTTCATTCCGCCTCCAACTGATGTGATGAAAAGTGACTTCTTCGTGGGCAACTCCTCCTTCCTGCTGAGGATGCCATTTGACAGGGAACCTGTTGGTGGGCTGGCGGACATGTTTGGACAACTGCCTGGTATGTTGAAGCCTTTCCACCCTTGGAGAAGAATTTAATACTTCCCATCAGGATTGTATTTGTAACAAGGTATTGCCTTTAACAGGGATTGGCATTGGGACTGGTCCAGGAGTAATTCAAGACCATTATTCTCCTACTATGGGGCGTCATCGTGCAAGTCCTCTCTTTAACGGCCATATTGGAAATGGGAATGGTTCACATCAGCCTCAGTTTGAAGCAGGAGGCAAAGCATTCATTAAACCAAACCAGGTAAATGTTTAATTTTGTTGTTTTTTCTGTATGGTTAATTGTATTTCTGTTCAGTAATAATGCTTGTATGATCTTTTTAAAGGGGCAGAATTCACCAGTTTTCAGCCATAAACAAACTCACTCGGTGCAGATGCAGTCGAAGGACATGGCTCCAAGGTTCAGCAAGAAAGGGAAACTCAATGCTGATGAGGTGCTAACACTTTCACCGTCATATATTACGTTTTTTGGTGATGATGACCTACTGGTGTAAAAAATCTAACATTTTGGCTTTGTGCTTTTGCTGTTTTTAGATCAGCCTAAGGCCTGCACAGTCCTTCATCTTGAATAAAAACCAAGTGCCAAAGCTGCAGCCACAGATGACTATGATTCCCCAAGCAGGCCCTCCAATAGGACAGGTATGCCCCCCCTTCCCTCCCCAAGTATTTGTATGGTAGTTTCAAGTTGCAGATATTAAGTTTTTGTTGTTTTCATAGCTTGGCCTCAAAGCGAACCCTCCTCCAATCCAAGAAAAACCAGCAAAGCCCAACAAAAAGGCTCCTCCTACAAAAGAGGAGTTACACAAAATGACAGTAAGTTTCCCAAGGCTCAAACTTCCTTTCTGTCTAATATTGCATTTCTAGCAAATAAAAACCTGTTTGTTTGTTCTCTGTAATAGGAGGCACTAGTGACAGACTACTTAAACAGCAAAAACATTGATGAGGCGGTGAACGTTGCAAAGGAGATGAAGATTCCCAAACACTTTTTGTCTGAGATGCTAAACAAAATCATTGTCTACTCACTCGAACGGTCGGATGACGAAAAGGAAGATGTGAGCAATCTGATCCATGCACTCAGCACCGAAGGTCTCATCCCTCGTGAAAACCTTATACCGGTGAGAGTAATTAAAGAAAAAAAAGTGCCTATAAGATAAGTGTGTTTAACCATTGTAAAATTTTTCATTGTGTAGTGTTATACACTATGTAGTTAAACCTTGTAGTGTGTATAAAAGCTATGTTTTATTACTCACCTTCCGCTTTATCTATCACAGCTACCGAGGATTTAGACGAGAGTCTGTGTGCTCTGGAGACCTGGATTTGAACAACTGTTTGTGATAAAAGCAGGATGATCTAGATTCTATTTAGTTGCAGGGAGCATTTATGTACCTGTTATTTGACGAATGGAAGCTGAGTCAGGAATAAATATATTCAATATTTATTATAAAAGCTGACGAACATTTGTAAACAGATTAGCATTTGAGGTAGCAAGTTGGTTAGCATTCACTAAATGGTAGATGTTCTAATTTGATCTTCTGAGTTTAGAACCTGAGTCTCGCGGTGAAGACTAGGGAGTTAGCTTAAGGGTTTAGTTATCAGGGATAAGGTGGAGAGGTTACCTTGATGAGCAGCCTAGTGGTAGAGGGTTAGCTTTATCAAAGTAGCCTGCTTTACCAGGTCATGGGTAGTTACTGCACCTCGCTCCTGGATCACGTCCGGCTGGTGGAGTTCGACGAGGAAGCGGAGACTCCCCCTCGGTCGATCTGGGGGCCCTGACAGGTCGATCGACCCGCCGGGCCAAGCGGAGAGCGTCCGTGGATGCGGAGATCAGTGGGACCCATGGCTAGTCGGTTGATAGCTGGCTGTCTTACCCATTCTGGTTGGAATAGAGAGGCAGGTGGATGTTTCCTGCTCTCAGGGGTAAGAAGCTTCTTCGACTGCTACGGGGCTTGACCCGTTACGGGGGGGGGGCAGTCGGCATCAATAACCCACTGTGTAGCGAGTGACAGCGGGCTATGTCGTCTCCTCCGAGGCTGGCGGAGAACTGGATTCTTCCGTGCGGAGCAGACAGCTGAGAGCTGTCAGTGAAACGTGGGCCAATCAGGAGACTCTAAACAAGACACGTGACTCAGGCTCTAAAGTCCTACGTCACCTCCGTGTGAGGAGTGTGGAAGGTTTACTTATTTATCCTTAGCAAGGTGGAAATAAGTAATAATACTGATTTAACCTTTTAGCAAAGTAACAATAATACTGAAGCTGGATCAAACATTCACAATGCTGTAAGAGAAAGCGCATTAATCATTTAAGACATTTCTGTAACAGATTAAGGTGTCATTTTAGGAAGAGACACCAAGAGTCTTTATTATTATTATTATTATTTAAAGTCCGGTGGCTTCTTCCGATACGACCGTGACCTTGGAGGAATGTTGATTCAGGTTAAAACATAATAAAAGAGTCATTATAATCCGAGTTATTGGGAAGAAGATGGATTATTATTTTAGATGATCACGTAGGTCAGAGGTCAGAGTGTATATTGATCACGCTACAATTGTGTTCTTTTACATTTTTAGGCGTTTTTGGGTGTTTTGGATCAGTGCCCCAAGATTGAGGAAGAGATCCCTCTGGTGAAGTCCTACTTGGCACAGTTTGCTGCACGAGCAACCATTGCCGAGCTAGCTAGCCTGGATGATTTGACTCATCAGCTGGAGAATGGGGCACATTTCCCACTGTTCCTGCTCTGCCTGCAGCAGATGGTTAAACTGAAGGATCGTGAATGGCTGGGTGATTTGTTCCAGCAGAGCAAGGTCAACATGCAGAAGATGCTACCTGGTATGTCTAAACCCCATTGAAGCACAAGTTTACCCTGAATCAGTGAATAATGAGCTACAGTTTTCAGAAGGTACCCCCCTTCTGACTGTCACTAAATATTTATTTATTGTGTAGAAATCGACCAGAACAAGGACAGAATGCTGGAGATTCTAGAGGGCAAAGGTCTCGGCTTTTTGTTCCCACTGATGAAGCTGGAAAAGGAATTGCTGAAGCAGATTAAAGTTGATCCTTCTCCACAGTCCATTTATAAGTGGATCAAAGACAACATCTCTCCAAAACTCCACACTGACAGAGGCTTTATCAACATCCTTGTGACCAGGTACAGCAGTCATTACATCTGGCGATGAAACCAGTCACTCCTTATGGAGTAAATTTAAACATGGTTATAATGGTTTCCTTTATCTCCAGTTTCCTGCAGTACGTTGCTTATGAGATCAACCCTGATGATGATGAGGAGCTCTTTGCAGCGCCCAGTAAAGAACAGCTGGATGAAGAGAAGCAGCTGTTGATGTCTTTCAAACCGGTCATGCAGAAGTTCCTCCACGATCACATTAACTTGCAAGTTGGTGCACTGTACGCTTTGCAGGTGCACTGCAATGCCAAGGGTTTCCCCAAAGGTGTGCTTTTATTGCTTTAATTGCTTTTTTTTTTTTTTAATTAAGATTTTCACTGAAGTGTCAAACCTTTGTTTTTCAGGCATGTTGCTACGCTACTTTGTAAACCTTTATGACATGGAAATAATTGAAGAAGAAGCCTTCCTCTCATGGAAAGAGGATGTCAACGAAGAGTATCCGGGTAAAGGGAAAGCATTATTTCAGGTAATTTTACATGATTAAGTTTCCTCAGTGACCTAATACTCTACAGATAATGTAAATGGTAACTTGTTGAGAAGTTGTAATCCTTAAAAGTAATTGTATGTTTTTGCTGTAGGTGAACCAGTGGCTGACCTGGCTGGAGACAGCTGAGGAGGAGGAGTCTGAGGATGAAGATTACTGAGGAAAAAGGCCAAAGCCATGTGTATTAAAATGCAATGAGTAATTATTTTGCAGTCTTGTCTTTTTTTTTTTTTAACTTTTTGTCTCAATTGTTAAAACTAACCCCACTATAAAATTTTTCACCAAACCAAGCAGTTAACATCTTACTGTATTTTTAAATCATCCATCTTATTTAAATTCTTGCAGCAATGTTAAAAATATTTCAGTCATCCTGACCTATTATGACCAGAGTTGAGTGCTGCATAGCAAATTTCTAAAACCGTTTACAAGATCAAAAGGAAACCTTTTCTAATTGTTTTTTGGATTAATAGTTGTTAGATGCACTTTGCTTAACATGAGTTGTTGCAATAGTGAATTTAGATGCTGATGGTTTTTATTTTTGCTTGTGGAAAATATTCTTGCACATTATAATCAAACATTTAGCTGAATCATGCTTTTTTGTGTGAAATGTTTCGTGCTGTTTGGAATGACATGGTGTGGCCTTTTTTAATTTATCAATTCATATTAATATACCTCTAATGTGGCTGACTACACTTGAACGTCTTGGGGGTTATTGTTTTTGTTTTATACATTGAGACCGCCAAAGCTCCTTGCTGCGGTTGTTCACTACTTGTGGAAATTTTACATTTGTTTGCAATACTTGTAAAGTTCTAAAAGGGTCTTTTTAGCTTCATGAAATAGCAAAAAGTATACTGTATGTGTACACTCACCGTTTTTGTTTTTGGGTCTCACTGTAATGTGTACAACTACAGACGAGCTTTGAATAAAGTTTGACTGTTTATTTCCTTGTCTTGATTTTTTTTTTTTGTTCCATAAACACCATTTATAAAAAGTGAGATTTCAAAATTTCTGGTGAAATTAAAGGATGAACCCAAAATGCACTCGAACATTTACAGGTGAACTTGACCTATAAACCTCAAAGCACATGTTCAATATTTCAGTATTTTTTGCACATCTTGCTGTTCTCTTAACAAAAAAATTGTTCAGATTCATGAATATTCTATTTTTAGGGAATCTAGTTGAACAACTTTGGCTTAACCCATTAGCAGATTTTTTTTTTTTTTTGGCTACAAAATCTGACCATATTTAAGATTTGATTTATTTCAAGTAGGGCTGTATAAATCTCTTCTTTTTAGACTAAAATAAATTTAAAGTATCTAAAAACTTACTTAGAAATCAGTTTTTGCAGTGTATACCACCACCGTTGGCTTTTGTTTCAATAAATTGAGATGAGGAAATCACTATTACAGCTTCTACCTAAACACCCTACTTTGATTTCAGCTGGACCGCTTATATCACGTAAAACTTATTTTTGGTTTACTGTAGCATAAACCTTTTCCTTTAATTTCACAAGATGAATTTTACATTGGATTACCAGGATTTTGTTAAAATGATACAACCTGTTGAACTGCTCTGGTTGAAAGTTGAGAGAAAAAAACATTTTAAAAGTAATTATTTCAACTTTGGATTGAGACATTTTCCTGAGCTGTCACGTAGAAGAACGTCTTTCACAATATATTTATTTCATTGAAGCATCTTGCCACGTTAGGTCTCAGTTGACCATGTGAGAAGTTTATACAGCTGTTGGTGAATTCCAAACATTTTATCATCAATCTTTTTTAAAAGGCAGCTTCAGTAGGACGTAAATAATGCTAAAAAAAATCTTTGCTAGCCTAAACCATAACTTGAACACAGAAATCCTAACAGTAAATGAAAATGTACGAATAAAGTCTGCTCAGAATTTAATCACTGTCGTCTTCGTTGTTGGACCCCTCCTGTTCTGATCCATTGTCAGAGCGACGTGGGGAGCCCTCGTCTGATCCAGCCTCAGATCCCCTGTCTGACGCTGCGACGGGGGAAGCAGGCCTCGACCCGTCGTCTGATCCTGACGGACTTCTCTTGCTGTCGTTGTCGGACTGTTCCGAGTCAGACTGCAACTTTCTCTTCTTCACAGGACGGTCACTGCCTGATTCGTCATCCTCTGAGCCAGCAGAGCGCCGAGGGCTGCCTGCTTCACTGCCAGAGCTCTTCTTTCCACCATCAGAGTCGCTGTCTGACGCTATGCGCTTCCTGTGGCCAACCTCATCCTCAGATCCTGAGCCGCTGTCTCTTTGTCTGTTTGAACAAAGAACACATGAGCAGTTGGACTATCTATTACCCGTTAGTAGAAAATAGTTCAGAGTCGTACCGGTCTTCAGCTATTTTCAGTCCATCCTCATCTGATGAGGATTCAGAAGAGGAGATGATCGCCTTCGACTTGATCTTTCCTTTAAGAGATGGTGGCATTCGCTCAGGCTGGGTCTGAAATTAAATTATGTTAAAATTCATTCAGAAAATATATTTTTAAGGATTTCAAGAACACTAATAATGACAAAAGAGCAGCATAAAAAAGACCTTCTCCATCTTCTTGCGTCCTTCTTTGGGTTTGCGCTGCTTCTTCAGCCGAGATGCTCCATCCTCATCATCACTGTCATCTCCTCCTTTAGCAGGTCTGAAGCAAAAGAAAGTTTTACCCACTTCACCCTGATTTCAAACAATAATACATTCACCAGGCTCTGCAGCAAGATCACCTCCTCCTCTTCTTTTTCTTCTTCTCTCCATCCTCATCATCCTCCTGTTCACTGCCGCTGCCCTTTCTCCTCTTCTTCTTCTTCAGCGGTAGGTCCTCATCAGAATCATCATTAACAAAGTCGTCCACATCGCCTCCTTTCTTACGCTTTGTCAGAAAAGAAGACGGCATCACAGTCAACCTGAGTAAAGTTCAAACACTTTCTAAAAGTCTGCAGACACTCACACGCCCACTGCCTCCACCTCCCTTCTTCTTCTCTTTGGAAGCCTCTTTTAGTCCTTCTGCGAAGGTGAGAAGGTTCTTGGTCTTCTCCACAAACAAAGCTCTCTGCTCCAGGAGCTTCTTCTGTTCCTCTACTTCTCGTTTTTGCTTTTCTTCCTAAACAGTTATAGAAAACAAGCCCATTATTGGATGTATAACTCATGAAAAAAAATCTAAATGAAAAAGTAAAAAAGGGGTAACCTCTCATCAAACTGATTGTGTGATGATACCTGTTCTTTTAACATCTGCTGGCGCAGCAGGTCTCTCTCCTGCTCTTGTTTGGCTCGAAGCTCCTTCTCCTCTTCATCCTGTTTTCTGGCTCTGGCCACGTGGTACTGAGCCTGACTCAGGAGGTCAGAGCACTGCCTGGACTCACACAAACCAGTACTCAGTTATAATACAGCAACAAGCTACACTGTTGGCAATTAACACCTGTAGAAGATAACTAAAATTTCAGTCTGGGGCTCTTTAGAAAACATTTTTCACAACTGTATTTTTGTTCTGAACTACTCACCTAGCCTCAGACGCAGCAAGAGCGAGATCAAACCTCATCTTGTCTCCAGCTTTGCTGAGGTAACTGAAATATCTGAGAGGAGGAAGTGAAACTCCAGGATTTAGTCGGAGGAAAACTTGAAGAACCAAACAGTTGAGATGTGATTTTCTACCTGTGAGCCAGTTCAAGCTCCTTGACAGCACTCAGCACAGCCTTCAAGTTGCTCTTCTCATCCTTCAGCACTAGAGTGGCCAGTCTCTGCAGCACCAGGGCCACGTTGAACATCAACACCGTGTCACTGGGTGCAACGTGTCGAGCCTGGAGGAGCAAATGTCAGTAAGGCTGTCATCCTTCCCTCATGTTGTTCACAACAGAAGCTTTTGATTCACATCTACCTTCAGCAGCATCTGCTTGCACTCCTGCAGCTTCCCGCATTTGAAGAGAGCTCTTGCGAGATACAGCAGCACCTCCGTGTTTTGATATTTGTAAAATTTCTTCAAGCAGTTTTCATACTATGAAACAGAAAAATAAAACCTCAGTCGAACTAAAAAAAGCAAAAGCCTCAACACAAGCATGAAAAAGTGAGTCATCTCCTTACCATCTGCACGGCGCTGATGTACTGCTTCTGTTCGACGTAGATGTGAGCCAGGTTGAGCCACACATCACTGATTTCTGCAGTGGCCTCTCTCACCTGTGCAAACACGTCACGTGCCTCTCGGAAATATCCTTTATGAGCCAGCACGGCACCTGGAAGAACAGGTTTATTTTTAACACCAGTTGTCCAGGAGAAAGAACTGAAAAAGTAAAGTAAATCAAACGAAACTTAAAGTACCGATGCCATTAGCAGCATAGAGGTTTTTGGAATCGTTTCGCAGAACTTGCTTGTATATTGCCAGGGCTCGGTCCTGATGTCTCTTTTCCTGTAAAGACAGAAATGTTGCTAACTAATCTTTGTCCTTTCATACACATAAAACGAGAAATTATTCACAGTGTATCCATGAATAAAACTATTCAAAGAAACAAATGTAAGAATCTTAACACTGATGACGAGAGGAATCAGGATCTTTATCATTTCAATGATCATAGTTACTTTTTAATCATTTTTAAAAAGTGGAGTGAACCAAATCAGTTCAGATGATTAAAAGTTTATGAACTAGAATTATTTTTAATGTTCTGCATCAGTGTTAATTTCGTAGACGAAATATTTTCGTTATTTATTTCATCACGAATATATTTTGCCGAACGAAAACTAAACGAAATTCAAAAATATAAAACGGAAAAAGACGACGACGAAGACTAAATCGGCGGACATTTTCGTCAGGAACGAAAGACGAGACGAGAATTGACAGTGATGAAATCCAATCAGAAAACGGGAAGAATTTGACGAACATACCAAAGAACCAATCAGCAATCGGAGCAGGCGGGACTAGAGAAGGGAACCAATCAGCAAACGTAACAGGCGGAAGTAGGAAAGGAACCAATCAGAGTCCGCCTTGTCGGGACGCGCCGGAATTTGTAAACAGCAGAGCAGACTCCGACAAGAACAGACTTTATTAAAAGTGGGTCACATGAACAGAACGGAGGCAGAGTTATGACGCTAATTTTAAGATAATGGTGGTGAATGCAGCAGAGGATCAAACAGCTGTCAGGGAGACAGGAAATATGGAGTTATGGAGTGAAATGACGGAAGACGGAGCGTTGTGGCGATCACGTTCTGTGGGAGGAGACGGACCGCAGCGTGAGAACAGCTGATCAGACTCTGTGAGTTAAAGCCTGCAGACTTTTGATCTGACATGTCATGAGCAAAGTTCTGACAGTTTGCATTATTATGGTATTTATTTGCTCAGGATCACTAGTGTCTTTCCTGACAGAACTCAACACACAGTAGAATATGAATTACAGACCTTTGTGATTGAATTAATAAAAAATATATTAAAGGTCTCTAAATAAGATAAACTAAAAAGAAACGAATAAAATAAGATATTTAAACTAGTTCCTCAAATTTTCAACAAAATAGTTTATTTTAAAAGTGAATTTAGTTTTTTTCTGAAGATTAGTCTTGGAAAGGGGTGTGTCTTATAATCGGGGTCATTAACAATATTGGGAACGTTGATAAAGAGCCCATTTGTTTATATAATACTTAATAATGCACTAATGTTAATAAAAGTAAAGTGTTACCCCAATTCATTTAAAGAAATGTAAAATAACGCACCAGAGGAAAACATATTAATATTAGTCAAATATACCTTTTTATATTTAGTCGACTAAAATTAAAACAAATTGGACGACTAAAACTAGACTAAAATGAAAAAGAATTTTTGTCAAAAGACTAAGACTAAAACTAAATTAAAATTTCACGCCAAAATTAACACTGTTCTGCATGAATTTAATCTAAAAGGTCTTGACTTGGTAATTTCACTAGAGGAATGACGATCAAATATCTCGCATAAATCAAAAAGTATGTTAACGCCTAAGTTATCCTACAGAACTATATTCATCATATATTGGACAATTTTCCAAAAACATAACAAAAATAAGCAATAGATAAATTCTCTACTTTAAACGCAGCTGATGACATGATTAAGTTATTAGAAGTAGGTCAAATACTAAAAGGTTCATAAACTGCTGAGTAAATTTCAATGATAAACACAACCTGTTGATTTTCATCGTTTATTTTCTTGGTTTTTTATTGGGATAATTTCCTCTAATTGGAAGACAAATAGAAATTTGTAACACTCCTGCATTTACACGACTTTCACCAAACGCAGGCAGGAGATTTGACCTGTTTGTACCTTTTCTCGGTCTCTGGTGGGCTGGTGCAGAGTCTGTAGCCACACGTTACCCAGAGCCAGCATGGAGTAAGTGTCGTTCTGAGTGGACGGCTGTTTCAGAATACGTTCAAACTTCTTCTGGCCCGGTCCCCATTCCTGTTTGGCCAAGTGAAGATTTCCGATCAGCGACCAGGCATCAGGGTGATCCTGCACCAAACAGAAATGTTACCAGTCAAGTTTGAGGGGTTTGCATCTGATTTTATGTAAAAATGTAACCATCACACACTAATAGGCTGGTACCTGGTTGATTTGCAGGGCTTCTTTGAACCAATCAGAGGCTTCATAGAAGTTTCCTTTGTCACGAGCCATCGCTCCAAGACGCAAATAACCTAAAGGTCCAAAAAGATGCTTTTTAAAAAAAGCTACAAAACATCTGGCTTATCGTCTTCTGTTTGTAACACAAAGCTGGATACTTACAGTCTACATAGTTAGGATGCTCTCTGAGGATGTTTTTGTAGAGTTTTTCAGCCTCGTGGAATTCACACATAGCTTCATACAAGCGGGCCAGATTGTAGGAGGTGGTGACAGAAATAGCGTTGTAGTAATGTTCGTCGTGCTCTCCCTCAGCTTTGGCACGGTCCAGAGAAGCAAGAAAATATTTCTGTTGGAGAAAAGACACGACCTCGACTTTGAAACGGTTGAAAGGTTTGTTGAAATAAACATCCTGTTGTAAAATATATCTATTTATGTCTAGTCAAATCATGTTTCATGCACCAGTCTGGTGCTTTTTAAGATTAATGTAGAAGTTTGTTCGTTACCTTTGCTTCCCCCAGGTTCCCCAGTCTGAAGTGCAGAGCCCCCAGGTTGTTGAGGATCTCGGGGGGAACGTCGGCCTGCACCTTCTCCTGCAGGATGCGAGTGGCCGTGCCGTAAGCAGAAAGCGCCCCTTGGATGTCAGTCTGCTCCAAGATCTGAGCCAGTTCGATCCAGGCCTCCACATCATCAGGGTACTGCTCTGTCACCTTCTTCAAGTGGCCCTAAGGAATTCAAACATGACCACAAGTTTACACAGTTTTTATTGTCATAATAAGAGGAGAACTGGGATGAGGAAGAAGCCTACTTTTGCGATGTCTCTCTTTTCCTGATCGTCTGACGCTGCGTACAGAGAACCCAGGATTTTCATGGTTTCATAGTTGTTGGGGTAGGCCTTTAAGACCTTTTCAAAGCACTGTGCTGCGTTTTCCTTGTCTCTACGATACACATACATCTGACCCAAACCAAAGAAGGGCAACACAAAGGTGGACGAGGCAAACTGAGTGGCCTGGTAATAATACTGAAACGCCTGGTCATAGTCCTCCTGAAAAACAAAGAAACTGAGTGATGACTCTGAACAACCAGTCCCGTTGGTCGGTTTAGGTTAAGACCTCACCTGGACGTGAAACGAGCGCGCTAACTGATAGCAGCTCTCAGCCTGCATGGCCTCCACCTCGGTGTTGTGGAACGCGTGCAGAGCGAGATGCTGCACCTTACTGTAGTCCTGACAGTGAACACAACAAACAGTTAAAGAGGGCTGGCTTAGGCTTCCATCAGGATCACAACGCAGGACGGACGACTGATTACCTTTTTGAAGAAGAAGTGGTTGGCAAGGTGGTTGAGCACCATGGGGTTGCTGGGGTCGATGGTGTAAGCCCGCGACAGAAGCTGAACTCCGTTCTTGATAGAATCTGCTTCTTTGTTGTTGAGCTCTAAAACAGCCAAACCAACAAGCGCTCCAACGCACTTCGAGTTAAGCTCCAGAGCTCGGCCGAAAGCCAGACGGGCCTTCTCCAGTTTGTTGAGCTTGACAAAGCAGTGGCCCATCCCCAGCCTTACCTCAGCTAGACAGAAAACAGCAGTCAAATCACTAAACGCACGTCTGAACCACACAACATTACTAAAACGGTTTAAAAACAACAAGATGGAGTTTACAATTTTCAAACTATGATAATTGATATTAACCTATTATTGATCTTTATTCTGATTACATCACTGCTGTTATTTGGTCTTTTCTTTCCTACACAGCAGTGAGCTTTCCTTTCCAAAAGGAGGAATTTCTGTTAGAAACGTATCATGCTCACCTGGGCAGCCGGGGTTGGTACGTAAAGCTTTTTTATAGTACGCCAGCGCTCCTTTGTAATCCTTTTTGTTGAAGGAGATGCAAGCCTTACCTGTTAAACAACACTTGTGTTTATTATCATAATCAACAGCCAAGATTATTCTCATGTTACCATTTTGAACTCGACTAACCCAGCAGAGCAGGAATGTTATTGGTGGACTGGTTGAGTACAAAGTGAAACTGAGCATCAGCCTGGTCCATTTTGTCTCCCTCCAGAAGGCAGAAACAGGCACGCCCCAACAAATGGTTCTGATTGAGACAACAACATGTTACGTTATTTTCACACAACTAAAATGTGACCCTGTCAGTGTAAAAGACTAATACACATGTTTATAACTTGTGTTCATATTTTAGATCTTTGAAGAAGAAAAAAAAGAAAAGTTCATTTAAATAATTGATTTTGTTCTCGTGGGTTAACAAGAAGGTTTTTTTCTGAATGTTCAGTGAAGTGCACACAGGCACGACAGACAGCAGAGAAAAAAACACTTATAACGCCTTCAAAGGGCTCAGACAGTCCAACACTTGCTCTCCAGGCTTAGTTTGGATGATTACCCTTCAATGTTGCTGTTTTTGTTTGGTGAGTGAAGCTAGTATAGCAAATGAGAAGCTAATGGTCAGTGCCGTCAGTTAAGTCAGCATTTCTTTATGTAATTTTAGGAGCTGATTTTTTTTCAGCCCAAACGGTTTATAAAGCTGCAAAAAAAGCTAAGCAATTTTGTTTTGGTTAATGGATGCAGAGTCTACATTTTAAGTGCATTTTATCATGTTGCTGAGCCTTTACCACTCAGAAGTCTACAAGAGTTCTGTATTCTGTTGTTCTGGGTAAGAAATCTTATAAGTTGATAAAGCAGGATCTGTTACTGTCATCTACTTTCATTGAAGATGTGAGAATAAGATGTGACTCTGAATGTAATTCTGCTGCTTTGTGCAGGTCAGTTTTTTGTTGTTCTCCTCTTCTGTTCACCCCTTCTTTGGATTTATCTTCAAAGAAAACTGACTGATGTTGGACTCCATTCAGGGATGGCAAGCCCCCCTCCAGGAGTCCATTCATGACACAAGGAGACTGGTCTGACCTGGGTGGTCTGAGGACTGTGCTGCCATTTGGTAGGACTAGCTCTGATTAGACTGACTGCTGCATAGCATGCAGTGAGGACAGGAACTCAGAACTGAGACACATTTCTGATGTGGACTAACACCACACTGAGTAAAAAACCCTGGGGGTATTTCTATTTTATTTCCTACTTCACTTAGTAGATTTTACTTGGTACTTAAAAATGCTTTGGGACCATTTTTTCAGTTCTATATAATTTTTATTTAATTTAAATATGCCTTACTGGTAAAACGTTCAACATATGTACATGTTGTCTGTGTCATCATTAGTCACCTTTTACTCCAGCAGACGAATCCTAGAACTGGTCCAATATTCCTCTAAGTTTTAGGAATTAAAATTCTGTAATTTGAATAAGAAGTTCCAGAAAACACACAATAAAGCCTTTAATTGTACCTACCTGGTCGTACATGATGATCTTGTCCGCCATAGTATAAAGCAGAGTGGCCTGCGTGATGAGCTCCTTCTTGGCATCTTTGTTTTTCTCTTTACGTGCTTGCTGAACATAGTAAGCCGCCAACGTATCCAGACAGGTCATCTGGTCCTTCTCGTGGTCTCTATAGTCGAGGTTTCCATCAATACGCGCCGCCTCTAACAGCTTGACAAAGTCCTCTGTTTTGCCTTGTTTGTAGTACTCCAGCTGAAAAAGATGGGATGTATATTCCACCATGATTTATTTTACCTTTATTTATACAAATAATCCCATTTAATGGTGACATTTTTCAATTAATTAAATGCCTTGAAAAAAAGAACAGCCAATCACTTTGTTAATTTGATCATTTAGGTCACTGCTTCACATCTTTATGTTCAAATTGTCAAGAAAGCAGCACCAGGATGAATTTAAAGAAAAAAAAATAGAAAGAGGCAATAATCACAGGTTAATAATCCGACTCACCGCCAAAGCGATCCAGATGTGCAGCTGTGTGTGTTCCTGCTTCAAGATACTGATGACCTCGTCTCCCTCTGGCAGCTGGTCGAAATCGAGCTCGATAACCTGCACAAAATGATGTGTTCAGGTCACCGCACATAGAGATTAAAACGTAATTCTATCCAGGAGTGCCACAGGTAAAAGAGGGGTGACAACAACAACAATAAACCTGACTAATCAGTGAACCCAAATATCATCGTTATAACTGCATTTTTATCATATGAAAAACAAACATTCTCTTTAACTGAGATGATTCTTTTAAGACACACCACACCAAACGATGAATGTGCCACAGTCTTGCTCAATCTGTAAAAATAAAAGTAGTTAATTACGTCAGTAAAAGCATTATAGTAATAGGTTCTAATAAAGATGAATAATTACTGTAAATGTTTAGTGTTTGTTATAAACATTTTAGACCAAACTGCTCTATATTTGGTCTCAGTTTAACTTTGTCAAACGTGAAGCATTTAAAGCACCTCAAAGTCAGTCTGTAAGCTGAATGCATTTCAAATTTAATGTGAGATAAATGTCCATATGATGCT
Source organism: Callopanchax toddi (assembly GCA_006937965.1). NCBI lineage: Eukaryota > Metazoa > Chordata > Actinopteri > Cyprinodontiformes > Nothobranchiidae > Callopanchax > Callopanchax toddi. Next base: position 1,927,738 of record SSNR01000043.1, on the reverse strand, counting down.
GAGCACATTAAGATGACTTTTTCTCCAACACTTCAGTACCTAATTCATTTAAACACAACGATTTAGAAGGATCAAAAGAGTTTCATTAATAAATGTGAAAATGTATACAAAATATATCAGATTTTCAAAGTCTTCAATAGAACTCTGCCAAACAACAACAAACTGTACAGGAGCCTCGTTTTTTTTAAAAAGACGTTTAGTATTTAATACGTGTTTCACAAAATGCCGTAGTCTTAAATGATTTAGTAGAAACATCCAAAAAAGTAAAGTAACGACGCCATAATAACCCGTCACCGAGCCAACAGGAGTTAGCTTTAACTGCTAACATCACAGCGAGGTGCGCGCACAAACATCTGCACCAAAACTAATAAACATGCCTTTTACCTCATCTGTGTCCCGTAGAGGGATCTCTATGGAGCCCCGAGACATCCTGGAGCTGAAGGTTAAATCCCTCTCCAGCTAAACTGGTTTTAAAACGTACAAAATATCCACTCCGTTGTCTTCTGGTTGCTACTTAAAGCTTCCGACAAGAAACAAACAGACGGATGGTGTAACCGGAATAATGCTCGGCTGGACTGAAAGACCTTTAAAAGGTTCCTCAAGATGTTTTTTATGGAAGCACAGGAACATAAACTAAACACGAGGAGAATATATTTGTAAAAATCTAATGTTTGCATCTTATTTAGTGATTCATTTGGATTTTTACTCATTTTTACTTTCAAACTAAGCTCAATAATTTAAGTTAGGCAGTTGAAAAAGGCGCCAGACGTGGGGTTCTTCCTGAATGTGCTTTATTCAGTATATGTAATGATGTAGTGCAAGAAAAAAACAGCGTGATTAAGTACAGTTTGCGTGTAAAAGTAGTTAATTTAAAATGGTGCTTTGTGCATCGTGTTTTTGCAGAGCAGCGCTCTGTCAAGAGGGGGAGATAGGGGAGGAAGAGGAGGAGGATGGGGGTGAGATGTCAGCTGTTTTTGACTTGAAGTCATTTATTCAGCTTAAAAACACTTAGGTGACTTCATGTAGCATCACAGGGAAACAGAGGAAGACTAAATCGATAAGAATAATCACAAAATTCTCTAATTCAGCGTTCGACTGCAGAAGAACTGTCTGGACCAAGGACACAGTGAGGATTTTATTTTATAATTTGCTTATTTAAATATGTTTTGATGAGTAATTGACTGTTAAACCAATTATATAAATACCTTATACTTTTAATTTTAAAATAATTCTCATCTTTGTATATACAACAATTTGGTGGGAATTTTGTTCTTGATATCAGTGGTTTTCTTTAAAATATTTCAGTCTGACACAAAGATTTTGTCATTATTTTCCCTAATTCAGTAAATTAAACTTTTTAAAAATTGATTTTGAAGTCTATACAATATGTAAAGGCTAAAAATTTAAGTTATTTTCCTTTTTTACAGAAATACCAGATCATGTAAGAGCTTGAACGCTCATTAGGACATCCCCTTTTCAAAGCTTTAGAAGAAAAAACACAATGTGTGAGAATCGTGATGTAAGAGTGTCACAGTATGAACTAATGTCTTGTGTGTGCATGTGAAAACATTCATGCTTTTTCCTTTGTTTGTGCAGCTTTGGACTCATCCAACTGTGGAACAGGAGACATGTTTGAGGACATTAAAGAGACAAATGGACTCTCTGAACATGAGCTCGTTGATATCATGTACACAGCGTGTAACTCCAGAAACACAGGTGGCTGCTGACTGTATGTTTTCACTGAAACATGATGTAACAATTACGTGAAATATTTTTATTCCTCCTTGTCTTAAGGAGGAGTGTTGGCCTCCACCATCACACAGTACCTGCAGACTCTCACAGTTCAGAACCCAGACCAGGACAGGCTGGATGCCCTGCAGCAGCTGCTCGATCCGGACCGCCAGGACCCACATGTGAGCAGAGAGACGTTCCACTCCATCATGAAGGAGTGGATCGCTCAGTGTCATCAGAACAGGTGAGACTGAATCAACACTTGTACAATCAAATCATTTTATTGGGAAAAAAACAAGTGTTTTGACTTGTTTTTCAAATGAGCAACATCATGATGCATTAAATATGAATTTGTTTCTGATTCTTGTCCTGCAGCTCAGAGGCAGTTTGCTGTCATGTTTCTTGTTCCAACTCCTCTGAAATCCTTGTAAATGGTAGCTGTTTCCTGCTTTGTTCAGACTAAAAATTTTATTTAAAACTGATGAAAAGACAATAATTTTATCTGATGATCTTTCAGGACTGGATTCATCATTTTCTGAAACACACACAGCTTTCTCAGCGGTCCACCAGTGTTCCTGGTTAGTAATCTGCCTCCTGTAATCAGCCTGTTGTCCTTCCTCACCGCCGACAGACTGTTTGTGTTTAGTGCTGGACAGGACCTGCCAGACACAGTGGCTGAACTGAAGCATGTTAATCACAAGCTGAGTGAGCAGAACGGCAGCCTGCTGAGGATCCTGGATCAGAGTGAAGACGCAAACCTGCAGCTCCGTCTGGAGATAACGGAGCTGCAAGCGAAGCTGGTCAGGTGAAGGATGAGCTGCTCTATTCTCTTAGTCAGGAAGTTTATACATTCATTTTTTTATATTTGACACAAACTGTATTACAAAATACGAGATGCAAAATGAACTAATATTAAATGTTGATTTGAAAGCTGCTAGGAGCCACAGCTGACAAGAAGTTCAGATTTCACAAATGCAAATAAATTAGATTATAAGGCATGTTAAAGCATCTCCACAGCAATAAACAAATTCTCATCTTATTCTGTGGAAGCAAAGAGTGAGACCGTGGCCATGTTCATGACTGTTAAATTAAAGCTTCCATTTAAAGCCACAGAGCTCAAAGTTTCACTGTCTCTGACTTAAAGTTGGAGATGCACCGATTCTGGTTTTGTGAGCCGATACAGACTTTTGTTCAGCTTCAACCTGCTGCTTTCAGCTGATTCTGATGGACTATGATTGCTGTAACGATAACGTTTATTTTCTAACTTCTGGTTTGCTTGAAAATTATGATTCAGTCACATCAGTCAGTTGTTCCTGGTACCAGTCAGCCCTCACTGATGGTGCATTCCTAGCATGGACACAGAATAATAAGTAGACAATGAACCGATGAGCTCCTTAGTGGCTGGATGCAGTGTACGTTTTAAGCCCCGCCCCCTTCTATGTGACTATATGGGACATTTTCCTGACTAATAAAATTAAAATACACCTCAGATAATTATTCCCAGGCATTTCCACCCTGTTGATTAATGCAGTTCTTGCATTGCTGCTTTATGCTCAAGTATTTATATTTCTAACACATTTAACAATTTATGGAATGCTTAAAAACTCGGTTGTTGTGTGGGTGAGTGTTCAGATGCAGACCAGGGTATTTTAGCCTCATCTTTGAACTTGTTGTTTAGTTATTATTTAATTTATTGGTTCATGGACCCAAAAAACCCCCAACAATCCAGATGTTTGAGCTCCAGGTTGGCCGATCAACATTCGGCCCAATCATTTTGAAGGTTGGCTGGTTTTGATCACCAGCTGACCACCGGTCTCTCTTCTCTTAACACTGAACTTAAATATCAGCCACTAAAGCTTTTAGATCTTTGGTTATTCTTGAAAGATTCAAAACATTTTAAAGACTGCAGCTGTGAGGCTTCTATAGAGGAGACGCTGCAGCACAATCAAGTTTAACAGATCGACAAGTAGAGGCAGGTAAAACTTTATTTACAAACTAAAACATATTGGAGTAACACAGTAAGTGTGATGATAAACTGGACGGGGAGGATGTAGAAAGAGTGTTTGAGTTCAGGTTTCTGGGCGTACTAATAGATGATAAACTGACATGGAAATCTCATATAGCCTATATTAAAGCTAAAATCTCAAAGAGTATTTCTGTTATGAACAAAGCTAAATTTGTGTTGGACAGTAAGGCCTTGCACATTTTATATTATTCTTTGATTTGACCATATTTAAGTTATTGTGTGGAGGTGTGGGGCAACACATATGAAACTAACATAAAGCCTTTGTTTATTCTACAGAAAAAAGCAGTGAGAATTATACACAAAGTAAATCAAAGATATCACACTAATTCACTATTTATTAAATCCCAAATTATGAAACTGAAAGATTTAATTGAGTTAAGAACATTATTAGTTCTTTACAGGGCAAAAAGTCAAGTATTACCACTGAATTTGCAGAAGATGTTTGTTTTTATTTCTGAGGATCAGGGGACAAGAAGGGCTTTTCATTTTAAACAGCGGTTTGTGAGGACTACTTTAAAACAGCATTGCATTTCAATATATGGAGTTAAATTATGGAATTCATTACAGAATGAGTTGAAGTTGTGTTTAAATATTTTACAATTTAAGAAGTTGTATAAAAACAGAACATTTCAAAGGTATAAACTTGCTGATTAATAGAAATTGTAAAAAGGTGAATATATAATATTAGTACTTAATATATTGATTGTTTGTTAGGTTATCGAATGACAGTCTATCCAGAATATTTGTGTTATGTAAAAGAAAGGGGCAGGTATTATAAGATTTGTCTTCTTCCTGCTCCTTTTCAATCATGGTTGTGTCGAAAGAAGTGTACGTTCTTTCTTTTTTTTGTATCATTTTGTTTAAATGTGTGCACAGCCATGTGCAAAATAAAATGAAATGAAATGAAATAAACAAAGGAAAGAAGCTGAATGAGGAAACTGATCGCCAAGACAGAAGTAGACAGGAAAACATGGCGTGAGGCTCGAATACAAACAGAGATAAAAAAAGAAGGAATTCTTGGATAAGTATTACCAACCCAGTACTAACAGCCTGTTCATGGGATGTGTCTTGGTTGGAAAAATGAGGCAAGTTGACTTTCATACAGTAAGCCACAGAGCTAAACCCTGATCTGTCTCCTCTGAAACTGTTAAGTCAGTGAAATTCATTCAGTTTATTTAGAAAGGACCAGTTCATAAACGCAGCAGTTTGGATTGTTTTACTTTATCAATGATTATATTATTCTCATTATACATCCTATACAACGTATTATACATTTTTAAATAAAATACATTTACTATGATTGAACCCCGTGTAGCTTTATCATTTCTGAAGATTAAGCAAATTAATCGATTAAATCAAAAATATCCCGAGGGATTTTTCAGTAGCTCGTTTAGGTTTTTCAACCAACCATTAAAGATGGCTCTAGGTGGAAGAGAAGGATGTTTTGTAGTGGTCTGTGTTGCAGCGGGTCTGAAGAAAACTGACTGAAACTCTGATGTTCAGTTACTGTCATCATATCACGTTCTTCATGATGGGATGTTAAATTAACATTCTGATTTCTGCCATGTTGGATGTGTGTTGAGGAGTGAATTTTATTTTAAGAACCCAGATGTTTTTGTGTTTATGTTTATGTGTGTGTGTGTGTGTGTGTGTGTGTGTGTGTGTGTGCGTGTGCGTTCAGTGCTCAGCGGTCGGCCGTCAGAGCCAGATCTCTAGCAGAAGACCTGGATGAGACTCGTCAGATGTTCAGAGAGGCTGAGGACAGAGCCAGTCTCACTCAGAGAAACGTCACAAAACTGGTACGTCAAAACCCTGCAGCTCACACAAAAATATCAAACTAGCATTTTTATTTTTGGGGCAACTTCTTTTTTTTTTTTAGACAAATGAAATCGAACATCTGAAAGTTCATAATAGAAGACTTGAAGACAAGGTAATGCAGGTTAAATGTTAGAACTCATTAAAACCGTCTTTATAGCATATTAAAGTTGTTTTTCTTAACACAGAACAGAAAGCTCACCTTTGAAAGGTCCGTCACAGAAGAGAGTCTGAAGAATCTGAGTCGGGTCAACGCCGAGTTGAGGGTACGCTCAGATGAGTGCGACTGTCTCAGTGTTTGTATTTCTAGCTGAACATCTGCTGATTTACAGGCCGACCACGAGGAAGTCCTGCTCACATTAACGCTGAGAAACAGAGAGATAACAAAGGTCAGGGTTTTGGGGGATTTTAAAGGAAAAATGAACTTTGTGTTTATAAATCTGAGTTTTAAATGTTGCTGTTCAGAGAGCGGCCATCATGGAGAAGATGAAGAACTCTCATATGGAGAATCACAACAGGATGGAGGTGAGTGTGACGCTCAAAGAAAACACAAAGCTGTCATTAGCTGTTTCCCGGCTGAGTCACAGTGTTGTGGTGTTACAGGGTCTGCAGTCGGAGCTGAGGAGGCTGCAGGAACACTCACATCAAATTCTCTTGAGGTACTTTGTAAAAAAAATGGCCGTACTGTGTTTTCTTTTAAAGCATAACCATGGTTCTTGTTTTGTATTTTCATAGTATTTACTATAGTTCTAACAGGAGTAATTGTATCTGTCTGCCACTAGTTGTCTTATACCTCCATCCATGCTTCATCCCTCTGTGATCATCTGTCCTGCTGTCATGTCCCTTGTTGCAGTCATTTTTATGAGCCTTCATTTGCACGTGAAAGCCAAACTGTATTTATTATTTATACTCGCAGTCCTCATCTGTTAAAGTCATGATTACACAACAGGTTGTTTCTGACGTGTGTGAATGATTTGTGCTGAATTCTGACAGCTACGACAGACAGGCCGTCGGCCCTCAGAGTCTTCACAGTCCAGACTCTTTGCAGAGCGAAATGCAGGATGTGCAGCAGGTTGGTTTTGTTTACAGTCTATCCGCGCTACCGAATGCTTCTTTAATGATGTAGTTGTTTTTTTCTGCTGTAGCATGACAGAGCTCTAGATGTCCCGTCCCTCCACAAACACACAGATGGTGCTCAGAGCATCAGTCACAGAATAAAGAGTGAAGACATGACCTGTCAGCTGCACCTTCAGAGGGTGAGGAGGTGACGTGTTAGCAGAACAGAGGTTATATACAGTAATAAGTATGAGTCTCATGTCTCACACACAGGACTCTGCAGCTCGGAGGAGGCCTCTTCCTGGCTGCCAGCAGCAACATTCAACCATCAAACATCACTTTTTTAACGTGTATGTGAGATTCTTTCTCCTGTTATGGTAACAGAATGGAAATAGTTGATGTTAACCGTTTTTTCCTTCTCAGAAGCTAATAAACCCCCGTCTGGGTTTGACGGTGTATTTATGAGCATCTCCATTAAGAGTTACTACCTTCTTTGAAGGAAACTCTATAAGGGATAAGTGCACTTTTAATACCCCGTGGTAACTACATAACAGTGTGCAAAGGAGATGTTTATAAAGCTGTGGTGCTGGTTTCAGGCAGCAGGAGCTGGAGCTGTGCAAATCTGTGTGGGAGGAGAAAGTGGAGGAGCAGAGAACCTGGGAGAAGGAGCAAAAACAAAGCCAAACTGGAAACCAGTGTCAGACTCAGGAGGCCACGAAGGTGGCTGTGGTGAACTGGTGGAGAGCTCACAGCGTGGACGAGGTGAAAACCTGCAGAAACGTGTCGCAGGAGCTCACTGAGAAACCATCAAAGCCGCTGCGAGCAGAGGATGTCACCTGTGAAATGAGAAAACAGGTTCACCCCCTGCAGGGAACCAGACAGGAGCATGCAGAGCAAAAACACACCTGTGGAGCTCCTCACACAGATGAAGACACAAACGCCACTGTGGAGAAGGGCCAGCAGGATGCAGCCGTGCTTACAGAGCCAGACTCAGAAGCCCAGCTACAGGGGACAACAGGTGGACTCCTGGTGACCCTCGGAAGGATCGAGGCTATGGTCAGCAACGCCCTCGAGACGGCTGAGCTGGTGAGGCAGAGCGAGCAGAGGGTGAGCCGGGTGAGACAGAAGATGGAGAGCATCACTCAGAAGGTGGAGGAGGATGTGGGGACAGCCGACAACGCCGACGAGCAGCCGGACTCTCAGGAGGCCACGATCAGCGAGGAAAACCCACTCCAGGTCCGGTTCTGTAAGAAACCTGTAAACTGTTTATGTTAAAGTTTTACTTTATGTAGGACTTGTTTTATTTTTGGAAAAAAACTGCACCAGTTTATACATATAAATTAAAAACAAATGTAATATCTGCATGGGATCTAAACGCTACAATGTTTAAACATTTTCCACTTGAGAACTTTAGGTTTGATCCTAATTTGGGAGGTTGTGTCTCAGAGGACGGAGTCTGGATGGTTGGTGTTGACTCCTCCAGATCCTTCATGCCCTTAAACCTTCTCCAGCAGGACACTCACACACAGACTGGAGTTTGATTATAGACTAAAAACACTACTCTTAGTGCAAAGTCAATGTCTGGGGAGGAAAAAAGTTCCAGAAATATCAAATCAAATCAAAAGAAGAAAAATTGTGTTTCCAAAATTTTCCTATTCTTTACATTTAGGAAGCAGTACATGTTGGCTTTTGAAACAATGACCTTTTGAGGCTCTTATAGATACATATGCTAATATTTCTTTTTAAAAACTTCATAATTCTCTATTTGATTTGATTTTTGTCTGTTCCTAAAGTCACTAGTCCTGCCAGCTGATCCTGGATCAGCCACTACTGGCTTTGTAGAGGATGTTGAACCCAAGGAGACGAACAGAGCTGAGCTTCCTCCACATTTCCCAGAAGTCACAGTGCCTCCACGGAGACCCATGAACGGTACGGGGACTGCATGACACGTCAGTAGTGTTATGGTAGTGGGGTACACACACAGTGAGACAGATTATTTAAAGCTGCTTCCTTTTCTAGTGGTAATCCCTGAGGATGTCTGAAAATAGACAGATGTTTATGTTGCACACAGCAGCTGGAACAGAGCGGGGGGGGGGGGGGGGTATCTATCAGAGTGAGAAGAGTTCTGAAGGATTTTATTTCTAAGCAAACAAAATGAGAGAAGCATTTTCAGCTACATGTACTTTTATAGTAAAGGATAAAAACATTATAGTCTTTTTTTTAAGTTGTTTGTTCTCTTTTTTTACCCAGTTTAAAAGTAGATTTAATTTAAGGACTGAATGTTTTTTTTTCTTCATTATTGATTTTCTTACATGTTGACAGCAAAAATCGTTCAAAATAGAAAATCTCAAAGAATCATCTCCATGAAAGTTCGTAGAAACAACAGATTTTTCTTCACTTTGTGCAGAAAATAAGAAGCTAAGCTAAGCTAACGGGCTGTCTTCTCATTTCTACCAGGAAGTCAATTTCCTCACAAAACATGTAAAAAAAAAAAAAAAAAAAGAACCAGTTCCTTAAAAATATGTCTACCATCTGTGTGATTACTCTGAAAAACCAAACTACACTAATTTAAATTTCTGCTTCCAAAAATACATTTTTCTCTTTAAAACATGTGAGGGCAGCTCAACCTAATAAATATAATACTTATTATTATTTTTCATATTAATAATAATAATGTAGTTTATGTTTTTGTTAAAGAAAAGTCACTTTCATTCCACCACTTCAAGAAAAAGTCATTAGACTTCCTCATTCCTTAAAAGCGGTCCGCTAGCTAACAGCGCTAACTCTGGATTGTTTATTTGTGACGTTCAAGAGAGCTTGTAGTTTGTTTAGGTTGCTGAGAAATGGAGGGACGTTGCACAGAATGGAAACAAGAAGCTGCTGTGTTTAGTGTTTTTATGATTATTTTACAGCCCTCTGACTAAAGTTTACGTTGTGTCATGCCGACGCTACCTTGTTTTTGCTTAGCAAATGAAGCTGCACCTGAAGGCAGCAGCATCATTAGTAGAGTTCAGTTTGACGATTGTTCATGTAGATTACAGTCAGAATTACAGGAAGAAGCTCTGAGGCCTTTTATTGTATGCTGCACATGTAGCAGCAGTATTATTGATTCAGAAAGCTCATCACTGTGGCCTTTTTTGTTGTTTGTAACTTCTTAATAACTAATTAAATCAAGCTGAGGTTTAAGATTCATCAACAGACTCATAAATAAGTTTGAAACATTTGTAATCCATCAAAGTTTCTGTATCCGTGAACCTAAATGTTTCATTAAGCCGGTTTCCTGTTGGGGTGTTGGTGACATCAAATTGCAAGAAAACACACAAACTTTTATTTTTCATGTAGTTTTATAAATGGCCAGGTCACGTAAAGGATATGATGTCATTATTTGACATTTTCACAACTGTTGTGCATATTTTTCCTCTGGAATTTAGTGTCTTCACCACGTCTCAGTTTATACACAGTTTGGTCGCCAACTCCCTTCAAAGGGACGTGACGCCTCTTTGACAGTTATGAGGGAAAATTTGTTTTCAAAAATGTTTAAAAAAAAATCTTGCAACACAAAGAGCAAAGCCCTGGAATTGTAAACATTTTGATATTTTTTATAAACTCCATGATGAATGCTGTTTACTCTAATTCACAGCACAATGACTCCAGAAGCGTTTTATACAAAAACTAAATATTGTGACTTTAAATATCTCTTGATGCTGCAGCACTACTCCTGCTGTTGGGGTGTTTTTGGATGCTGATTTGTGTTGAGGTGAGAACAGATTTATCCCACCATGACATTTCATGTGTATCTGATACGTTTTATGTTATATTTGTTGCTCCATTTAAATGTGACTTATTGCTGTTGAGCTCTGATTGTATCAAATCCAGGAGCTGCTGGTTTTAGTTGAGCGTTTTCCTGAGAGCCCCTGAATCAGACGACGAGAGCTTTCAACCAGCAGATCGTCACCTCGTGTGCTTCAGATGGTTGCCAGGTTATTGTTGCCCCTGGTTTTAGAGGCGGGGTGGGTGATATACTTCCTGAAATAAGAGAGACAATAGTTTCACCATTCAGATGTTTGCCCCACTGAGAGCATCAGCCTCACGGGAATTAAAAAAAAAAGAGAGAGAGCTAAATATATCTATTTTTTCTTTGTTTTTTTTAAATCAGTCACATTTAAAATGTACTTCTAACTGTCCTGTAACATTTGCATCATACACGCCTTGCTGTTAAATGCAAATCAGCTGTTTTCACAGTGTGTCTGTGCTCCATCAGGTGCCACGGGTCGAGGGAGCAGCAGCAGCGAGGTAAGAGCCTTTTTTTAATAAATACTGTTTGGTGTGATTTAAAAAAGATAAATCAATAATGTGTAAATTACAATAAATCCATATAGACCTGTTTATATTGTTCAAAATCAGCTGAAATGACTGAAAGACAATATGACCACAGGTTAGCGGCGTAGTTTTCTTTTAACTGACTGAAGTCTTTTAGGACCTTTTGTACTTTTTATCTGTTTGGGTCCATTCTGACTTTTAGGATCACTTTTAGGAGCTCATGGTGCAAAGAGGATGTTAAATGTTTTACTAGAAATGTTCAAAACATTTAAAAACCTTTCTATTCACATGAGTTATACAGACACATCATATCCAGACGCTGCATTTAAAAGTAAAAAGCGGTGCTGCTCTGCAGTCTGAGTTTGACCTTTGTTATTTTTTGTAGCCAGTCGTTGTAACTGATGAACAGCCTGACCAGCGTTCAGCCCGTTCTGCAGTGATGCATGCTGGATGCTGTTTGACAGTCTCACTGAAATAAATGAGATCTTTTCTAAAGAACATCACGTCTCTGTGGCAGCACGTACACTGGTCAAGAGACACACTGACTTTACCAGAAACATCCTGGACTTTGTCCACAAAGTCCAAAAAGTTTAGAAAACCTCTCAAATCTGCTGAGTTTTTCACTTCGTGTCATAGCAGCAGCAGCCGGTGATTCAGGTCTGAAACAAACTGAACTGATATGAACAAGGACAGAACGGAACACTGGAGGACGACAGATCTGAAGACACAAAGTGTCTGTTAACTTGGTAAATTAAACAGTTCTGTTCACGCGCTGCGACATCTGACTTGTCAGAAAGGCATTCATTCTATGAGCTGACGCGTACTGAGGCCAACTTTAATGGTTTACAGTAAACCTGGAGGTATTTCGCTTCATGTTTTCAGTGTTTTACACTACAGATCTAGAGTTTGGATTTGAACAGAGGACTTTTATTTTGTTCTAGATGGAACTATAATCTGCGTCCAGTGACTTCAATTATCCCTGAGCTCAGGAAGCAACTTCCACCACTAAAACGTGTCTGTTTTAATTCATTATTATTATTTATTGGTTGTTTATAATGCCTTAAACTCTTTTGAACCTGATTATGGGATGAGAAAATCTGCACACAGGTCAGATATTCATCTAGGAGTCACATTTATTTTTTCTGAGTGTCTGAGCCTGAGTTAAATAGTTTTAGTTTGGGTTGAGGTGTGTGTGTCTGAGCCTGATTTAAATAGTTTTAGTTTGGGTTGAGGTGTGTGTGTCTGAGCCTGATTTAAATAGTTTTAGTTTGGGTTGAGGTGTGTGTGTCTGAGCCTGATTTAAATAGTTTTAGTTTAGGTTGAGGTGTGAGTGTCTGAGCCTGATTTAAATAGTTTTAGTTTAGGTTGAGGTGTGTGTGTCTGAGCCTGATTTAAATAGTTTTAGTTTAGGTTGAGGTGTGAGTGTCTGAGCCTGATTTAAATAGTTTTAGTTTAGGTTGAGGTGTGTGTGTCTGAGCCTGATTTAAATAGTTTTAGTTT
>SSNR01000043.1:1870413-1911621 GCA_006937965.1 Callopanchax toddi | reverse complement strand
GGTTGAGGTGTGAGTGTCTGAGCCTGATTTAAATAGTTTTAGTTTAGGTTGAGGTGTGTGTGTCTGAGCCTGATTTAAATAGTTTTAGTTTGGGTTGAGGTGTGTGTGTCTGAGCCTGATTTAAATAGTTTTAGTTTGGGTTGAGGTGTGAGTGTCTGAGCCTGATTTAAATAGTTTTAGTTTAGGTTGAGGTGTGTGTGTCTGAGCCTGATTTAAATAGTTTTAGTTTAGGTTGAGGTGTGAGTGTCTGAGCCTGATTTAAATAGTTTTAGTTTAGGTTGAGGTGTGTGTGTCTGAGCCTGATTTAAATAGTTTTAGTTTGGGTTGAGGTGTGTGTGTCTGAGCCTGAGTTAAATGGTTTTAGTTTAGGTTGAGGTGTGTGTCAGTACCTGCAGTAGAAGTCAGTCAGAGCGACTTCACTTCAGAGAATCAGAGACAAATGCTCATCGAGAGTCAAAGAAGTGAAAAGAATCAGATACATTTTCCTTCTGTGTCACTTTTACATCAGATTATAAACTTTATATTGATTTTAGTTTACAGATAATTTATGATTTGTCCTCCAGTTGAATAAGAATCATTTCTGACTTCCTGCTGCTCGTTCCTGTCATCACTGCTTTCCTTCACTACAGCCGTTCTTCCTCTAAACAAAGTCGATTTTTCTCTTCTGTGAAAAGCACGACGTTCGCAGCGCAAACCTCTAACCGGCGAGACGAAGCACGGATGTCAGGAGTTTTGACAGAGCAGATTACCAAATGATAATGGATCTCAAGAGCTCGGAAGTGGATGCATGAATTCCTCACGGTCAGCAGAGTAAAAACAGATCAGACAGTCGTGGTCCGTCTGTCTCACACAAACACGTCCCGACGCAAAAACAACAGGTGTAACTTTCCTCCATAAGACCAGAGAATCAACACCACGCTCTAACTTTATTCAGGTCTTAGTCGAGGGATGATCAGAGGACCAGATGCCTGAGAAAGCACACACACACACACACACACACTTAGACTGTACAGCAGCCTAAAGAGGCACACTGAGCCCTTCTCCTTAAATGGTAAAAGCTCCCAGGAGTGAAAGAGAGGCTGCTGCTGAAAAAAGACAGGGATCGGAGGAGACGGGAGAAGGAAGGAGAAGCCCTGAGGATCCAGGACTTTCTGGGGGGAAAGGCTGAGAGTGACAGTTTGGCTGTGGGGAGTCGCTGTGAGTTGGACAGATCGGTGTGTGTGTGTGTCTGCAGCGGTGTGGCGGTGGACTCAGGTAAGGTGCTTGCTTTCTGTGGACAGGTCCAGGTGTATGGACGCTATGATACGCTCTGACGCGGGTTCTGAATGCACGAACGTTGTCGCTGACGGCTAAGTCTTGTGACTCGTGTGCTGAAATCATATAAAACTACTTGATGCGTCATGATGGACGCCTGTAAGACTCGGTCCCGTGTTTTCTCACACTTCCTCTGCCATGTTATCTCAGATGGTGCCTCTGTGGTAACCACTTCCTCTGCTGCTCTGCACTCTGCTTCACACAACCAAATTTTAAACAAATCTGGCAACAGGGAGCAGGCTTATGTAACTGAGATGAGGAGGAGGAGGAGGGTGCCCTCTGTCTCCTCTTTCAGGACAGAGCGAGGCTGAGCTGCAACGACAAGCCACTCTTCTGACAGCTGTGATGGAAAACAAAGTCATCATTCTTCCTTGTTTGTAGAAAGAGAAAAAGGAGTTGTGTTGGAGAGGTTATCTACGCTCGGGGTCGCATGTTCTCTTTTCTCCCACAGGAAATAATGGGAGTGATTCAATTACTCTACAGTATTTATGTCAGTGTCGTGCTCTGCAGACACACTCTGCACTGTTCAGCAGCTTCGTTTAGTTCGAGTCGTTTTCAAGTCGAGCAGGAAGCTGGGAACTTGTTGAGCTTTATTTAGAAGCTTGTTTAGTTCATATTGTGCTATTTTTGGTCACGGACTTGAACAGTTTCAGACGATGAACACAAAGATACGCCGTTAAAAATCATTTTTCTTTTTGTCATATTTGTCCTCATATTTTGGTATGAAGAGGGAGCTGCTGATAACAGAAAACAAGACATTATTAGATACATAACTTTATGCTTCATGAGATGAGTCGGTTAAACAGTGCATGTAGCTGTTATCAGAGTTGCTTGGACCTTAATCCGATATTTAAATATTTGTCAGAGTTTAACAACCAGGTGAAACAGAGTCTGTCGTTCACGACAGCAGGGGGTCCAAAGTACGGCTCCGGGCCGTTTCAGTACCGGACGTCTTCTGTTAAAGCTGATTAGATTTTTATGTTTTTTTTATTTATTTTAGGGTGACTTTTTAAAATGCAAAGTCTAACAAAAAATTCAGACAAATAAAATTCTTAAACTGGAAAAGGTCAAGAACAACAGAATGATGTTATTTCTTATAAACCATGTGTTTCCTTTCAGGGTAAATAACTCTAGGTTTGGAGCACCATTCATAAACCCTGACTAAATATAGTGAACATCACAGCAGAGAGAGGAACCCAGATCCTCGTTAGGGGACTGAATGCTTTTCTTTTAATAAAACAAACCCACAAGACCTCATTATTATTGTGGACCTGCTGAGATTTGCAGACATTTTCTACAGAAATCGTCACACTTTGTTCTTTTCATTAACGTGTTGCATGCTTACTTTATTGTTGAGCAGGAAAATAATTCACAAAAAAATAACTTTGGGGTTTTTAACATTTCAAAACGCTAATATTTAGTACTCTAAACGTGTTTATTTTTGCCTGGGAGTGGATTTGAAAACTAAATTTATGTCTTTAATTTGCTGCTGACATCAAACAGCTGATCGTTGTATTCTAACAGGAACATGTATGGAAAGACTCACCTGGGAATGTGACTGGACGATGTTCATGATGAAAAAATACTGAACCAAAGCTCAGTTTATGATTCCGTGGTGCGTTTCCATAGCAGCCCATACGCACTCTTCTCCATCTTTACTAAAATGACTGGACTCTTTATATCATGCAGGTTTATAACAAATGTAGTCTCATTACTCCACAATGCATGATTTCTCTGCATGTTTCTGCACATGTTGTTGATTATTGCAATCAGATAAACAACCTACTTACATTTTAAGTTATTTATTGTATCAAACTAGCGGTTATAACATTTGGTTTACCTCAGACATTCTGTTAAATGTCCCTCAGATGAATTCAGAACTTTGTAAAATATCTTTTTGTTTGTTTTAGTTTGCAAACATAAACTTGTCTGTAAATTGTGCTTTCTTTGTTTTGGAACTTTTACCTGACAGTTCCTATTCTGTTCTATTTTAATACCCAGGACTAACCCTTCCTGATGAAACAGAGGATACATTTAATTTAATTAAAATACATAAACTTTTTCAATAAATTAAATTACTGTAGTTTTAAAATCTATATCTGTACCAAAATCCTCTGCAGACAGAAAAAGGAGTGATTTTCTCTGGATGACAGTGTATTCATGTAGTCAGGAAGTGTTTCTGCAGCTCACTGGGAGACTGTTAAACAACCCATTTCCTCCCCAGAGACTCACAGCCGTCCCGTCCCTCTATGTTCCCAAGCACTTGTCATGTTTGTGATGATACTGAGCAGCGCTCAGCATATTTTGAACTTCAGTTCACAGAGAAATGATCCGCCATGCGGCCCTGACACAGCCAGTAATTCCTCTCAGTCTTTACTCGGTTCTCTGCACAGAGGACGTGACCACAAGCACCGACTGCAGCCACACCCGTGGTGTTCATGCATATGGAAATCCTGCTATTTCTGGAGAAATCAAGCTCATGTGAGGCACATTAGCATTGAATCAACTAACCTCTGACTCTGGTTTGCACCTGTCCAGAGAAGGCTGTGCTTCTTCAAAAGGTTCAAACTGTTCAGGATTTGCATAAAGTTTGTAGCTAAAAATGGAAGAGCTGAGTTCAAACCAGGACTCAGAATGGCTGCACGCGCTTTCTATTTGAATCAGGTCGAGGTTATATCAGTGAGACACACAACTTCTGTAACACCGACGATAAAAATAGGAACACATTTATAAAGAGTAATGGCTGGTTAAAGATTTGTTTCATTTGATCACAAACTCATCAGATACCTTTGATTAAACCTGTTTTCTGTCAGCTTTGATCATTTAAGTGTCGATCAGTTTTAAGGACAGAGTCTAGTGATTATTTGTCCTCCCAGTAATCTTCCACACACATTCAGTTATTGTTTAAAAGTCTGTGTGTTTGTGTTTCTCCGTCCCAGAGGGCTTTAGTCAGCCTGAGACTGCAGCCCAGCCTTCTAAATCAGAGCATCAACCGCCTGAAGACAGTCAGTGTGGGAACAAAGACATGATTTTCATGAGATGTCCATTAGATTGATTTATTTGGTTTCCCTTGTTCATTAATCATTTGTAAAGTTTCTGCAAAATTATAACATTCCGTCTTGTCTTGCAAAGATTTGAACAAAAACCTGATGATCCTTGATGAAAAACCCAGGACTATGGGGGATGAGGATTATTGAAATGAGAATACATTTGTTAATTTTCCTTTGGTTGGAGCTAATGGTGGATGTGTGAGATCATTTTGTATTTTCAGAAAGTTTCTCTCCGTTTTGGTCTTCTGGATATGGAGCTATTTTAGGATTTGTTTATGTGTGACGCTCTAGGTCAGCTCTATCAGCCTTGGTTAACAAAAGAGTTTTCTATGGTGAACCATAGAGTAAAAACAGCAGATAGGACTGTTTATCCTCTGTCTCCTGAGGCTGAAACTCACATTTATGTCTTTATGTGTTTCTGTTTGCAGCTCCAGCGAGAGGAGCAGCTCTCACAGCAGTTTTCTTTTAAAGGAGGTGACTGTAATCAGTCTCCGTTTACTGCTGGGAGACCTTTTCTCCCTCCCTGCCCCTCTGCCCGCTCTCGGCCCTGTCTGCCCTTCATCATGCCCACGCTCCCTGAGGAAGAGGAGGACTCTCCCGAGGAGCTGGACAGCTCCTCCAGCTCTCCCAGAACAGTGAGTGTAAACACTGTCGCTTTCTGAAAGCGCACGTTCAGCCGCTCGCTAAAACATCTGAGCTCATAATTCAATCGATGCTTCTGCTCAAACCCTCAGAAAGTTGCTTTTTCCTCCAATGAATTATAAGTAGATTTATGATTGAGCTCCCTTTAGTGAGAGCACAGTGTACTTTTTACAGTATTTGTTCAACTTTTTCTTATGCAAAGACTTCCTGCTGTTCAAACTGAGCTGTATCTCTGCAGAGGGAACAACAAAATGTGATGGTGGTGCATTGATGCATGTATCATTTCTGATTATTTCCACAAGAACAAATGCTTTTTTAAATCTAATTAATGTTTTATGAGTCTTTTTTGAAGGACTCTTTGCTTTCATAATAAATAAACGTGGAGCCGCCACCAATAAATGATGAATACACTTTAAAGGTAAAGCTTATGGGAATCATCTGAAGATTGTACTTTGGGTTTTTAGTGAGATTATCTGTCTGGTTATCCCGTCTCCAGCAGCGTCAACTCCTCTGAGACACATTCATGACTTTTCTTCCAGAAAAAATGAGCAAAAATCTGTTTGGCTTCATTTCTTCTTGAATAAAAATGCTGTAGTTTACTCAGATATACCAGCTGTTAGAAAATATTTGATTAAATCTCAGTATTAAGGAGGCGACCATGGTCCATACCTGTTTAAAAGCTGTTTTGCTCTCAGTGTTTATTATAGTATTTAAATGAGGAATTCTGGTGACTCTCTGAGTGTTCTTTGGTTTCTAGTTTAGATGATAAATGTTTTGCTGTTAATTACCTTCAGCAGACACAGTAAAACTCACTAATTTAATGATGCCTCACATGATTCAGATGAAAGTTTCTCTTTGTATAACCATAACATATTTAAACACTATAATAAAACTGGGGAACGATCTGAGTTTGAATCTCCTAAAACCCAGAGGTGATTCAGCAGAACTTTGGTTTCCAACCTGACGCCTGTCTATAAATAAACGAGGGTTTATTGTCTTTTACAAAAAGCTTTTAGAGAGCTTTGTTATGAGCCCTTATTTTAGATGATTACACTGAACGTTGACAGGTTTGTCATGAGACTCATAACTCCTGAAGCTTTAGTGATAATAAGTCTGCTGCTTCCTCCAAGGTAAAACTTTCTTTCTGTCAGCTGCCTCTCCTCCCCCCAAACACCGAACACCACCTCTGATCTGCCTCATTTACAGGAGATTTATTGAATCTTCTCTGTACCCCGGTTTGGATTTGATTCAACAAAAGCAGACTTCTTAGAAAGTCTGCTAAGAATCAGAGAGGAGCTTTTTATTGGTTAAGACAGGTTGTGAGAAAAAACTTCAAAAATATATTCCTGCAGCGTTTACTGGAGCATAGAGCAGAATACAGCTGGATTGTCTAAATGGGAGTTGGGATTTAAACTGAGATATGAAACCAGACTTGATCAAATATCCATTGTAAAACTAATTATTTGTAAATAACTGTGCATCATTTATTACTTCCTGTTATGGCACTGAGACACTTTCAGTTCATTTCTGAGCAGCAAAGGTTTATTTTGACCACAGCAGTCTATTAGTGAACTTTGTTCATGTTCATGATGATGATGATGATGATCTGTTGTTATTACGTGATCCTTGGCTGCAGTTAGCCCATAGAGTTATCAGATGTTATGAAAATATTTTTCGTTTTACTCAGGATGCAAATCTTTGAACAGACCACGACAGTCTTCAGACGGTTCACAGCTGCTGTGGTTTGATTAATGATGCTGTCACAGGGAAACACGCAGCTCCACGTCTAAAATACATCTGACCTCCTCTTCAGTCCTCATTCAGCCGCTTTATTTAAAGGGAAAACGATGAAACGGTGCCTTTACTGGTGTTTTGTTGTGTTGGTTTGCACAGTCCTCACCGAGTGAAAACCACGCCATCATCATGGCCGCCCCCACCATCGTCTACCCACAGCAGGCCGTCATCGTCCAGCAAGAGGGCCGTCCCCTTGAGCAAAACAGGTAAATACCAACACCCCAAACTCTGGGAAAATACCTTTGACTGATTTTTAGGGATGCACCGGTACCAGTATCTGTATCGGGCCGATACCAATACCAATGCAGTTGCTTTGACTGCGATCAGAAGGCTTCACTGACTTGTCAGTTCTGTTGTAGTTTTCTAGATTGGTGGCTAGGGGGAGC
Source organism: Callopanchax toddi (assembly GCA_006937965.1). Classification (NCBI taxonomy): domain Eukaryota; kingdom Metazoa; phylum Chordata; class Actinopteri; order Cyprinodontiformes; family Nothobranchiidae; genus Callopanchax; species Callopanchax toddi. The sequence goes on along the minus strand of SSNR01000043.1, from coordinate 1,904,435 downwards.
TGTTGAGCTAAAGAGGAACAGTGTGGTTAGAAGTGGAAAACGGCAATAATTTCACAGAAAGTTTATTTTTCAAATAAATATTTCAGTTTTGTGATCATTTTTATTTATATTTTATTTTTGATGTAATTCACCCTCATTTGCTGTAACAAGCAGAGAAGAAAATACAACCTGGTTTTCAATTCATTGCATTTTTTGTGCAGTAGAAGTATCGGTATCAGTACTCGGTATCAGCAAGAACTCAGATCCAAGTATCGGTATCGTATCAGTTTGTAAAAAGTGGTATCGCTGCATCCCTATGGATTTTCCTTCCACCTGTAACCAGACTGCGTTTCCTCTCTCAGGCCACACAGTCCCAGATCTCGCCAGGCCCGGAACTCCACCGGAGGACCCATCACCACAGTCGGTGGGTAGAGAAGCGCTGCAGATGTAAAGACCTAAAAATAAACACCATGAGAACTATTTAGTTATTTTTGCTTTAGCTGAGCACCAAATTAGGCTCATGGATTTCAGGCTGGGGAATGTTTCCATGAGTTTGCTGTTTTTAGTGTTTGTAATCAGAGAAAGCTGCTTTGAGTTTTATTAAAGCGGACATTGCTCTGGATGTTGAGTGGTTACACATCTCCATCCTGACGGATGAATCGGTTGCCTTCACACATGCCTCGAGTTCTCTCGGTGCTTTGAGCACTTTGATGTTTTACTATTATTTTATTATGGCAGGCTATAATAAAACTTCTGACTCTTCATGTCAGGTGATTTCTTGGCTGACATCAGTGCGAATTCCTCGTTGCCTTCTTTAGATAAAGAAACTCAGTGCATTGATGGAAATACGAAATGCCTGGTGTGCATCAGTTTTTGCAGTGAGCGTGTGATCCTCGTCCCTCTCAGACAGCACCGGTAACGTGATCGATCTGGTGAAAGATCAGCTGCCGGAGCTTCAGCTCTCTGAAGAGGATCGACAGAAGAACCTGGAGCTGCTTGAGCAGGCCAAGAAGGTCAGCGACCGCTTCCTAACTCGCCGAGGACGCAGGTCCACCAGCAGCCTCAACGACTCACCCACGGGTAAGTCATGGTCTCACGCTGTGAAACACTTAAAATGGATGTATTTTCATTCACTAATTATTTTACTCCTAGGTCTTTCTCCACCTCTAACACCATCATCTTCTCCTCGTTCCTCAAGAAACAGCTCGTTTTTTGGGGCTCCTCAGTCGGGTCTGTGCTTCTAATGGTTCATTTATTTAATAATTGTTTGGATTCTGTTCCTGACGTCTCAGGGTACCAGAGTGATTCTCCTTGGATCTTTTAAAATCTGACTATAGCTTCTAGTTACTGGGAATAAAAGTTTTAGATTCCAAACTTTTGATGTTTAAAACTTGGTTTTTCAAATCAGAACTGAAAAGGTTTTCTGTTGGTCCAGAAATCTCTCCCGATGACTCTTTTAGGAGATGTCTTCTTCTTTTTCAGCTGCAGGAACCTCAGAGACACTCCAGCTCAGCTCACAGTCTCTCAGTCAGGTAACAAAATTATTAAACAAATATTAACTTAACTTCTGCATGTTCATGTTTACACCCCAGTGCTAAAGATGAATCTGTTCTCTTGTAGCATCTGGAGGTTCCTTCAGTGAGGGAGCAGCCAGATTCAGCAGACCAGGACCTGGAGGTCTGACTCACTGCATGTTTTCTTATCTGTACATAAAAAAACCTAAAGTGCAAAAGTTTTATTTTGAAGCTAAATTCAATTGAATCGTTTCAGGAGCATCATGCAAAGGAGCTAACAGACAATATATGTTTGTGCTATAAAACCAACCTGGAGAGACCATTATTTATACTAATATGAGAAAATGTGTTAAAATTTGTCAAAAACAAAGCGGTTCAATTTTCTCCCAGTTTACATTTAAATAGATTAATTGGGGAAAAACAGTTATTACAACACGATTATCTTGTTTGCATCGTGTTGAACTGATTTTTATTTTTTATTTATGGATAGTTTGTTGTTACACTGAGGCCAAAACAAACGTCCACAATAAACATTAAAATAAATTGTATAATAGAGAATCCAGTGGCAGGCCGTGCATTTCACCCCGAGACCTTCAGTCACATTAGTCCAACCTGAATCCTCATAATACCATCGACAGCGGGTAGCGGTGATTGATTACTAATGAAATAAAATGACAAAAACACAATAAAAATACAAATATTATGCTTTGACTCACCAACATGGATCTCCTCCACATCATAGCTCCAACGGGCATTTCCAGCTGTGTAACTCCAGCGTTTCGCTAAAGCCGTTATTCTGTTCATAGTCCTTTGACTGAAAGTGATGGACAAATCGTTGTCCCTGCTGGGACAGGATCCCTGCTGGGACAGGATCCCTGCTCCTCCTTCAGCCATCGTGGGTTAAAAACACCGATAGCTGTCGGTAGCTAACGAATCTCCAGGTTTAGATATTCAGATATTTCCACCTTTCAGACTAAAACAGAGCTTATCCAATCACAGGACGCGTTCCTGTCAAAACCAACGTCAGGCCTGCTGGCGGGCCTAGGCTCCAATAGCTAGCCTTTATATATGATATCTGTTCAAAGCCCTATGAACCAGGGGGGTGGGGCTGTCTCACACTGCGGGCTCCGGCACTGCAGCCGTACCCTTCTCTAGGCGTCACACGCTCGAGAGCTGATTGGCTATCGCAATAGCAAACAGCAGCCTGCTCTGTTGATTCAGAAGGCCTCAGGCAGAAATCAAACAGCCTGAAAACACATCTGATTGGATAAAACTACCTTAGTGTTTAACACTGGGAGCGGCGTCACCTGTTGTATCATGTCGTGTCGGGTTGTGTCCCATCATGCTGTACTGTGGTGTCCTATTGTAACGTCTCACATTGTGTCATGTTGTATCCGTTCCTGTTTGTTGTGCATCTTATCATATTTGTCACATCGTATCATAGTGTTGTGTTGTATCTTCTCATACTGTAACAGATGTCCTAGCTGCATGTTTTGTTTTGGAGCTCAATGTTTCCAGTAGTCATTTCAGAATGGTCACTTAGGCGTTTGGCCGTTCCACTAGCAGACAGCAATCGATTCTTTTGGTATAAGCGCCACTTGAGTTCTAATTCTTTAATGATTTTTTCTGATAGGATGAGGTCTTGTTTGACTGGAAGCCGACAGAGAAAAGGAAGGTTTCCTCTGGAACGTTAACGCCCCGCTTTGCAGTTCAGAAGGAAAACTGTCATCCTGCAAGGCCTAAGAGTCCTCAGGCAGCTGGTAAAGCAGAGGATGTTTCAGGGCAAAACCAAAACCCGGCCCCGGCCACGGGGGTGGCCAAAGCTGTCCCCAGACCTCCTACCCAGCAGGCCCCCTGCACCGCAGAGATCAAAACCATCGGGGCCTTCCCTCCTCTGATGAGAGCCGTTTCATGGGATGCTGGGAGCAGCCTCAATTCAAGAACTGGAGCTCCGAGTTTCCCCCCCACAGCCGAGGAAACGTTCTCAGATAAACCCAGAGATGGTGTGTTCAAGTCCTCAGGTTACAAAGACTTTCCCCTTCAACCAGGGAACAAACTCTCTAAAATCAGAGAGGTAAAGCGTTTGCTTAACTTTTCAAAATCATCATAGAGCATCTTATGCAAAGAAGCGTCTTTCACAGCAAAATAAAAGAATAAAACACTTCGTTCTCCTTCTTTTAACAGGAGCACAAGTTGATGCGTAACCAAAGTATAGTCGGATCCAAGTTACCGGATCTGAGCGAAGCTGCTGAACAGGAAAAAGGTAACAGTCATCATTCACTCAGTTATTATGTAAGACAGAAGGAACATAAGGGTCTGCACTTCCTGAGTCTCTGAGAAAACCCCTCATTTAGGGACAAAACACAGAGAGACGTGCTGTTTTAGTTTCCATCAGCAGATGGCAGGATGGGGAATGATTCTGGGAATTTTTATGCTTGAGCTCAAATGATTTTAGAGTTTTGTTCTTTATAATTTTACTGCTGTGAGAACGATCTGAGGCTCAGTGTGATTCAGGCCTGGCTGTTCTATCTAATGATCAGCTGATTCTCATTTATTGTGTCTGCAGGACCGTCACCGTCGCCAAAGTCAACGAGTCCTGAGGAGACGAAAGAGAAATCTGACGCCATGCCAAACATTTCTGATGTGATGCTGAGAAAGCTCAAGCTGCACCGGGGTCTGCCTGGCTGGTCCGTAACAAACCTCTGGTGAAATCATTTTAATGTTTTTAAAGCACATTATTAACTGATTCCTCTTGTTTTGTCAGCGCACCTCCTCTGACTGAAAAAGAAATTGAGGTTGGTATCACCGCTCAGTCATGTAGTTCTAAAAACACATGAGAATATTTCTGATGTAGCATAAAAACAGAAGAAAAGAGGAGATTTAACAAAATCATTCTAGTTTATTTATGTAGATTTGATATTTTTTTTAAAGAGAATGAGCATAAACCTGTCTGTTTCTTTACAGTGAAAGGTTTTTATTTTATCGACATAACAGTTTCTGTATATTAGTGAACACAGAGCAGGAGTACAGAATAGACTTTTTGATATTTAAAAGAAAAGATACAGTGAAATAAATCTGGTTATAATTTGAATCTTTGCACACGGAGCAAAAAAAACGACCTCACAACTTCATGACCGACATGCTGGTCTGCACAGAGTGTAATGTTTTACTCTGGTCCACATCATCCTGAATGGATCAAATGAAATATTAGAACTTTCTAGATTTAAAATCTACAGCTGACGTAAGAAAAACACACAGTGGATTTGTCAGTAGACAAAAACTGAAAACAGTGTCATGCTTTCACAGAACTGTGGCCATAGATCTGTGTGCCTAGAGCTGCTCATGCATGATGAATTTCACATAACTTGTAGTTTTTTTGCAGGAGACATAAAAGTGTTTATGAGCTGTGGTATATTTAAAAAATATCAGCCAACGTCTTCTTTAGGCCTTGTTGAGACTGTACAACATGTACAGTGGAGTAAATCTGCTATTATTTTCTTTTTAAACGTTTTTTTTTTTAACATATTGCTTTATATTTTGAGGTTAATGATAATTCAGAAACTACTCCTGCCATACTCTGGGAAGCCTTTAAAGCTTATATAAGAGGTGCTGTCATCTCGTTTGAAGCAACTAAAAAGAAGAAAAATAGGGCTAAACTTCTTGAACTGAATAAACAAATCGAGGATCTGGATAAAAAGAATGCTCAAACTCCATCTGCTGAGTTGCATAAAAAAATGTTATCTTTAAAATATGAATATAATAATATACTTTCTCCAAAAATAAGTAAGGCGTTTTTATATACTAGGCAGAAATATTTTGAATTTAATGATAAACCACATAAGCTTTTAGGCGACTCAGAAAACAAGAACATGATCGTACGGTGCATAAAATCACATCTGACCAGGGTGAGATTTTTACCAACGCCAAAGATATAAATAATCAATTTTTTAAATTTTATCAAAACTTATTTACACCAAAAAATACTATAAACTTTGACGCCATGAAGGAATTTTTAGATAAATGCACTTTCCCACAGTTAGGGGAGGAAGAATTAGCTCGATTAAACTCAGGAATAACTATTGAAGAAATTAAAAGGGCAATAGCATCAACTAAAAATAACAAAGCTCCGGGGCCAGATGGCATTCCTAGTGAATTTTATAAAAAAAATGTGATGAAATTCTGAATCATACCTTCATAAGACATTTTCTCAAGCATTAATTGATAAGGCCCTTCCTCTAACACTTACAGAGGCAGTCATGACAGTAATTCATAAAAAAGATAAAAATGCAGAAAAAGTGGGCTCATATCGGCCTATATCTTTGTTAAACGTAGACGGGAAACTTTACTCAAAAATACTTGCCGGACGTCTGAGCCCTGTTTTATCTAAACTAGTACACTCAGATCAAACTGGTTTTGTACCACAGAGAAATGTATTTTTTAATCTTAGACGATTGTTTAATATTATTTATTCTGTCAATAGATCTAAAGAAGACTTAGCGGTTATACGTAGCTCTGGATGCTGAAAAGGCATTTGATCAGGTTGAGCGGCCTTATCTATTTGAGATTTTGGAAAGATTTGAATTGGGACACAACTTTATTTCAATGGTCAAATTGCTTTATGTTAACCCTAAGAGGCGTGTGTCCTTACAAACCAACTCTTATCGTCGTCGTTTAATTTATATAGAGGTACAAGACAAGGGTGTCCTCTTTCTCCTTTAATTTTTGCACTAGTAATAGAACCCCTTGCGGAAAGCATTAGGGAAGATCCAATGATTTTTGGGTATAATACAAATAAAACTAAGAATAAAATTTCTCTTTATGCAGATGATATTTTATTGTATATTACTCAGCCGGAAATCTCAATCCCCATCTTATTAAGCAAAATTAAAATACCGTATTTGGATCATTCTCAGGATATAGAATAAATTTGAATAAGAGTGAATTAATGCCGGTGCATGTTAATAATTCCTTTTGGTTACAAGACCTTTGTAGTGTGTATGAAAGCTATGTTTTATTACTCACCTTCCGCTTATTCATTACAGTTACCGAGGGTTTAAAACCGAGAGTCTGTGTGCTCTGGAGACCTGGGTTTGAACAACTGTTTGTGATAAAAGCAGGATGATCTAGATTCTATTTAGTTGCAGGGAGCATTTATGTACCTGTTATTTGACGAATGGAAGCTGAGTCAGGAATAAATATATTAAATATTTATTATAAAAGCTGACGAACATTTGTACACAGATTAGCATTTGAGGTAGCAAGTTGGTTAGCATTCACTAAATGGTAGATGTTCTAATATTGATCTTCTGAGTTTAGAACCTGAGTCTCGTGGTGGTATCAAGACTAAGGAGTTAGCTTAAGGGTTTAGTTATCAGGGATAAAGTGGAGAGGTTACCTTGATGAGCAGCCTAGTGGTAGAGGGTTAGCTTTATCAAAGTAGCCTGCTTTACCAGGTCATGGGTAGTTACTGCACCTCGCTCCTGGATCACGTCCGGCTGGTGGAGTTCGACGAGGAAGCGGAGATTCCCCCTCGGTCGATCTGGGGGCCCTGACAGGTCGATCGACCCGCCCGGGCGGCGGAGAGCGTCCGTGGATGCGACGTCAGTGGGACCCATGGCTGGTCAGTTGATAGCTGGCTGTCTTACCCATTCTGGTTGAGACAGAGAGGCAGGTGGATGGTTCCTGCTCTCAGGGGTAAGAAGCTTCTTCGACCGCTACGGGGCTTGACCCGTTACGGGGGGGCAGTCGGCATCAATAACCCACTGTGTAGCGAGTGACAGCGGGTTGTCGTCTCCTCCGAGGCTGGTGGAGAACTGATCACTTCCGTGCGGAGCAGACAGCTGAGAGCTGTCAGTGAAACGTGGGCCAATCAGGAGACTCTAAACAAGACACGTGACTCAGGCTCTAAAGTCCTACGTCACCTCCGTGTGAGGAGTGTGGAAGGTTTACTTATTTATCCTTAGCAAGGTGGAAATAAGTAATAATACTGATTTAACCTTTTAGCAAAGTAACAATAATACTGAAGCTGGATCAAACATTCACAATGCTGTAAGAGAAAGCGCATTAATCATTTAAGACATTTCTGTAACAGATTAAGGTGTCATTTTAGGAAGAGACACCAAGAGTCTTTATTATTATTATTATTATATAAAGTCCGGTGGATTCTTCCGATACGACCGTGGCCTTGGAGGAATGTTGATTCAGGTTAAAACATAATAAAAGAGTCATTATAATCCGAGTTATTGGGAAGAAGATGGATTATTATTTTCGATGATCACGTAGGTCAGAGGTCAGAGGTCAGAGCGTATATTGATCACGCTACACCTTCCATTCAATATTGCACAGGAAAAAATTGTATATTTAGGTATTCGGGTGTCAAAGTGTTATTCATCCTTATTTAAATCTAATTTTCATCCTCTTTTATCTAAACTTCAGTCAAGCATTCAGTTCTGGAACACGCTACCTATATCATTAATCGGTAAAGTTAATGCTATAAAAATGATCTTTTTACCACAGTTTTATTTTCTTTTTAAACTTGACTTTGTTTTGACCTCTGGGGACCCAAACATGCTTTATATGCAAATTCAGAACTTGAAAAAAATTGTAAGACTCTAGAAATAAAGTTATAAAGCAACAAAACCCCCCTCAGAACTATGTTCTCATGTCCCAATAAAACCTATAAAACTTAATGTTCTCTCGGGTCACTGGACCGATCCACAGGTATCACTTGTAAATAAGCCCTAAAGCAACAAGTCATAAAGTGGACTGGCAGCATCAGGTTGTTTGCTTTGAACCTTTCATTGTGTTCAAACACCTCGTCTCACACTGGAAACAGATGGGCCGTCCACACGCTTGTAATAAGCCGCTGTTGCCAAAGTGCTTCATTACGTGGTTGTCAGAAAATTGCCTGCCTGGATGTGGCGGCGTTCTGTCAACAGGAAAAGTGTTTCTCTGTTCCCAACCAGACCAAAGAGACTTGGAGCCATTTCCTGTGGAGAAAAGTCAAACGTTAGTGACGCCGTGGAGCTCGGGCTGGAGCTGCTCCCTCTGGGACGTGTCTGAATCAGGATGCTCAGAGGTTGTTTGTTTCCTCCCAGCGGCGGCCTGTATGTTGGAAAACCGAGCCGAGAGGCTTTGATGGAGGTGGCAGAGCAGCAGGAGGCTGACAGACTGACTGAACCTCACACGCTGCTGTCAGCTGGGTTCTAGCAACAACACACTGTCGTTTACAATGTGAATGATGATAACCTCTGACACGTTACGGTTCTAAATACCCTTTTAAACATAGTAAATGTTGTATAGATATTTTGAGACATTTTATGTGCATAACAACATGATAATAACAGAAATATTTAGGGAATTTTACCAGAAGAGATCAACACCTTTAACCTTAGTTTATCATCGTGGACATTTTTGTCCATTCTCTTCATCTGGCCATGGCTGTTTCTGCATTTTCTGTAACAAAGGCTCTTTTTTTTGGGACAGATTTTGAAATTCAAATGTTTAATTTTTTTATTAGAACTCTGGGACCTGGAAAAAATGATGCTCTGTAGTCAATAAATGTCCACCTCCAAAACCGGCAATTAAAAACATTTCTGATTAATAGTTTTCTAAATGTTAGCTTCCTATCATCAGTCCTGATTAAACTAATAAATATTAAATTATTATCAGGATTTTAACCCTTTAAATGCTGTTTGATTACATGATGCTAGGGGTTTTATACCATAAATAAAATGTTGGGTGGTTGGGAGATGTTTTTTTTTTTATCAGTCTATGTTAAGAATTGTCCAAAATATTAATTTTGGAGCATAGTTTAAAAATTTTCTGGCCTCCTAATGTACTAGAAGTCCCATTAAAACCAGCTTTTAATTCCATATAAATGATAAAATATAATCATGCGTTCTGTGATGTTAGGGTTTAGTTTTTTAGGAAAATGGTTTAACTCTAAAATCCTCCATTTTCCTCTTCGCCCTTTACAAGAAACACTTGCTGCTTTTACTGATCGTTTTATTCAAATCCACATGAAGCCACAAGACGGGAAAAGTAAAGAAAACATGGCCACTGCTTTTTGTCTTAGAGGCAAATCAAAATTACTGCCAGAAACATACGTTACTGTCAGTTGTTTTATTCTCTTTCGATCAAACATTTTTAAAATTAGGATTTTATTACTTTTTTTTACAATATTACAAAGTAAATAAAATCTATGAGTCATTGTCCTTGCTGTGGCAGGTCTTCATGGTGATGGACCTAAAGGTCAAGAATTGTACAAGTCTATTTTTTTACCCTGTACTTACTAAGTTTTTGTACATCTGCTCTTTAAATCAGAGCCTTTGAGTGTATTTCTGTGACCTTCCCTCTGCAGAATGCTTTTGTCCAGCTGTCTCTGGCGTTTCGTAACGACAACTACACTCTGGAGACGAGACTGAAGCAGGCAGAGCGAGAGAGGAACCTGACGGAGGAGGACACAGAGAAGGAACTAGAGGAGTTCAAAGGAGCCCTGAAGGTCGGTCTCAAACAAAGAGCTGGTGGTCATTTCAATCATTAAATGAAGAAAGCTCACTCTAAGTTTGACTGCCTTGATTTTTGTTCCATGATGTCGTGGTTTGTTGCAGATGACTTCCCCTCAGTGTCAGAACATGGAGCAGCGTGAGGCCTATCAGCGCCTCATCGAGACCGTGGCCGTCCTGCACCGACTGACCACGCGACTCTCCAGCAGAGCAGAGATAGTCGGAGCAGTTCGACAGGTGCAGACAGACTCGCACCATGTGACCACAGCTCTGACACAGCTCTTAAACAGCTTTATTCCAGGATGTTTAGGTGCAACAAGAACGCATGTTTGTCAGATAATCATGGACATTATGATCAATGTCCTAGCTGACCTCAGGTCAGCCAAACCAAACATCAGAGAGAAAACAATCTGTTTATCCAGAACAAAAGGTCTGGTTTTTACTATTTATAACCCCAAACACTCTCACCGTTTTAGTTGATGCAGCAGATATTTGATACCAGGGTTATTATGTTGACAGACATTTATCTACTGAAGGACTTTCTGCTTGTTCTGATGATATAAATTAATCTGATCACGATGTCAGGTCTCTTTAGTTTTAACTAAATATTAATCAAATTCATTAATTATAATCAGTAGTGATGTACCGATACTTAAATCTGAGTACTCACCGCTACCGACACTTCTACCACACAAAAATGCAACAAATTGGAATACAGGTTTTATTTTTTTCTTCTCTGCTTTTTACAACAAATAACTAAGTTAGATAAAAAATAAAATATATTAAAAAATGATCACAAAACTAAAATATAAGGTGAAAAATAACCATTTCCTGTGATTTCACAGTGAAATTATTGCAGTTTTCCACATTTTAACCAAATAAAATGAACTATTTGGCACCATCTCCAGCTCTCAACCCACACTGTTCCTCTTTAGATCAATAGCTCCCCCTAGTGTTCAATATAGGGAACTACAACAGAAATCACAAGTCACAGACAGTGAAGCCACTGGTATCGGGTAACTTTAACCGATACCGATTCAGACCGATACCGGTATCGGTATCGGTGCATCCCTAATAATCAGTGAATTTTCTCCTAATGTCTTTTAACCCAAATGTCAAAACCCACAAAACAAAATGACTTCTCATATTAAGTCCAGGGTAAAGAAATGGAGAAAATAACATGATTGGTTCCTGATTTACTGTTTCCTTTGTATTTTGTCACATTTAAATATTTTAAATCATCAAATAAATGTAAACATTAGACAAAAATAGCACAAGTTAGCACAAAACGTAGTTTCTAAATGAAGGAGTTTATTTTTAAGAGGGGTCCCTCTCAAAATGCTGAAAACGGTAGTGACCTTTATGGCTGAGAGGAGCAGCGACGACTCATCAGAGAGGTCACAGAAGACCCCAGAGCAACATCCAAACAACTGCAGGCCTCACATGTCTCAGTTAAAGTCAGAGTTCATGACTCCATCAGAGGAATCTGACCTGAATCCGACTGAGATCCTGTGACATGACGTTAAAAGGCTTCATGCTGGAAAACCCTCCAATAGGGCTGAATTTGAGCTTTCTGCAAAGTTGGGTGGAGCCAAAATAACTCAGAAACGCTTGATTTCAGTAGTTGCTGCTGAGGGATCATTTCTTCACACGGAGCCATGTGGGTTTGGATTTTTCTTTTCCCCTTAATAATATAATTAATATAATAATCATCACGTTCCTCCACTTTAAATATGAACAACAACTCTGCAGTAGTTCAGTAATCAACACAACATCAGCTGAGGTTTGTTTACAGGCCGTTTTGTATTCAGTTGTTCTAAAACTAAATACTGACACGTAAATCAAAGGTTGGTTAAATCATTGTAGAGAGCAGATGTTGACGGATTTGACTGTTTGGTGGTGAACAGGAGAAACGTATGAACAAAGCCACTGAGGTCATGATGCAATATGTGGAAAACCTGAGGAGGACGTATGAGAAGGACCACGCTGAGCTGATGGAGTTTAAGAAACACCAGAACTCGAATCGCTGTTATGGAGCATCCCCGGATCCTGGAGGTGAGGCGACTCAGGAACCTCAGAGTTTGTTCATGCTGGTAAAGTTTCATCTTTAGAAGCAAACTCTGTGAAGTAACTGTGTTAGCGCTGAGATGTTGTCCAGCTGCATTCTGGGTTTTCTACTGTTGACTTTGTGTTCTTGTTTTAAAGATGACGGGGTTCCACGGCCGTCGAGATCAATGTCTCTCACTCTTGGAAAAGTAAGCATTAGCACTAAGTATTAACCCCTAAAGTCCTTACATCAGCAGTTTCATGCTCTGACTGTGTTTTCCATCAATCATCTGCAGGCTTTGCCCAGACGCAGGGTGAGCGTAGCGGTGGTGCCTAAGTTTAATCTCCTGAATGTCGCGGGTCAGAACCCAGTCACTGCCGGCCTGGGCTCATCTGCAGGACCCACAATGAGCGCTGCTCTTCCTGTCCTGGTAGGTCTTCCTGTGCTGCTGTAAAACGAGGCCTGAAACAGCTGATGCTGGAACACCAACAGCCCTGACTGCTAGATAAAAGGTCGTCAGCGGGTCAGGAGCTGAGTCAGCCCTTTTAGGACAGAATCAGTCATATCTTTTTTTAAACATCGTGTTTTTATTGGATTTCAGGACGTGATTTAAGGTCGGTAACGTTCTTAAATGCTGTTCTCTTTAGTGTGAATCAAACGATGTGAAAGGAAGCCCGTCCTCAGAAGCAGAGTGGTATGTTCACTTTTGTTTGTTTTGTGTTTTTAGCCCGTCTACAACGTTTAATCATTCTTATCACAGCTGTTTGTGTTGGGAACTTTGACTTGTTAGTGTGACCTGCAGGATGCAGTGCACAGAAAGCCCCAGTGAGCTCAAACTAACCCCAGAAACACACAAAAAACAAGAAATCCAACCCTGCCACAGCTGAGGGTTATGCTAATGTAAACATTTGTGAAAGAGGCTGACAGAGTCCAGGCTTCTGAAAGCAGTTATAACAGAGTTCTGCTTCTTCTGTTTGCACTCAAGTCTTCAGTGGTGTTGATGCACACCCTCACTCACCCAGAGCTGCAGCGCGTCCATCATTAACTCGACTCCATGTTGTTGTGATGGAACCTGACTATAAAATGTTTTATAACATCTGCTGGGTGAGCGGTGGCGTCCAAGGCTGACTGCTCTGCTCTTTCCTATCTGAAACAATGCAGTGGAAAGAGTGTGCTGGAGCAGGAAAGTGAGCGAGCCAAACCATCACTTAACTTGGAGGAGATCAGAGCTGAGATCAAGGCGAAGATCGAGGAGGAAGCGTACAATAAAGGGTGAGGCCGAACTTCTGCTCCTTCATGTGTAAAAAGTAAACACTCTGGTGACGTTTTTATTGGCCATAAATCATCACCTGTGGGTTTAAATTCAGAAAACAAGGGTTTCTGAATCCAGTGGGTGAGTTTCTTTTAAAATGTCAACTGAAATATTGATGCACAGGACTGGTATCACACAAATAGCTTACAGTAAAATAAGACAATACAATTATTTAACTTCTATTTTTTACAGTTAGCTTCAAATAATTATGTTTAAGATCAAATCTAAACATTTAAAGTTCAATCTATACATTAAGAGTTAAGATCAAGTTGCATTCTGGGGAGTTGAGTTGTTGAACATGTTTATTTTTGGTCATTTTCTTGAAGTAGAAGTCAGAATAACTTCTTTTAGATGAAACCCGACAGGCAGTGAGTGGGCTGTAGGTCCTTCTGGAGGTGTCCACTCACATGTTTACGTCACACCAACGTCTGGGTTTAAACAACGTGAATCATCCTGCTCTTTTCACAGAATGTCCTGGCTTTTCTTAGACTTTTTCTCCAAAACACACTCTCTACTCTCAATTATCCTACAGTCCACAAATATATGGTTTATAAAACAATGCATATCAGAAAAGAGACAGTGATGAACAAAATCTGTAAACAAAACAGGTTTTTATCTTGCCGCCAGGCCGTGCAATACAATACGCATTTAATGCATGTTGTTTTCTGGAGGATTTGTCAGTGTATCAATACTGACATGAAAAAGAACATTTCCCATTGTTTATTAGTTTTCCAAAGTTGTGTCTTGTCCCTAAAAACGCGACACATTTCATCTGCAGCTATGAAGAGGGTCTGAAGCAAAGCAAAGCACTGCAGGAGGAGAAATGTGAGGAGGAGAGCGACGCAGAGAAACTGCTGGAGCTGAAACATAAGGATGAAGAAAGTGGAAAGAGGTATAAAAGCAGCAGGTAAACTCAATGTATTTCTTTAAAAACATAAAGAGCATTTACTGTATGAATTTAGTTAATAATGACTGACGTAAAGCGAATACTCAGTTCTGATCATCTGATTGAAACACTATTTTTAAACCATCCAAACAGTTTCTTCCTACATTTAAAACAGGTCTGAGGTTTTTTCTGTGAGAACAGAGTCTTTTGTTTATATCTCGGTTTTTATTTAAATAAAAGCCAGATTTACTGTGATAGAAGGTTTTGCAGCAGCAGGGTCCTGACAGATTTATTTACATAAATAAAGTAAAAAAAATAGAATCATTTGAAAAAATGACAAAGACAAAAGAACATATTATTCTTTTTTGTTGTTCTTTTTAAGGAGGGTCTTATTTTAACGACACAAACTAATCTTCATTATTTCACTCAGCTTCACAAATTGTATAAGTTTATTTAAGAAAATAAATAGTTCCAAAATGTGTGAGCAGCTGCAGATAATCCACTTCTCTAAGATTCATATCCCTAATTCATGATTATTATTAATAATATTGTTATTTAAATATTAAAATAGCTAAAGCTTCAATTACTTACAATAAATGTACTGTACACACTGTTCATAGGACAATAAACCTAACTGTCTATCATTTTTATCCATGTCTCAAAGAAATGTGCCAGATATATCCTAAATCATTATTATATATACTTATACTTTTAATTTATTTCTGTTTGATGTCACACCGCTCTGGTTTTAAGGACCTTCATCCCCATCATGGAACACGTTTACATTCTGCAGACAAAACACTGATAATGCAAGAAAACAATAACTGATAAAATAATAAACTGTGTACTTTGACAGAAGTCACGTTTCATCACTGTGTACTTTTTACTGCCTAATCTATTATAAAGTTCTTTTTAAAGTGTGACTGTTGAGGAACACAACCTGAAACTGACTTGTCAAAGAGATGTTACCATAAAACTGCATCAAAGACGTCAACGCGATCGACAAAATGAGCGTTAGACTAAAACCTGTGTGATCTGTTCATCTTTCAGGAGGATAGTGGAGATCCTGGCTCTTCTCGATCAGTTCTGTCCCAAGATCTCAGTCACTCGGCGTCTTCTTTGGATCTTCCTGGTGCTGTTTGTGGTCATGTGTGTTGTTATCAGTATTTTCACCTTCTTCAGCGACTACTACAACCGGCGCGATGACACGTAAGACATCAAGGACTGTTTACCAGACACAGCAGAGGAGATTAGTGGACTAAAAGCACAAAAACACACATAACAGAGGAGTAAACGACACAAGTCTCTGTCATGATCTCATATCAACACCCAGACTCACTTGAATGGACTGACCTCGACCCTTCAGGAGGATCAGGGGCGCTTTGGGAGGGTTTTACTTAGAATGAAAGTTGACTGTTTGTTTTCTGAAGTGGATAAAAGACTCATTTAGGTTTAGGGACCAATTACACAGAGTGGTGAAACGTGCTTCGTTGATTTATCTGGTACTCTGGAGGACGACCTGTTTCTCAAATGTCTCACAAGAAAAGTCATATATTTATCTAAACTCTAAAATCAAAGACTTTAATACAAAACTAATATTCAAGAGATTTAACATTCATATTTAAAAACTGTATTATTTGTTGATTTTCTATAGAGGATATTTAAAGTTTAGACAAAACACATTGTGCAATATTTTTGCAGTTGGTTTGTGTTATTTTGGGTTCTGATCACTGACTGATTACTTTTTTATGAGAGCACTTTTTGGAGGCTGATCATCTTTACATTGAGAGCCTGCATTAACTGTGTTTGGATGTGGAGTTAAACCTTTAAATAAAAGGTGCCTGAAGATATTTATGTTATTTGTTTTCATTATTATAATAAAAAATGTAAATATTATTTCTCTGAGCAGCGTTTGTGCAGCCGGTGTTGTGTTGAGATTTGTTCGGTGTGGAGCTGAGGACGATCTCAGTCTACTGAAGCTGGACGTTAAAACCAGAACAAACTACAGGCCCTCTAGTGGCTGAGTCCGGTACAGATTAAAGTCCTGCCCCTCCATGTAAACAAGAGACCCAATTACAATCTTATTTTTTTTCCAGGTGTTGATATTTGTTGATTCCTGTAGTTCTTACCTTGTTGCTGAACATTTAAGTACAGTTTTATTGTTTTTCTTATGTGCCTCCTCGCCTCGCTGTCTCATGCCTGATAAGATGTGAGTCACTTTGGATAAAAGAGTCAGCTAAATGACTAAACAATAAACAATATGGGTCTGGGCTGCAGGGACAGCCTCCCTAAAACCCAGACTGTCCTCTCCTCAGCCACCACCAAAAGCTCATCATAAGGCCAGCCTAGAGATATAATCCCTCCAGGACGTCCTGTGTCAACGTCCACAGGATTGTGTCAACGAGGCCTCCTGACTGAATGGTCCTTAACTAAAGCCCATATACTTAAAACCCCTGGAGTGCCCCTGCATGGGGACACAGTCATAAACCTTCTCCAAATCCACAAACACATGTAGATTGATTAGTCAAACTCCTATTCTCCTTCCATCACCCAGCAAGGGTAAAGACTAAAGAGCTGGTCCACAGAAGGACAAAAGACACATTGCTTCTCTTCTATCTGAGATTCAACCATCGACCGGACCCTCCTCTCCAGTACCCTGGAGTCAGGGGCGGTTCTGGGGGGGGGCCAGGGGGGGCCCGGGCCCCCCTGACAACAAGCTTGGCCCCCCTTGTGGCCCCTGCTAAGTGCTGAGTTTTTTAGATTGTGCCCCTCTAAAAAAGCAGCTGGACCCGGGGGGCCAGGCCTTGGTCTAGAAGCGCCACTGCCTGGAGTAGACCTTATTCCAGGGAGGCTGAGGAGTGTGATCCGCCTCCTGTAGTTATAACACACCCTCTGGTCCCCTTTTGTAGAAATGAGGACCACCACCCGGTCTGCCACGTCACAGGAACTGCCCCCGATGACCACACAATGTTGCAAAGACATGTCAGACAAAACAGTCCTACAACAGCCTTGAGATACCCAGCATGGATCTCGTCCACCCCTATGGCTCTGCCACCTAGACGTTTGACTAGCTCAGAGACTTCTGTCCCAGAGGTTGGACAGTCTGTCCCCAGGTCTCTCCGCTCTCGTTCCTCAACAGAATGCTGCTGTTGGGATTGAGGATCAACTAAATACCCAGTTGAGGTCAACAGCTCCACATACATACTCTAATAGCTTGAGCGAGTTGCTGCCTTCGTCTCCTGAGGCGCTGGACGGTTCACCAGAACCTCTCTGGAGCTAATCAATAGTATTGTCCTATGGCTTTACCAAACTCCTCCCACACCTGAGATTTTGCCTCAACAGCTGCCTCTGCTGCACGCTGCTTGGTCCTCTGATCATCGCCTGCAGCTTCTGGGTCTCTTCCAACAGCCTGACAGCTCCCCTAAGCTCTGCTGTCCATCAGTGAGTACAAGGGTCACAGCCATGATAATATTTTCTCTGTTTAGCTGTAATTAGTTATTTGATGCTTAAAAAAACTGCATGATTGCATGTGAAGAAATGGGCTGGACTTTTCAACCCCATGTCTTTATAGACATCAAACCCTAACGTGCCAGAGCCTGTAGACACGATGTCCTGATTCCAGAGAATGGAGGAAACCCTGGTCTGACTTTATCTCTCAACAGACGTCAACCACCAGAATGAAAGGACAGTTTAGGAACTCTCTACAAAATGTAGTCAAAAACCACACTGACATTTCCTGTATATAATTTATGTAATATAATGTCGTTCCTATTGTTACTTTAGATACATCTGTTTATTTTACTTTGCTGCTGGTTCTGAAACACTCATCCAGGATGAGGTCAATTATGATGGGTTAAGAGTTTAAAATAAGATCATCTTATCTAATTACCTGAACTTTATAAAAAGTTCTTTTTGTTAATTTCTGGTACCTTTCAGAGCACTGTGTTTTAGTGATTTATAGTGAAATGACCTGATCACTTTACAAGGTTTAAATCTTGATTTGCAAAAACAGAAACTTTAAGTTTACTAAAGACGTTTGAAGTGTAAAGAAAACGAACCCTCGTGGTGTTATAGTTGAGTTTTACCCCACTGACACACAAACTCCACCTAAACATCTGTTCATGTTTGAGTTGTTGTGCATCAAATCCTCACTAGCCTCACTGACAAAATCCCAGCTAAGTCTTCGTCAGGGCGCTCTGCGTCATTTCCTGCCATCAGGAATTGTGGAGAGATGTGTTTTTGTGGAAGCGGGATGTCGTCGGATGCCAAAGGCCCATCGAAGGACACCAGAGATAACAAGTGTATTTGTGATTGAGTAACGCCTCAGGAGAGGAAATCCTGAGGACAGGGTGCACAGTCAGTGGTTGGAAATGATAGAAAGCTTCAGTCGGACAAACAAGTTCATTATTTTGATAAACCTGTTTCTTGAGGACCATTACAGATTGGTTTTGTTCGCGTCAGTTTCGACGTTTTAGTTGCACGTCTTTCTTTCTCTCCTGGCCCATTCTCTGGAACAAAAGATGCCTCTCGATCTGACCTGTGCTCCGTACTTCCTTCTTCCTTTTCCTATGACAGAGTCCACTCACCCCAGAGAGCAGGATCACTTCTATTTAACCGACCATTTGGCTCACAGGCCCATAAATCCTGCAGTGCTGATTCATCCTAGGCACACTTTCTTTGCTCTCATCATGAATATAATTTGGCTTGGCATCTCGTCACTGCTGTGTTTTGCTTCAGTTTTTTCTGATCAGAACAGAAGTCACATCAGAGGTAAGCCCACTAGGATCTAATTTATTGTTTTATCATTAATCACCTCTAAAATCTCTAAATGCTGCACCCAGTTTTCCCAGCAGGAAACCAAAGCTTTGCTGGAGTAGTCCAGGTGAGCTACATGAACGACCACAACCAGCTGCAGTATGCCTTCAACGCCTCTGAAGCCCGGAGGTTCTGCAGGTCCCTCGGACTGAGCATCGCCTCTAAAGCACAAGTAGAGGAAGCTCTGAGCAGAGGTTTAGAAACGTGCAGGTAAAAAGAGATGCTGCACAATGTCTCCTCCTCACTGAAAACACAAACCACAAAACATCCCATTCTCTCTGGTTCAGGTTCGGATGGATTGATGAACATTTTGTCGTCATTCCTCGTATACAGGCGCTTCCTAACTGTGGACAAAACCAGACCGGACTGGTGCCGTGGAGAGCCAGGGTCACAGCAAAGTTTGATGTGTTTTGCTTTAATGAATCAGGTATGATACCTTTCATCTGCACTTTTTAGACACACCACCCACTAAACCTTCTGTTTTTGCTTTTGCAGCATGGACAAAAGGGTTACTGTGGCTCAGATTAAGGGGGATTAGTATTTAAATGTGGATAAAATGTGGATCGATGTGCAGTTTGGGGTCAAGTGAGCGTAACTTTTAAAAGTAAAACTTGGGAAAACATGTTTTCATTTAAAGATTTTGAATTTGACTTTCATGATATATGCATCCACAGCAGCACAACTGGATGCAGTAACCGACGTTCCTTTGAGCACCAGGTTTCAGTCAGAAAACACTTCACCTCCATCTGAGGAATCAAACTCCACCCTGACTACAGAGTCTACACCCTCCTCCTACTCTTCTCCCTCATCGACTCCTAAAACTTTAAACAGTGAGGTCGAGTCAGCCCCATTTGTTGGCAGCACACATGGCTCTACAGGAGGTAGGAGAATCAGCTGACTGATGTTCTCATCACACAGAAGTGTCTGGGTGTGGATGCTGCTTTACATAAAGTCACCCTCTAATTCTGTTCTAGCAAAAGCTGTGCTCATCTCCTGCACCTGTGGTCTTTTCTTGATCTCAGTAGTCGTCCTTGTGTACATAAAAATGTGAGTATTGTTGAAATTAGAAGGTTAGATCTGCTGTTGGCGTCTCAGCAGGACTCATGTTGAAATGTATTTTTTTCTCTCTCAATGAACAGGAGAAGACGTTGCTCAGACAAGCAGCAGCAGAAAGACTTCATGCAGGCAGAGGAGTGGACGTGTGTGAGGAAAACGACAGAAACTAAGAGCGCCGTTCAGGAGGAGCAGAGGATAGAAGTGGGCGACAGCTCGTTATGAGCTTTTTGTTTTGCGAAATCTTTTTCTTGTTCAAGAAAGAATTCTGAGCCTTGATTTCTGTGAATGTGATGAAGCTTTAAGGTGGATTTATTTTGTGTGTTTCTGCTTCTTATTTACAGCCATTTAATGAAAATTCAGGGTTTGGAGTATAGTGCTTCAGATTAAAGAAACAAATTAAATGAACTTTTTTGCTATAATATCAAGCACATTTTGTAAAAATAAAAATGAAAATGAAAATTAAGACGCTGTAAATATTTTAATCTATTTTCAACCATTAATAGAATAAAGAAAAATATAAAGTTAAAGATTTTATTCATTTCTGTTCCAACTGTAAAGCTTTCACACGTTATTGTGTCTGTATGCAGAAAGTAAAAATGTTAATGATTAATAATGATGTGCAGTATGTGTTTTATTGTACCACTCAGCTGTTATAGTATGCACAGTCCAGCTTTGTTTGATAACATTTGGTATTTTTGTGACTGATGAACCTCGGCTCTGCAGCATGCTTTACTTCTGTGAGGTTTCCCGTTTCCTGTCCTAACAGGCGTTTAGAGCTTCAGATTGCACCGCATCCACTATGAAGCTGAGCTCATTGCACAGCGTCTCGTGTCTGTAGGCCATGCGGATCTGGGCTACGTTGGTCCGTCTGATGTCGTTGCCTTCATGTCCGTCTTTCAGATAATTCACCCCTAAAAACAACTTCTTTTCCTGAAAGAAACATAAAATGAAATGATAACTGGTTGGATAGGTTTACAGCCGTTTTGGTGATGCATAAAGGACCTGTTACCTGGTGACTGAGTCCACTCTGCAGCACGCTGTTCCTGGCTATTTCACAAACATCACAGGTGCTGAGCTTCCACAGCTGAGCTGCGATGGCGTACTCCTCCATCAGTGGCTCCTAGAATCAGAAGAACCACTGCAGGACTCGTCTTTTACTACAGCGGTGATTGAAATCAGCTCAGTCAGGGTGTTTTTACCTTGGTGTAGTGAAACTGCATCGGGTCGTCTGTGGACAGGGACACACACAGACCTTTGCGAAGGAACTCTCTGAGAGGGTTTTTAGAGTACTCCAGGAAGAGGCTGTTGTTGCTCAGTGGAGACATTGCAATTGGTACCTGGGCCAGGTAGTACAGGTACTGCAGGACTGGACTCTGAGGGACGTTAAAGAAACCGTTAATCACACTAAAAACAGTTGTCTCCCTGATTAAAGCGGATTATTGTTGAAATTCTTCTGGTTTAGACGAGTTTTGGGCAAACTTCAGTAGAGTTCTTATCTATTCTGGCGTTGGTGTCTAATGACCCTGTGAGAACATCTAAAGCACCTTCTTCAAGTTGAGTCCATGTGAGATGTTGTCGGCGGTGAGAAAGGCAGAGACCAGGTGAGTGATGGATCCAGCTTCTCCACAGTGGGGACGGAACTGGAAGGTGCTCAAACCGCGCTCCCTGTGGAAGAGGAGGAACATCAACGAGCATCACAGTGTGACTTTTTTTATTTATTCTCTCTTCTGAATGAGACCCGAGCTTCTGTTTGCTGTGAAATTCGTTCAGTTTCCCTGCTATTTAGGACCTTGTTCTTCAAAAATAACAAAGTTCTTTAAAAGAGGTCACTTTTAAAGTAAATAAAATTTCTAGTATCCCTTCTAGTAGAGCCTAGTTTAGCGTTGTTAAATTCTCATCACTAAGTTGCTTTGGATAAAGGCGTCTGGTTATTACATAAACATCATCCTGTTTAGAAATCATCTGTGCACTGAAAAATGAAAATCACTGTTTGCTACTCGGCGATAAACGATGACTTCTGAGAGAGGACGAAAGCAGCTCTTACTTCCTGAGGTTGTTGAGCACCATGATGTTTGCGTACATGTAGAAGACGTAGTAGCTGTAAGGAGGGTTGTCCTCCATGTCCCACTGATCAGGCTTTGGGCTTTTGAAGGAGAACATGTGATCGCTGTGTTTAGACTCATCGTCTACGCTGTCAAAGCCTGACACCTGCAGCAAATTGGAAATGATCATTTCAAATAGCTTATTCTAAAACACAAACAATTAGTTTTTCCACACTGAGAAATCTCACTGATGGATACTGTTGTTCTGTCTTGACTTTTCTTTAGGGATGCACCGATACCGGTTAAAGTTACCCGATACCAGGAACTGATACAAGTGGCTTCACTGTCTGTGACTTGTGATTTCTGTTGTAGTTTCCTATATTGAACACTAGGGGGAGTGATTGATCTCAAGAGGAACAGTGTGGGTTGAGAGCTGGAGATGGTGCCAAATAGTTCATTTTATTTGGTTAAAATGTGGAAAACTGCAATAATTTCACTGTAAAATCACAGAAAATTGTTATTTTTCACCTTATATTTTAGTTTTGTGATCATTTTTTAATATATTTTATTTTTTTTATCTAACTCAGTCATTTGTTATACAAAGCAGAGAAGAAAAAATAAAACCTGTATTCCAATTTGTTGCATTTTTTTGTGTGGTAGAAGTATCGGTACTCGGTATCGGCGAGCACTCAGATTTAAGTATCGGTAGTGGATCGGTTTTCAAAAAAGTGGTATCGGTACATCCCTACTTTTCTTAAACACGGCTGTGAGGATACAAAAACATTTAAAACGTTTCTTAATGAAATCACTTTGCCAGTGATCAGATATTTTTAGAAAAGTGTGTTTCTTCTTGTACATTAGAGCTCACGTCTATAAAGTTTTTACACCATCTGTGTTTTCGATTTTAATAAACTTTATTCTAAATCTTCTATGGAATGTTTTAAAAGCAGAATGCAAAAATCTACATTTACACCAAATGCACTGAGACTTTTGGTCAAATGAATCCTTAAAGCTGCAGCCTCTCACATATTTGAGGAAGACGTGAAGTTCTTTGTGTTGCTGTGGGTTCACAGACGCCCTGAGCAGAGGAAGGAAGATGTTCTCCAGGATCTTGGCAAAGTCAGGGACCAGCTTCTTTGATTTGAAAATATCACTGGGAAAAAAAAAAAGAAAAAAAAGCATTTTTATTGATTGAAAAAAAAAAATCCACCCACACCAGCAGCTTGTGACACTCACTATATTCTGGGCACTTGAATCATCCATCTCATGTTTGGCGAGTGCAGTTTGTGGTGAATGAACCACTTGGAGAGGCCGTCCCACTCGTCAGGAGAGCGACCGTAGACGGACAGCCTCGGCTCTGCGTGCTGATATTTACTCTCCTCTAAATCATGAGCCACTTCCTGTGAGAAGAGAGGAGGAAACTCTTCCATTCTGCATCAGTCCTGATTTAAAACTGCTGCAGGAAGTTTTACCTTTATGATCCGAGCAAAATACTCTCCATTGATGTAGTTGTCTGTTTTCAGGAAGATCTCTCGAAGCTCACTGGCCCCCACTGGGTTGTACTTTGAGTTGAATTTGTCAAACCGGTGAAAGGTTTGCCTTCCCTGAGAATTTTAAACATTGCAACGTGAACTTGAGAAGCCAGAATGGTCAGCGTTTGTCATTCACATCAATTTACACAAACTACAGAGTTATTAGTTGATTTTCTATATAAATCTTATTTATGATGAACAAAATATCCTATCCTCACGGCGTGAACGTCCAGTGAGTCCACTGTGAGGTCGTAGGCATCCATGTTGAGGTTGTGGAAAACCTGGCGGAGTGTCATTTTTTGCTCATCCTGCTCCAAGACCACACGGTCTGCATCAGTCTTGAATGTTTTCTGGATGAAGGTGAGCAGATGTTTCTGGGACATGCATGCAGCTGCGTGAATGTGTGTGTCCACCTGGAAGGAAGACAAAGTTTAAAACATCTGAAACTAATTTTACAAATAAACAAAGAATGGACTGCATTTGATGAGACCCTGACTGTGTTTAAATTTAATGATGTTACTGGGGAATGGCCGCAGCTGTAATCAGGGTACGTGTAACATCCCACTGAGCATTAAGCTAGATGTCTAATTGTTCATATCTGGTCAAAAAGTGAAACTTTATTTGAAATCTTAATTTAGATTTGGGCGTTAAAAAGTTGTTTACATTTAAAGCTGCACTCATTCATTTGGTAAACTATTTTTTACGTTTTTTTTAAAGCCTCTTAACAACGTTCTAACATAGTATAGCCATAAATATATTGTGGAGATTAAAAAAAACAAAAGAAATCAATAAAGTAGTTGTCCCGCAGTTCTCTAAAAACTTCAGCCAATCCTATCGTTCAGACCGAACGATAGGATTGGACAATCCAGCTGTCTGTCTGCTGCACTTCTGCACTGTTTGGAGCCGCCATTAATCCGCCCGGACACATTCTGCAGCTGAACATCCCGGAAGTGAGAGGACGACAGAATTAGCCGGCTGTTAGCGCTTCTGTTTTAGGAAAAAAATACCAGAGTCCCAACAAAAAAAAACAAACAAAAAAAAAACAAACACCTTTTCAGCTAGCAGAAAGCTAAAAATGTTGGAGGTGAAAAGAGGAAAAACCTGAGGGAACGTTTCTACGTCTGGAGTTTTGTTTTGAACAGTCACAGTGGCAATGCATGGTCCCACGTTGGGGAAAGGCTGGACTACGGAATTTACCGGACGGGAGGAGTGAGAGCTCTGAGACGTTTCTGAAAAATGCCTAGCTTGTTTACAACGCTGCAGAGTGCAGCTTTAACTGAGATTACCAGAAACAAATATAACTGAAGACAAAAAACAATAACGGACAGAAGAGGAGGTCTCAGGTTACAACTCTCTAGTACAGGGGGACTCAATAGGCGGTCTGCGGTCCAGGTCCGGCCCATGAGCCTCCTATTTCTGGACCTCGAGTCATGTACTGTTCCCCAAGCTGTCAATATTTCAATGTCTAAACCCACTGGGCGCCACGCAGCGAATGTGGTGCAGCTGCAGGATGAAGAGATGCAAGCAGCTTGAGCTGTGAGTCTCACAGGTTTTCAGGTGTTTGTGTGGTACAATAACTATAATAATAACTATGTATCCCCTTGTTGCTCTGTGTTTGACTCCTCTTTTCTTTTGAAGCTCCCATTCTGGGCGGCGCCCATGGGGCTGCTTGGGGTTCTGTTTCGAGGGTTCTTGGTCTGCCAGAACCAATGACTGAACCACTGAACCTTCCAGTCAGTGGATGGCCATCCTTAGCTGCTAGGCCCAAAAAATGGCTTTTGTTAATAACACAACTTTTGTTATGTAAACAAAAGTTATGTGGACAAAACTGACTGAGCTAAATCTGGTCCTCAGGTCTGTTTGAGGGTGGACTCACCCTGTGTGCTGCTCAGAGTGTCTGGACCGGTCATTTCTTAATGCTCAGTGTCTCCAAAGCTCTTGAAGCTGGACCATATTCACACCTAAAGGCCACGACCCAGTTTAACAGGTAAGGTGAAATTTCATCAATCGTTTTGTCGTAATAGAATTCTTTTGATGGAAAGTCTTTGATCCTGACATTCATGTTGACGTTAGCTTGACATTAAGATCATCTAAACATTTCTGTAGACCAACTTCAACCTCCAGGACAAGACAAATTCCCCCCACTGTGATAAAGGAACCCAACAGAAAGCGTTCAAACCTTCCATATTGGATTAAAGTCACATCCTAAACTTGAATGTCAGGTTGTTGTTTTAGTGTGTCGTCATAGTCTAACTCACCTTCCTAACGTTGTAAAAGTCTCTGTGAGGAACACTCTTCAGTTCCTTCAGCTCGGCCATCTCATTTAACATTTCATGGAGGTAGAACTTTGAGCTCAAGAAGTTTAGTCTCCTGTGACAATACGTCTTCCTGAAAATTAAAGCAAAACTCAGTGTTAGTGTGTGGCTCCAGCTTCACTAAATGTCTCTTCGTTTTGTCAACTTACGTGGGTCCATCTGCGATCATCGTCAGCACTAGATGGAGATCTATGGCGAATGTCTCCATGTCTGGGTAGGGAAGATCGTGGGGCTGGTTGTTTCTGAGTGCCTCTGCACTATCGTACACGTGCACTATTCCATCCTTCATCTTCAGCTCGTAGCCGAGGTCCTCGGGGACATTGTCCATGCTGTAGGGATCCTCACTGTCTGCTGGGGACGGACATGTGTCTGGAGGACATGTCACTGATCTGTTAATGTCATAAAAGCAGCATAAAATATCTCAAAAGTTTGAAATATACTTCATACCAGGCACAACCTCATCTTCTTCGTTCCATCTCATGCTCTCAGCATTGCGTAGGAACTGGCTTGTTGTTCTACAGAACCTGTGATAGGCCAGTTTTGAGTACTTCTCTCTCAGCAGCAGAGCTTTAAACAGGCTTTTGGCTGCCTGCTCATAGTCCTCCACTGGGATCTGAGTGGGACGTGAAGAACACTCATCAGTTCAAGTCACATCAGTCGTTTAGTGTGGATACAATCAGTACTGTACTTACTCCAGCACAATAATCACCGCTGATCGTCACCCTCTGGAAGTCAGGACAGGTTTCTGGCACTGATGAGAGGGTGGAGCTGGTGGACATTAACGGGGTAACTGCCCCAAAATCTGAGTGATCTGTACCCGCAGGGGTCTGCAAGGACAGCGACTGGGAACGGATCAACATGAAACTTTTTTTCCTAAAAAAGAAAATCAGCGATATTAATGCATCATCAGGTGCACAGTTCACTTATGTTACTGTAATTCTGCCTGAAGTTGGAGACCTGACAGGTGGTTGAGTACCAGGGGGACCTACCTTTTGGCGCTCTCCTCAGACTGCTGCTCTGCCAGCTCCTTGAGCAGTTCATGATTCTTGGCTTGCTGCAGGCCAATGGGACAGTCTTCAGACACCGTGAACATCGACAGGGCATCTTTGTTGTCTTCCTCTTTTAACGCCGAGGCGTACACTTTTTCAGCTAGAAGCTGCTTCTCCTCATCCACCTCACTCAGATTTACCCTGTGGAACTGACGCGGCATGTCTGCAAGAAGAGAGGAAGTCAAATGTCAGTGGGAAACAAAGAGAAGCTGCTCTCTCCAGAGCTAATCTCGCTTTGACCAGTTAGTGCTGTTTTGTAAACAAGAGGATTTACCTGAATAAGGGTTTGACTGGATGACAAGCACAAATAAACTCCTGCAGAGCAGCGCCACCTGCAGAACTCTGTGTGAACTGCTACTTCTAATAGCTGCAGTTTGTCCTGGACAATCTGTTGTTTTACCTTAAACTTCTAAGAAACCAGTAAAACAGTAACCAGCACACTAATGGAATTCAGAGCAGTTATGTAATCAGCATATTTAAACGTTTCATCTGTAAAAAGCCACTTTGACTCAGTCGAAGCAATATAAGGATACCGTGTTTGATTTACACCTTGTTTTCATTCACTTTAAATCCCCTTAAAATTCGGTTTATGTTGTTTTTGTTTTTATTTGAGGGCCTTGAGGTTAGAGGTTGTCAAAAGGCCGTTTTGCCCCTCAGGTCAAGCTTTTGTTCTTCTGTTTCTTTTCTTTTCCAGGCTTCACTAATCTGAAGTAATCCTATATCTTTTATTTTGAAATGAGCTCTAACTATGAAGCCGTAACAGAGTGCAAACAACGGGAAAGTTTTAAAGTATTAACCTTCTGAATACTGAAAGCATTTTGAATTGGGCTCCAGTTAAGTGTCTCAACTGGAACAATAACGTGGAGAGGATTTATTAAATTTGCTTGGCATAAAAGTTATTTCTTCTTTTTTTTTTCCATGTATGCCTAAAAATAAGAGCAACAGCTCTTTGTTATAATAAGGGTAGTTATTTTCATCAATCAATTCGTCAATTCTTTCATTGTGTCAACTTCAGAACTTTGCAGTTTTGTTATCCATAACACATTTTGTATTTCTTTAAATTGGTGAAAAAACAGATAGCTGAGAAACGGTGGAGCTGTTCTGTAGAAAGGGAGGATCATAGTCTGGATTGTGCTAATGTGAGTGTGAGCACCTCTATGTTTGTGAGTCTGCAAAAAAAAAAGCACTTTAATGGAGAAATTTGGCCATTTGTCAAATCCACAGTTCAGCATCATGATTCATTCATTCCTCTCCCAGTAAAACCCATTGGACACCATTAGTGGATCACTCAGGAGAATGCCAGACTCTCTGTTTTTATCTGGTCTCATAACTTCTAGATGTCTTTCTGTGCTTGTTGTTAGCAAACTCTCTTTGTCAAAGCTGTATCTCAAGAATGTGCACAAGACACAAAAAAGCATGAAACTTAGAGAAAGTGATGAGAGAGAAAGGATGAAGCTCACTTGTTCCCAAACAAGCGTTTGACTGCTTTAAAGGAGGCGTGTCTCCTCGTCTCATCTTCCCCAGTGGCCAAGCCCTGGGGACAAATAAAAGTAAAAAAATAAAAAAACACAGGAAGTGTTCTCATCCATGACAACAAAACAACCTTCCTAACTGATAGAAGAAATACAAGTCATCAGTAGGAAAACATGACGGTTTTAAAATGAATGAGCATAAAGATGACACAACTGTACCTGAATTCTAATCTATGCTTTACAAATTAAATGAAGAGTTCAAGATGTTATAAAACACTCAGACTCATGTTTTTCTCTGTTTGTGTCTCATCACTAGCGTCAAACCAACACAATCTATTAAATGCGTCAACTCACCTCTAATTTAGCGGTCTCTGAAGGGTAAAAACTCCACTTAGTCGCTCACAAAAACATCTAAGTCATGCTGTGTTCCTGTTGCAGTGAAAGTACAGGATACTGTATCCACCACCCTGCAGCACCAACAGCCTTAACTCTTTCATGGCCACAGCTCAACAGAAGAACAGCAACACAACTCAAAACCTACACAGCCACTCTTTATCATCCACAATGCACATTTAGCAAATCCAGTAGAGGGATCTTATGATGAAAGAATAAAGACCAACTATAGCACAAAGAAGCTGAAATCAAGGAATTATTGTCAGTGAGCAGAAAAAGGCAGGTAGAAAAATCAAAGGCTTAATGTTCCTTCAAGGAATGCACATCACTCATCACCTTATTCCAGAGTTTTAAATGAAGATCAGTGAAGAAATAACACTACGCATGACGTCATGTTGTAAGATCTCGTGCATTCTGTCAACACAGAGAATGTGATGGGGATGAAGCACAGCTACCACCACAAACACACACAAGCAAAAACTAAGAGCTGGTGTAAAAGAGAGGGAAATAAAAATAAGAAACTGACATGAAGAAAATCAGCCACCAAGAAGTAAAACGAGAACTCATGAACTACGTATACACCTGGTGGGTTTAATCTTGGTCCTCGAGGGCCGCCATCCTCCACGTTTTAGTAGTTTGCTGCACCAACACACACCTGTTCAGTGTCCTCAAGATGCACAAAAGCCTGTTAATTCAAATTAGGTGTGTTGGAGCAGAGAAACATCTAAAACATGCAGGAAGATGGCCCTTAACTTCCATTTGTACTGTAGCTACACACACATACATGATCCGTCCAGCTCCTTACATCACCTCAGCAGACCCTGATCTCATGGAGTGTCATTAAGGCAGCAGGTGGCCCACTGATTTAGCCCCACAGCGGTTGGGATTATGAGGCTAATCCTCTCAGCAGTTGGCTTTAGCCATCTAATGGTTAGTCCTGGACCTGGATCACTTTGATTGACATCAGTTTGTCACATTAATGTATTATTCATCTGCTTCTCCCTGCAGTCGTTTCCTCTCTAACAGCTGTGTCAACGAGCAGCAACTATATCAATGATGTCTGAATTCCAGTTTCATCTTTCTCTATAGACGTGTGTTTTAGTGACTCAGCCAGCTGGAAAAACTATAAAATAATTCAGGAATAATGCAAAGAAGGCCTGAGGCGTACCTACCGTGCTCCTGAATGGAGGAATTATTTTTACTTGCTGACCCAGACCGATCAGTGTGTTGAGGCTATCAGCACGTCAGTGGCGTCACCAGCTGATTGGCTTACTGAAGGAGTGACACCTTCACATAGTTAGAAAGTACACGGAGTGCGTCCATTCATCCTATTCCTGGACTGATTTTACCTTGATGACTAACAGTGTGTGTGTTTTTCTTTTTGGTCCAGAAGCTTAATTCTTATTTAAGATAAATAGATGTGCTGCAATCAGCCACTAGATGTCAGAGTTGTTTTTTCATGTGATGGTGACTTCACCTCACGCAGTGATTTGAGAGACAGTGGCGATAAAATATTCATATAAAAGTTTTACTTAATGGCTGGAAGAACATATGTGAGGGTAGTCTGAAAACTCTAGCTTTATCTGCAAATGTAAAATCAATGCAAATAGTAACATTTCAGTCCAAAAGTAGCTGCTGTCTAAAGTTTTCACCATTTACTTACATTCATGCTCATACCAAAGTTAAGTTGACTTTTCATATTTTGCTCAAAAATAATGAAAATCAGCTTTTCATTAAAACATATTGAGACTTTCAGCTACGCCAGTGTACACCAGTGACACCTCAGCAACTAAAGTTTCTCTAAATCTGAACAAATAACAAATATTGCTCACCTTTCAATGGTTTTTAGTTCAAAAGCAGTTGAGCTGAGTGGTTTAGCTTGGAAAATCAAACCAAGAGACAAGTGCCCTTTTACCCACTTAGTCTCTCTAGGTGGCGACAAAGATTAAATAATGCAGCTTTGACCCTCAGCTTGTTTCAGTGTAACCTTCTCCCATCATGCAGCTTGACTTCAGCCAGCTACCTGCTCCTCCAGCAGAGCAACTGTTAGTTACCTGGTGATCTTTAGGAGGATAGAAAGAGGCCTAAAGTCCCTGATTTAGAAGGAAAATCAGAATGTTTGTGTTTCTAAGGAGGACGGGAAAAATTAAACATTCATTGAATCTATGTTAGTATGTAGAGTGCATGATTGGTGAAAGTTGTATCTTCTGTGCAAATAGTTTTTTCTATTTGTGATGCTCTCACAGGAATGTTATACCGGAACCCCCCCTTACCAACCACGTACCATTGAGTACAGATGGGGCTAAATCTTCAACCCCCACTATGATGGCTTTAGGGCTGTTCAGTGGTCAGGGAGGGGGAGTGAGCCAACAAATATGAGCTGAACCTATCAGGAATGTGCCATTCCAGGCACCCTGTCTGCCCTTCCCTTAAGCTGGAGGTTGGGGGTCATAACTGGGGGGAATGTGGCAAGAGAAGGCTCTAATGAGAACCCGACCAGGTTCTTAAAGTCTTGCTCAATGACAAGATGTGCACCCAGAACAAAGCAGGCCAAAACAAGGTCCGGATCTTGTATGAAAAAGGTTTATTAAATGACAATGTTACTGCATTCACACAAATAAAATAACACATTTTCAAATATAAAATAACATATTTATAAAAAAAACACATATCCAATTACCACAGTTTGCAAAGGAATAATAACAAATAGCTACAATGCCCATATATATAATTCTTCCTGTACAAAAATAGCTTTATCTGCATAAGTACTTGTAACCTCTATATAATATTTAAATAAAATAATTCATATATACATATATCTGAAATATATATATAAAAATTAGATTGCACATGTTTTTTGTACAGACAATAACATTTTTCAAGTATATTTCAATCCATTGTGGACTGGCACATATAGCTCACAGAATCTAAGGCGTTTTCTCTTATTCAGTATCCAAAACTCGACACAAACTGAGCGTGTCAGAGCTCTGTAGCCTGTTTGGCAAAGTGATGAGGAAGCATTTTCCTGATGATTCATTTTATTTCAGTCCAAAAGAAAAAGTGCAGACAGTTTTTGACAGTTTGATAGAAAGTGGTGGTATAATCCTTTGAGGATAGCACTTATATTTAAAAAGAAAAAGTCTTGGCTTTGAGGAATAAATGTGTGAAGTCTCTGAATGTTGGTGTAGAGTTCCCTCTAAGCCAGAAGATGTGCTCACTTTGACTCTTTGACAGGTATTTGCGCTCTTCCTTTCTCTGCCAGGCAGAGAGCAGCACCTGTAGTTCACTCCACACTGTGCCTTCCAGTGTCTTTAAGCCAGCTGAAGTTGTTTGCAGCCTCCACGTTGCTGAGCTGCAAGGCTCAGCCTGCAGAGAAACTCAGCTGCAGTTGGTCTGACTCAGTCCTCTCATGCCTGGAACAAATGTCCTGGAGTATGCTTGGCAGGAGTCCGAAGTCTGAGGCATTTTGAGAATTTAGGAATGGAGCAGAGGACACAAGCTCTAGAGCGCAACTCCCTCGCTTTTGTTCCTAACTCCTCTCTCAATGTCCTTCTCATGTCTTTCTGAGAAGAGCCTCCAGCTTGTGAACTTGTGAGTTCTTTGTGCTCCACACGGGCCTCAGCTTGCCCTTCTCCAGCCTCAGTGTGATTTGCCGCCCTGGAAGGGATCTGCGCCTCCGGCCGTATCCCTGAGGGCTGAGCTTGACAGCAGGGGCAGTCCCGGTCTTCCCCTGGTTGTTGAGCTCATACAGGCGGTGGGCCAAGTCGTGAACTGCACAAGTACCCAGCGCACAACCCTGCCCTCTGGACTGGTTGCTTGAGGACCTCTTTGTTCGGATGTTGATGTCAGTGCTAGAAGACAAAGGATGAGGACATTAATCTGCTGTTCATCTCTAAATCATTAAAGTTGAACATATTTTTTTAAATACTTGCTTGTGTTTAAGGCAAGCATGTCTCACCTGGAATGTGGCAGTAAGGTGTCCCTGATGTCCTCTGGTCTGATGAAGTTCTCAGACTCTGCAGTCTTCTCCACCGCTACACTATCAGGATCCCGTCTCGTTCTGCTCCCTAGCCACATGCTTAATCTGCAAGAATGAAAAGAGAACAACATTAAGCAGATGATTCAACAGGCACATTCAACAGTTGTATGTGATAAAGCCACTTAAATTAAAACACCCATTTCTTTGCAGTTGACTCACCTTTTTTTCAACTCAGGATTCACCTCAAGCTCCACACAGTGTGCTACTGAAGCCAGCAGACAGCAGTAGAGGAAGGAGTGGATGATCGTTTTCATTTTGACTCCTGTAGCAAGAAAAAGAAGAGAGAAATAGTTTGTTCATTAGTTAATTAGTTACTCTAAAAATTAATGATTAGCCACACAAATTTCCATAGCCTCCCTCTTTGCATTTAAACGACCTCATACAGTATCCCCCATGAGTGCAACTGTTTTCTTACACAAGAGTCCAAAAGCCAAGTAATTTGCACACATCATTCATTTATTTAAAAAGTTAAGCTAAGGTCAGAAATGTCTTGTAAATCTGCAACCACACTTTGGGCCCCTGGCCAGTAGTGTGAAGGACACGGTCTTCCAATAGAAATCTATAATAAGCTCAGCTGAAATCTACACTAAATGAAACTGTTATTTAGAGCTCTTTCACCTGCAATAAGTGATGCACTGCTTATGCTAAAAGCAATGCCTTCACACACATTAAGAGCTGAACTGCTTATATAACCAGACAGATAACCTGCTCTTACACACTTGTGCTTTGACCTAAAAAAAAAGGCAAGGATAAAGCCATCAGCTGGGAGCACACTGAGTTAAACCAGTCTGTATTAAAGCAAAAAGCACAAACCTGGTGTTCAGCTCAGCTCGGTGAGGAAAGCTCTTCTTCCAAAGTCAGCTGTGAAAGAATAATACTCCACAAGTTTCCTGGATTAGCTTCTGGTTCTGTAAGGCAGCTGTGACACTCTTCTATTAGCTGCTCCACTCCAGACAGGGAGCCTTTATAGGAGGAGTAGAGGTGGGAGGGGCTCAGAGTCACACATAGTCTCATCCTACCCCCCCCCCCCCCCCCCCCCCCCCCCCCCCCCCCCCCCCCCCCCC
>SSNR01000043.1:1806934-1870403 GCA_006937965.1 Callopanchax toddi | reverse complement strand
CCCCCCCCCCCCCCCCCCCCCCCCCCCATCCAACATCGCTTAGTGCAACAACTACAAAATCAAAAAGTACAAACTTTAACAAATTAACTTTAGATTCCTGTGATTAAATGTCATGCTGCCATTGATTATTTATTATATTAGTCATATTATTTAACTCATATTTTTAAATCTATTATATAATGACAAAAAACAGGCTATCCCAATAAGGATGTTTATCTCGGCTGATTGTTTTCCATTTGGGTATCACAAATCTAAATAAGAACAAAAGAAATATTTACACATTCATATTGTAATATTAGTTTTTGTTTATGCTCCTTTCATGACTAATTGTAGAAAACAGTGTTTGAGGAATGTACCAGCGCTCTCAGGGCAACTCCCCGACACGGTGAGGTTCCATTTAAAAACCAGACCAGAATGAATTTAAGACAAAACATAGCCCAACTGTAAATACAACTAATGAATTTGTTTTTACGAGGCAAATGTTGACTTTGGACTCCTGTGTGATTTATTTTGATAGTTTTATGAATGTGAAATGGATTTTTACAACCAGAAGTTGAACTAAGAGGACAGCCTATGAGGTGGTATGAACAATATTTTCAGAGAAATACCAAAAATGATTGACCTTGCTGTTAGAATGTAAAACTGATTTTCATCGTCGTAAAAGAAGAGTGTGTGTGTGTCTGATCCCTGTACGAAGACATTTAATCTGCAGCTTTTAAAAGATTTTGGACAATAAACAAAGTTTTTGTGACATGGTTTTGTGTTTTATCATTGTCTTCATCTATTATCTGATTAGATCTGTTGCACACAACCTGTGAAGCTTTATATTTGTTGAGCATTCATTTATGAAGACAAATACACAACTCAGAAACATCTGCCCAAGTCAGCCAGTTTATGCAATGTTGTAAAAACCTCAGAAGAAAAAAAAAAACTATATTAATGGCAAAAGAAATTCCTGTGTAGAACTTTCCAGACGGTAATCAACGCTTTCAGTTTTTATTTTTGGTTTCACTTTCCTTAACTAGAAAGAAAATCCATATGAATGAAATAAGGTTTGCTTAAAAACTGAAAAAACATCTGTGACACATCAAAACTCCCATAATTCCTAAGATATTATTTAAATAAAATCCTGAGTTTATTTATATCTCATGCAACCCCATTCCAGGGGTGGTGTCTTATTTTCAGTGCCAATAAATGACAAACACATGCGATGTGAACTTGAAAATGTTTTGTAAGCACTTTGTAGGGATAATTGGCTCCAGCAGACAACTAATCCCCAAACCAAAGATTGTAACAAGAGATGGTGAAATCATGACAGCAAAATTCTTCCGATTCTTCCGATATTCTCCTTATATAGAAATCTTTTCCCTTCCTCTGAGAAGCTGCTGTCAGAGGATGATTGACAGTTTTTGTACCACCTTCCTATTTGTGTTTGAGCAAGTTCATCAGACAGAAATCATGCTGGAAAAAAAGAGGCTGATTCATGGTTTTTGTAAGCTGCGATGAACCTAACTTGTGTCCTGTGGGGTCGCCTCAAATTCTCATCATTCCTCTGTCAGAACAAGAGAACATGTTTTCCTTCATGTTTTGTTGTGGATCCAACTCTTCCACTACGTAGGCATGTGTTTTTTTTTTCTTTTAATAGCAAACAAAAGCAATATGTGGGAAATTAGAAAGACTGAAAACACAGACGACGCGTGAGGAAATCTCTTGCTGTGTTCCTGCTATTGTTGAAGGCGATGGCGGGTTGTCTATTTGTCTCACACACGTTTGCTAATCTCCACGTGCTCTACCTTGTGACAGCGTTTCCTGTTTTCAATAATATTCAACACTTTTGCCACTTGATGTTTTTCCTCGTCCTCACACTTTATGTAAAACAAACTAAAAGAAGTCAAACAGAATCATTTTATTTTGTGGTATTAACCACAAATGTAAAGAGTTAAGAAACATCTGGTTCAAAAGGAGGAAAACGCAGACAAATCTGAGTCAAAACCATGTGAGATTTGAGTATTTGTGTGGTGAGCATTTCTTTGTAGTGGTGGCAGATATGACTCATCGCTGATTTGTAGAAAGACTGAGGACTTGTTTATAGGACACAGATTGAGTAATATTTCTCAACTACTCTTTTCAGTGAATTCTAACCCCAAAATCAAAAAGAATTTTCTGTTGCTTTTCCAGATGCAAATACTCACCAGTTTCTATTTAATCTGACAAAGCATTTTTTTTTTTTTGCATTTACCTACCATTTCGATGATAGTTGCATTTTTCATGACAGTATCTTGAAATGTGAGTCTATTTCATATCAGTTCAGCAGAAATCACAGATTTATTGCTTCTATTAACACAGTAACATTTGCTATTATTTCTATTTGGTTGCTGCATGTCTAGCTGTAGTAGAAATAAGAAAAGGGAAAAAAACAAATAAGAAGATCCCCTTGTTTTCGGCTAAGGCTGCTAGGAAACAGTGATGTATTTGTAAACTACAGGGCCCACGCCCATGGATGGATCCCGCTCCCTCGCGCATGCGCAGTGACGCTCCTTCTGTCAAACATGGCTGTTCTCTGGAAAAAGGAAAAATGCTGAATTGTGTTGGTATATTTTGGGAAAAGCAGCAGACATGGCTAGATTGGCTGACTATTTTATTGTCGTTGGATATGACCAGGAGAAAGCCGGTGAGTTTATTTGTATGTGTTTTCCTGCGGCGGGGCGGCTCGCAGGCTGAACTGAGGTCAGTGTGTGGTGATGTTGATGCTACTTAGCTTTGCGCCTAGCTTAAACGTTAGCCACTCGGCTAAAGGCGAGACTGGAAACACTTTTTCTCCCATTAACCGTCCAGATGTTTTAAATCCGTTTAGGGGGATGTATTTACACGCCGAGCACACGCTTTGTGTTAACTCAGTGGGTTTACACGACGGGGTGGTGATATTTAACTTAGGCTAAATTAAACTTTTTGTGGTTTTAAAAATCTGTCACATCCTGTCCCTGTTGCTCGTCCTCCCCTCCAGTGTGCTTAGTCAACGGGACACGTTTGGATACTGCTTGCATTTAGTCATATATCTGACTTATTGAAGTTGTCTAATGATTCAAACCATCACATTGATGAGCTACTTTCACTTTTTGTTGCGTGATGTTATTGTGTACTTTGTGATGTCCAGCATATTGCTCTGATCTGGGTCTATTTCTGTCCTCTCCAGCTCATTTTTGTGTGTGAGAGAGTTGTTTATTTTCTTCCTGAAAAGTGCTGAACTTCATCGCGATGGGCGTAACGTTGTACAGCTGCGACGAAAATCAATCCTTTTGCTAAAGCAGCGCCTCTCCCCTCCTCTTCCTCCCCACTGTTGTTCTGCTGTGCCGTGGTGGAGCTGGAACAGGAAGCCCCCTCATGTCTCCACTTACATGTTATGCCTCGGGTCCAGCCTCGCATTCCTTTCATCCAAGACAGGAAACAGCTTTGCACACACTTCTAATCATTCATAGATAAATAGATGAAAAATCTATGGCACTGTTGATAAAACTTTTGCGGTTCAGAATCAAGAAAATGTGTCATTTTTGCATGGTAATTACAAAACTACACAGGCTGTAATGATGCAACGTGAAATGTTTTTTGTTATTTATTACAAAAAGTTAAAAATATCCATCTGATATGCTTTAAGCATATGAAAGCACCCATCCTGCACCATGTGTCTAAAAGAGAAGAGCAGCTGAATTCTCTCATTCACTCTATTTTGCAATGCACAATAGGTAACAGTCTTTCATCAGCTCCATGCATCACCACCACCAACTGATAAATTAATGTTTTGTGCTTCAGGAATGGCGTCGCTGGGAAACTCTGAAGATTAGACAGTCATATTGATTATTTTATTTCTGTGTTTTCCGCAGAGGATGAAGTTGATTGTGAAGACATTTGGAAAGGTCTACATCACAGACTGATTAATTATGGCGCTGTGACAGGCTTAGGTCACATCTTAATCAAATCCTCTCAGGAGGATAAAAACAGTCCCAAAATTCTTATTAGAACTCTGCCTGTTTGCTGGTATTATGTTTTATTGAAGCAAAGTATAATAGAGGTTGTTATGAGCCACATGTATGCAAACATCCACATGTCTGTTAGAACATATTTTAAATATGAAAGTATTTAGGGCAATGCCTTTACCCAATCAAGTTGAATCACTAAAGTCGTGTATGTTACTGTGATTCACAGTTGGTCGTCTAGACAACAGATTTTTTTTTTCCTGTCCATCTTGCTCATTAACTCAAACCAGGAATCCCTACGTGGCTCCTGCTCTGTGTTGGCTTTTGCTCCAGTGGCCTGACCCACTTCTTATTGTTAGATTAGTATGGATGGATCAGTTGGAAATAACACTAAGCATGCAATCTGTTTGGTGCATTCGTAGTTCGAAGTCATGGTTCACACTTTATGTGGTGAGGAGGTTGGGTGTCACAAGATGTTACGCAAGTGAGAGTCAAAGCAGGAACAGTCGACTTGGCTTTAAATTTTGATGGTAGACACACAAAAAAGTGCAACTTATGTGTAGAATTGATTTTCACAAAATTTGGACTGGATTTGAAATTGCTTAATCCAATTTCATTGCTTTTATATTGATCTTTTTATTTATTTATTTGTCCTTCTGGAATTAACATAACCCCAGTAACATTTGTGATTTTCTTTTCTTTTTTGGGGTGGTGGTGGTGGGAGGGTTAAGTGATTTATTTTGTAAAAAAAAATAAAAAAATATTGAAATGATTGTGCTAGGTAGAACAGAGTGAAATGATTTAAAACAAGCATTTATAAACGTATTTGAGTAGGAGGGTTTCTCATATTTATAGTGCATTTTGGGGGGTTTAGGCAGATTGCTTTAACAGTTTGTTATTTAAAGGTTTCAAATATTTGAAAATGAGATTCAGAGGTGAGTGTGGCAATAGGCAGTATGACCTGTGAGGTGGATTGTTCAGCATGAAATCAGACCGGTCTGCCTCCCAGGGGGACTATGTCATGATCCACGAACCATAAACCTTGGGATTGTGTTCATGAACAATGTAGGAATGTGAAAACACTGACGCTGACTGATGGACTCTGCACTAAAACCCACACTGTATTCTGTACTTTTCCATTTTTGCTGTTGGCTGTGTTGTTTTTTTATTGCATCATTTATAGTCTGGCTGGCATGCTGTTTGTTATAAATCGGAAATTTCCAAGTAAAAAAACAAATCTGTCCGTGGTTTATTTAACGGATATTATCACTTTTTCTTGATTCAGACTGCTTTTGGAATGAGTTTTCCAGACACTGCTCACAGTTTCTGCTACATGTGACTTTATGGTCTGGATTTGGGGATTTGCTTATGTAACATTCTGCAAAATAATAT
The DNA here is from genome assembly GCA_006937965.1 of Callopanchax toddi. Taxonomy (NCBI): domain Eukaryota; kingdom Metazoa; phylum Chordata; class Actinopteri; order Cyprinodontiformes; family Nothobranchiidae; genus Callopanchax; species Callopanchax toddi. Next base: position 1,865,040 of record SSNR01000043.1, on the reverse strand, counting down.
TTTAAAAAACGCATAGCAAAAGAGCTAAATTCATCTGCAGATATCTTTTGACTACAATATATTACTGTGTCATGCAACGTGTGTTTAATGAAGCCCAGTTTTTAAGTGTCTTTACAGCATTCTTATAATAGTTGCACCAAGAATGAGTTCACTCCAAGGTTTCTTACTGCAGAACTTTTATGAATCGGCTTTCTGTTAAGACTTCTCAAAGGGTGTTTGTTTTTTTTCTTCTTGTTGGCTATCTTGGCACACCCACAAGGAAAGTGCCTTGGCAATAACGCAATCTTTGCTTAAACAGAAAGTTCACGGTTCATGTTTTGTCTGCTACATTTGCTAACTTACTTCATCTTGTTGCAACGCTGCAGAAACATCACACATTATGTGGTTTGTTTTAATGTCTAACCCTATAAACTTAAATGCCTAACTCCATCTTTAGACTATTTCTTGTGTTACATTCTAGGCCTTTATGTGTTTTTCAAGCTTGTGTTGATTTGCACTGGTGGAGGTTCATAGTTTAATGCACCAGGTTCTTTTTATTAGCTGAAGTGTTTTGACTCTCAGGCTTTAGCTGTGTTTTGTTTTTTTACATGAAAAAGGGTCTGATCACAGTTGCCTTTTAGATTTTCTGTATTTCACAGACCGCAGTAAATAATGTGCTTTTTATTACAATAACACAATTACAGCAATTGGTGATTACACTATGAAGTTCTAGACTTTCAGAATATGAAACTAATGCTTTTAAATTTAGTTTAAGAAAATGCACAACATCTGAAAGAATTAAAGTCCAGATAACAATTTTATTATTAAATCTGTTTTATTAAGCTAGTGATGGTGAAGAACATGGCAGTTTTTGTTGGTCTGATCCAAAAACAGCAGACACACACACAGTAAATTTAAGCAATTTAAAAAGTTAATAAATTGTGCTTTTTAAAATGAAAAAAGCATATTTTGGAACCAAAAGAACAGTTTGTTATAGAAAAAGATAACAATTTTTACTCAGCTGAACCCTGTTAAGAATTCATCATGCACACAATTATGCATCCCAATACAATATTGTTTGACTTGAACTGGAATTGCGATGACCTCTGTTTGTTACTAATTGGAAATTTACTGACTGATTTATTATATGTAGTTACATTTTGATTGTGTTTCTAATTCAAGAACCTAGTGATAAATCTAGTCAATTTTTGGGACCAACCTCAGCTATATTTTGTGACATTCTTTTTCCTAGGAAACCAGAGGTTTTGTTTTCCTACTAAGTATACTGGTTAGTGGTGGTTAGAGGCAGTTGGTGGTAGATTGACCACACTTTGCTCAGTGCCAGAAAGAACACGGACTTTTTAATGCAAGTTTTATCAGGTAAATCAGCTTAAACTGCATTTTTTAAAAAAAATTTCTGATGGATGTACATATTAAATAGTTTAGATGTGCAATTTATTCAATGTTGTGCCATCAGCTAAATTTCTATCAGTCAACAGAGGTCCACAGTTGGATGAACGGAGTATAACTGGTGCTGTTCATAGATGGTTCACTTCCTATCTCACAGACAGGACTTTTATGGTAAGCATGGACACCTGTTTCTCCCGGGTCCATAGCATCACATGTGGTGTGCCCCAGGGTTCCATTTTAGGCCCAGTGCTTTTTAACCTTTATATGCTCCCTCTGGGCAGCATCATCAGGAGACACGGTGTGAATTTCCACAGTTATGCTGACGACACACAGTTGTACATCTCCGTGTCTCCTGATGACACACAGCCAATGGATGCACTTTTTAACTGTATTTTAGACATTAAATCCTGGATGGCAGAAAACTTTCTCCAGCTCAACCAGGGCAAAACTGAAGTTTTAGTCATTGGTCCTGAGGCCCAGAGAGATAAACTTTTACCCAAACTACAATCACTGTCTTTTAATCCTTCCTCAAAAGTTAAGAATCTGGGCGTGATCTTTGACTCTGAGCTGACTTTTATCCCTCACATTAAAAACGTCACCAAAATAGGTTTTTATCATCTCAAAAACATCGCCAGAGTCCGCCCCATTCTCTCTCGGGCCAATACGGAGACGCTGATGCTTTTATCACCAGTAGAATTGATTACTGCAATGCCCTGCTTTCTGGTCTTTCCAAGAAGAGTACTTCAGGTCTACAACTTTTACAAAACTCAGCAGCCCGTGTCCTGACAAAGACCAGGAAGCGGGAGCACATCATTCCGGTTTTAAAATCACTGCATTGGCTCCCCGTATGTTTTAGGATTGATTTTAAGATACTGTTAATGGTTTTTAAGTGTCTTAATGGTCTTGGCCCTTCTTATCTTTCTGAGCTGCTTTTTCCATATGAACCCTCGCGGTCACTGCGCTCCTCTGGCAGCCGTCTCCTAGTCATCCCTAAAGTCAGGACACACACCCACGGCGAAGCTTCTTTTGGTTATTACGGCCCTCGCCTCTGGAACGGACTGCCAGAGGACCTCAGGACCGCAGAGAACGTTCAGGTTTTTAAGAATAGACTCAAGACCCACCTTTTTAGATTAGCTTTTAACTGATTATTATTTATTTAGTTTTTTATTCACATTTTATTGGTCATTTTACTATTCATATAAGTTCTCGTTATTTTATATACTACGCATTTTAATCCTCTAGTGTTTCCTCTGTGGAGCCCTCTGCCTTGGGACTGGTGGTCGGCGGTGGTGGCTCGGGCGCTCCCCGGTAGGGCCCGGGCAGTGGCGGGGGTTGCCACCCTCCATTCCCAGGTGCCCTTGGTTGGTGTGTGCATGCTGACCTGGTTCTACAGCTGACGAGGCAGAGGGCCCACTTGATGGCGTGTTGCTCATTACTGGAGCCATCTGAGCTCAACATAGTGTTTAATGTGGTTTTTATGTGTATGTGTGGGTGTATGTGTGCCTGGGAATGGGTTGTGGACTGGGAGGGGAGAGTGTCATAATTGTTCTATGTGTGGGAAAGGGAGGGAATGTGGGTTGTATGGGTCATTTTAATCTGTCAAGCACTTTGTGTTGCTCGCTGGGGCATGAAAGGTGCTATATAAATAAAGTTTGATTTGATTTGAACTATAAAGAACAAAGTCATATGGTTGACATTGATACAATGGGGGAACTGCTGCAATGTGTGGCGCTAAGGTCACGCTGTCCTATGAGCGCCGTCACAACGAGTAGTGAGAGTGACACTCAGCCGCTCAGCTCAGGCTGCAGCTTGGCAGTGTGTGATCACGGGCTGCACAATCGATACCGTGACATGACACCGGTGTGCAAAGGAGCGTAGTGGCTGAAGGAACTGGTACACATGCATTATGTAAATTTGAAATTGTTGAGTCTAAAGAATATTTCACCTGGCATGTTACTGGTGTTTTACAAAGGTTTGACTCTACTTCTGGGAAGGTGTTTCACTCCTGTTTGACATTTTAGATCAACTAATACTTTTCATTGTTTTCCCTGTAGCTTCACATTTGGCGTCCCAATCACAGTGGAGGAGTTCCTTCCTCTTTAAGTTAAAATCTGATATGAAGGGAAAATCCACAGGCTTCTGTTACTCTAGTCACAGCTGTTGATAAGGCGCTATGCAGTCAGAGCACTGGGATTTGAGTGGTAATGCAAATAACACCAAAGTTCATGACAGGAAACAGTTTTAGTCATAGCACTTTAGGACTAAATGAAAGGTGACATTTAGTGTGCTGGAAGAAAAATATGGTAAAGCATTACATCACTGCTTTTGCGTAAATAGGCTGACCGTTTCATTGTTCCAGTGGGTTTTAGTGATGTGTGACTACAATATCTAGATATTGATAACAAAAGCGTTGAATTTTAATGAACTCAATTTGGATGTGTAACAAGTTTAAACAAAAACAATGGTGTATCCATAGATGTTACCAGTATCTGTAGAATGAACTGCATCTAACTGCTTGCTGAAAGCTGGAAAACTAAATAATATTTCTGGTAATCTGTCACTAAAGACTACCCTGGGTCAACACCTACCTCACTGGTTCTGTTAATGCTCAAAATCATTGTCAACCTATCACTCTCTGTCCTGTGTAATGGGGAGTCCACTTTTTTTACATAGACCCCTTAAGTCCATGGAAAGACTTCCACATTCAGACATTTTTAAAGGCCTAAAGAGGTCATCATTCAGTGTGAAGGGGGCCTTAGTTTCATTTAAAATTGGAAACTAAGCTTCCGTTTTTCATCAGTTGTAAAAAAGGAATCGGAACAAACTTTACTTTATTAGGTATAATTGCTTGTTAATGCAAATATTTAATCAGCCAATCACCTGGCAGCTGCTCAATGCATTTTAACTGTGGTGAAGGTGACCTGGTGAACCCAGCTGAAGTTTGAACCGAGCATCAGAAAAGACATGAAAGGGAGTTTAGGTGATCTTGAACTTGGCATGGTTGTGGGTGCCAGACGGACTGGTCTGAGTATTTTAAAAACTGGTCATCTATTGAGACTTTAAACCACAACCATCTCTTACATAGAAAGTTCCTAATAAAGACAAAAGGAAGCTCTGAAGGCAAAACGGGGTCCAATCTAGTACTTGCAAGGTGTCCCTAATAAAGTGGCCAGTGAGTATTTTTCATGCAAGTGGAAGATGAATTTCCCTCAGCTTATTTTCCAATCTAATGTTTTTCGTTTCTTCATACATTTTGACCACAACTTGACCTCTTAAAGTTGTCTCCCTTTTACATATTTACCCTGAAGCTGTCATTTGAGCCTGTACAGCTTCCTGAATTGGATCATAGTGACATCATCAGTTGGTTAATCTCTGGTACCCTTTTGCCATTCAAACTACACACTGTATCATCCTTTGCATATCGCCTTCAGAGAACTCTCCAAACACTTCAATTTCCTGATGATCTTTACTGCTGAGGTCAGACTGTGCTTCTCTGTACTTCAAGAAGTATTGCTCAAATTTATATGAGCACACTGAACCACAATCAACCTAAATCATTTGAGAACCAGCAAGATCAACAAATCTTTAGTCTTGCACAAACAGACATGAATTCAATATAAATGAATGTAATTTTTTTATGTGGCTTTTCTTTTTCTATTTAAGTCTGGGTATTTTGGAGAGTAGGAAAGTGAAGAAGTACACACCTATACATTTTTTCTAAATCAGTCCACCTGTGTGCATTACAGGGCCAACATCTAATTAGATGGTGACGCAAATATTGCGCAAACTGGCAGGGTCCACTGGTGGCCTTTCCATGTGTGGTGTCGAGAAAGCCTTGGCTGATTTTAATCAACGGTTAAGCAGTGAGATAAATCAGGAAGACAAATTAACCTTTTTCTCCCAGGAGAAGAAACATCTGCTCTAATCAAGAAAGACAAATAACTTTTCCTTTGTGATTTTTCACTTGTTATTTAGAATATGTTAAATCACGCAATTCAGAAATAAATTATTAAGTTCATTCAATCTAAGTCAGATATGTGTGTGTGTTTGGGAGTGTGTACTGACTCACAGTAATGGCTGTAGTCCCACTCGGGTAGCTGAGAAAAGGAAATTTAATTATGCAGAGGCTGTGTAGACTATTTAAAAATTACTACATTTAATTGGCAGTCAAGATTTTATTGTTTTTATAAATAATTTTATTAGTTATACAATGGTTAATCATTAGTACAGCACTGAGCAACTTTTCTTACTCTTCCAAACAAATTCTTTTAGGGATGTTTTAGGCAATCAGCTACCAGAACTCTCTGTCTTGTCAACCCAAATTCCACATAAGCATCAGGACCCAAGGTTTCAGAGCTAGAGAAATCATTGTACCGAGATGATCACAGTTACTCACTTCAATTATTTTTATTTTTTTGTATAATACTTCATCTGAGACTGAATCCAAGTGTTACCCCTACACCTTGACTCCTAATTCACTGACACCAGGGGGTAGTGATTAAAATGGGACATCCTTTCAAGAAGCTGATACATCATTGATTGTTGCAGATTAATTTTAAGAAATGTGAAAATTCTCTTACGCTGTGTAATTGGTAATCTAGCTTGCAACGGATTTCAGAGAATTATTTTTCATACTGTAATACCAAATATAATATATATGGAAATAGATTAAACAAGTGACATCATCATAGTTGTTTTGACAATAAAATTGGATAATAAAGATAAACTTAGTTGCTGTTTTTTATTATGTTTTAGGCTTCTGACATTGGGCTTAGATTACATCAGACTGAACATTATACTTTGTTAGTAAAATTGTTTTTAAAGAAATACATGATTAAAACATTTTTTTAATTCTTGTTAAAGATATTCAACAAACAAAATTGTATGAGTGTATGATCAGTTTACGAGTTCTCATGACCACCTGTAAACTATTTTGCATTCATGCATTTCATAAAGGCTCATAGAGGCTCAGTCAGTGTTTATAATGGAATGTATAAATCCTATCATTGATATTATTACTGTTTCTAAATTATCTCTAAAGCTATTTTCGAAAAAAATGATGTTACCTGAAATTAGAACATTTAATGGGGTTTTTGTTTTTATTTATTGTCATGCTGTTCAGCTCTGCCTTATCATTAATCCCATGTCAAAGTGGAAATGAGCTATGCTTTCAAACTTTCACACACATGTGCCACGGCCTTGGACAGTTCAGTTGTTGTTGTTTCACTGTCTTCTGCCAAAAGAGGGGGAAAAAAAGGCCTACATTTCTGACTTTTATTTCCCTTGTGTTTGCTGGCGGATGTGCAAATTAGCATGCTTCTTTTCAGGCCTGGCTTCTATTATCCACCCTTATGGGGTCTTTTATAGTTGTCAGGGGGGTAGTGTTTGAAAGCGCGGCTTGTTTTAATACAAGAGTGCAGCCTTATGGAATGTGTGGAATTTTGTCATTTATTTTCATCCGTGGTTGAAAATTAGAACTTGGAAACACTCAATACATGTGATTTCAATTAGAGGAGCTGTAAAAACCTAAAAGCATGTAATGGTCAGACAGACTGGTGTCATGTTAGCACCGTGCTGTATCTGGACACCCTCCAAGTGAGTATGCAGGTGAATAAAGGCAAAGTTAAATTTAGCTGGTTACACAGAATATCGTGCAAAAGTGTGACATATGCAGATTTGTTTTTTATGTAGGACAAGAATGTTTTATGTTGTTGGTCTCTTGATGTTTTGCTGAAGATAATTTTGTTAATTTTTCCGAGTAATGTTTCTGTATAAATCTAAATATTTAAACTGCCCCAAACCTTTGGACAGTACTGTGCATATACTCTGACACATCCACACTCAGACCTTGGTGCTTCATTATGATTGAGTTGCTCTCCATCGTGGAGGTCTAGGTTTCAAGGACTTGTTGACAGCAGGATTGAGGTGCCGGATGGTTGCAGCCTGAGGACCTTGTGTCAGTCTGATGAGGCGTAGCTGTTCTTTTTCCTGTTTGTTGAAACAACTCTGCCTTGTGCATTGGGTCTAACCTCCATCTAAACTGTGATTTGGGGGCTTTGAAAGCAGCCTCCTGTGGAGTTTCATGAGATATCTTGTGTTTAGTTACAACAATGAAAATGCAAATCCTTCCTAAAAGTATAGATCTACGGTATTATCGTCTGCTGAGGAAAACGTCTGAAATTCATTTTACTGCATGTATGTTTGAGCATTTTAAGAATTTCTAAAATATTTGTAACTTATTTATTGAGGTTATAGTCTCCAGTCAGCTATGGTTTTGCTTGTTCTTTCATTGTGTTCCACCACCTTCACCACAACAGTTATAGATTACCCAATGTTAACTTTTTGGGGGGTTTCCAGCTTCTCCTCAGCTTTTGAAGGCAATTGCACTATTGTTTGCAAGAGTAATTAAAGCAGTGATGTATTGATCAATTTGGATGATTTAATTCATAAATATTTTGCCATTTAAGATATTTTAAAATAATTTTTATCTGGTTATTACAAAAATGGTCTGTTGTAAAAAGGGAGCTGAGCTGGAAAGCAAGGCTCTCGGATTATCAGTCTATTTACATTCCAATCATCATCGATGGTCTGCAAAATTGTGAATACAAGTCGCCGAAATGAGTTTCCTCCACAGGGTAATCGACTTCAGCCTTCAAGATAGAGAAAGGAGCTCAGACATCTGAGAGGGACTCAGAGTAGGACCACTCCTCCTCCACATAGAGGAGCCAGCTGATGTTGTTTGTCACAGTGAGGATGCCTCCTGGACGCCTCCTTGGGGAGGTGTTTCGGGCACGTCCTGCTGGCAGGAGGTCCCCAGGTTGATCCAGGACACGCTGCAGGAAGTACATCTCCAGGCTGGTCTGGGAACAACTTGGGGTCTCACCGGAGTAGCTGGGGGAGGTGGCCGGGGAGAGGACTGTTTGAGATTCACTACTTAGGATTCTGCTTACTAAGTAGCCCTGTTTTAGATGTTTTTCTGCTCCAAGGCACTTGATTTGAATCAGCTGGTAATTAACAGACTTCTGCAGAACTTGGAGCTAAGCTGAACATTGTGATTCAATTCCTGAGTCAGGTGTGTTTGTAGAAGGGAAATATATAAAACATGCAGGACATCAACCCTTGATGACCTGAATTGGAGAAGATTTATTTGTCAGTAGTTGTGGTGAAAGGAGTGTATCACTAATGTTCCAGTAACTGGGTTGCATGTTGTGTTGCAGAACTACTTAATTTTGATTTTAAAACCATCTCTCTCAAAGAGCCATGATGTTGCTGGTAAATGAAAACTTCCCCTTTTGTCCTTCTAGTGAGAACATGACATTGTTTCAGCTTCTACATGTGGTTTGTTAGCTCAGGTTAATTCGTTACGTTTCATGACTCATTTCACCTTGTGTCATACGTTGGTTTTGAACTATTGTTACAAGACAATGAAAGTGATTACGTCAGAAAATAAGTAAAATATTTTTATAGTTGTGAGCACAAGTTTTAGGCTTTAAATTCTATTTATTGTTTTTTTCCCGCTTAACTAGAAAAAAAAAAAGAATGCTCAAACAATGTATTTAAATGAGAGTAATTATGTGTTGGTTATTTAACTTAATACTGACTGTTTGCATAATGTGTAAATTCAGATGTAAGTTTGCAGATTAAATACAATATTTTAAATTGTGACATGGAATGTGTTTTTTTGTGTTGGAAGTTTGGTCTTAGTTTATTTAATAAATTAATACATGCACAAGTTTATTTACAACTATTGGTACATAATTTCATTAACATGGGCCACATTTATGCAATTCCTGCCTCTTAATCTCTTTTGGTTAAACAGCTTTCTTGTCTGATAAGTAGAAAGTGTCTTCAAGCTGTCAGGGAATAACTAAGAGTTTAAAATAACATTAGGATGAAGTCATTGGGCCAGATGATATACTGTGACAAAGTGCATATTGTGAAACAGACCCTAGCAGGCTGTTTTTGGACGTTAAATGAAGGGAATGTTTCTCTAATTAAATAACTTTTCTTTTTTATTAGCTTTTCAAATTGCTAAATAAGAATGTTGCGGTTGTACATCAAGTCTTAAATACATATGTTGACATGAGTTATTACTTCTAATTTAGGTTTAAGAGTTTTGCATGCCACAGCCATATGGTGTCCTTTGGGAATCTGTGAAGAGTTGATTTAATAGTAAATCTTTTAGGGTTTAGCTGTCCAGAGCTGTGTAGTGTAAATTTAAACTTCATTTCACCTGCTAAAGAACGCCATCCATCTGTCTCTCTCAGCACATGCACATGTCTATATCTTAGTATATTATTTATTGTACATATGGTGTGGTTAATGTAATGTTTTAAACAAAGTCGAATAGAAAAAAAACTTCTTTTTTTTTTTTTTTTGCATTTTGAGGTTCCACTATCGGAACTTAAATGTAATTTTACTGCAACTTCGTGGCTTGCGCGTGTATCCACTTCATCGGGCTGCTTTGACAGAGCCATTTACAGGGACCGACGGAGTCCCTGAGCTTGGGTATGTACGGTACTATGAACGGCCGACTAGACTCGCTGGGTGGCCAGTATTCAGAATGGACAAAAATCAGATTCTTCTTCTTTTGGTCCGTAAACTGACCATCACATCACAAGGGCTTTTATTTATGGAATCTCAATTTTCTTTTTTTTTCTTCCAAAAGTTGAAAGGAAAAAAAGTTATATCCCTGGCACTTATAGTTTTTTGAGTTTGGTCTAACTGTACTTGCAAATCAGAGCTGTACAACAATCAAAAATCGGTATCAGATCTCAAAACCAGAATCGGCGCTTCTCTAGTTTTACCCTAGTGCTGTCATCGGTGATCAAATTGACTCCAAAAGACTAGAAAATCCATAGGCCCAAAAATAAGGACAGTGTGAGGGATAATTCTGGATACTGAGCCTCGGCATTGGGTGGTGCCTTTTTCTGCTGGCGTATTGGGGTGTCTCGGGATCTGGGACTGGGTGCTGGGGGTGTCTGCCTGCTCTCCCTCCTGTGGCTGCCTGGTGGGATCTGGGCCCCCAGGTGCGGTCGGGCCTCTGCTGGGGCCGGTTTGCCCCAGGGTCTCGGGTCTCTGGTTCCGGCTGGATCTGCCCTGGATGGCTGGCTGCGGGCGGTGCCTGTGAGCCCCTCGGCGCAACCCCCGGGGGCTCTAGCGCGGCGACTGCCAGGTGGCCCACATGGGGTGAGCCTCTGCACCCTCTGGGGGAGAGTTTAACGACTGCCCTGGCGGTGGTCTCCCTGGGGTGTCCGTGCCCTGGGTGGCCTCTGGGCGTCTGGGGCCTGGACCTCCTCCGCGTCCTCCATGGGCCTTGGGGTGGGATTCGGGTCTGTGGCTCCTCGAACTTATTATTGAATGTTTCAATAGAGAAACCTTACATAAACAAGCGCGCATATATACACACACACAGGTGATCACAAGGTGTTCACATAAAGACAGACTCAGGTGTTTTCAGACACATTGACTGGGGCTGTGGTTGACACTGAACTCTCTTGAATTGGTCTTTACGTATACATTTTAAGGATATCACAACTGTTGTATGTTCATTTGCTGGTTGTTGCTGTTGTATCTTTTCTCTCTGTTTTGTTTGCTTGTTTGTGCTTTATTTGCAGGTCTAGAAGTGGATTCTTCATGTCTCTTGTTCTCTTCTTTTTCTGTTTACTTTCTCCCCCACCCTTCTTTCTGTACCCTTCCCTTCACTTTCAGGCTCCGTGTCCAATGGGATTCCAATCAATCATAAAAATATTCTAATAAAGATTTTGGGGGTTATATTTAAACGCAAGTCAGGAGGAGCATTATAGCAATGGCTGTAACGTCTCACTTGAAACAGCAACACTGATGGACTTATTCCTGGCACTCAGACATTATTCTGTTTGCTCTACAGCCGGACAGGACATGGGGTAAAAAAAAAAAAAATTATATAAGTAAAGAAGCTCTAAAGTGCATTATGATGTAAATTACTGCCGTAAAACTCCTAACCATGGTGTAATCGATAGAGCTTTATATTTAATGATAGACATTTTCTATCGTCCCAGGGTTAGGCAACCCTGGTCCTAGAGAGCCGCAGCCCCTGTTTGTTTTCCAACCATCTTTGTTGTTCCTGCTGTTGATTACCTGGACTAGGTGTGTTCAGCTTCTGATTGGCTGAATCAGGAACAACAAAGATAGTTGTAAAACAAGCAGGGCTGCTGCTCTCTAGGACCAGAGTTGCCTACCCCTGGTCCAGACGAAATATTGCATCATATTGCACAGCACTACCAAGAAAGCATTGCTTTTTTTTTGCAGAAGCTATGTATAGCATAGACAGTTTGCAGTTTTGGTTGTGTTAGATATTTTTTTCCGAACCTAGTATCGGTAATTTATCTCATCATCTGGTTTCATTTCTGGCTCAGTTTTAACATTTAGTGAGAATTTACTCTATCTATAGATTAGGCTTTCCCCAGTTTTTAGCATTCACAGTTCCTCTTTTGTGAATCAAGCAGTTCTTTGCAATTTTTAACATTGCACGCACACGCACGCACGCACGCGCGCGCACACACACACACACAGTGAGGATATTTTCACAATATATTCTGCAGCCCTAGATTCCATCCTAATGTTATAGTTATTTACAGACAATATTGTTTAATCATAAAGCAAAATCTGTAAAAAATGTAGTCACTAATATACATCTGGCTCATTCCTTTTCAGTCAACCAGGGAATGATTCGAAAAGAAGTGATAAGTGTTGAAGAAGGAATTTCTCCTATAAATTGAGGCAATTTTAAATACTTGTATTCATGATAATGCCTCATTTTTTTTATATAGTTTATGTAGTTAAAACACACTAACACTTGTTTGCAATAATAATAAAACAAGTACAGTTGGCTCATGAGCTCAATGGGGTTCACTCACTCAGGGGATTCTTGGAAAAGCTTCATTTTATTTTTTGAGAAATAGTATTAGACTTTTTTTTTCTCAAATTAGCCTTTCAACTTTTTTTCTTGACATTTCAACTTTAATCTCATCCTTTTTGAGCGGTCTTGATATGCGTTTATAAGAAAAATTCAGTAAACATTTGGGGTGAATAAAGGTCAATAAAGTCTATTGGACACTTGTAGTGAAATTTAATAAACATTTGTCATTTATTTGTTGTTTCCAGATGTCAAGGAGGTTTACCTGGACATTTACTGACTTACTGATTCTTATGTTTTATTTCAGGTTCTGGAGAAGGATGTGGAAAGATTATTCAGCGGTTTCCTAAGAAGGACTGGGAGGGGACAGCCTTTCCTCAGGGTGTGGAGATGGTGAGTGATGACAACCTCCTAAAATACCCAAATCAAACAGAGATATAGAACGGGTGAAAAAGCATGCAATTCTAAGAAAAAGTGGCTGATCACTGTCTGAATGGTTGTGTGATTGTGGGCCTTTTTTGTGGTGTCAGCTGAGCAACATCACATGCTCATAATGCATTTGAAAATAATATTTTTCTCATTTTTGAGTGAGAATTGATGAATTTCTTAAGCAATTTATAAAGCCCAAAAGTATGTATTCCTGAGATAAATAATTTGTGTTTGAAATAAAAACTTATTTTTCATTTTGTTGTGTCACAGACTGACAAATTACAACCCAGAAAATGTCCTTATTAAAAAAAAAAAGTTTGCCCTTTGGAGCTTGAGCCATAGATTTTGGCATTTCCTGTTATCAGATAGATAAAATTCATGGTTGTTTAGCTAAATTTGTAACATTCCTTTTTATGCATCATGGCTGTCAGGGATTCATTCTTGCGTTTGTCCATCTACTTTAGTAATTTGAAGGGAATAATTGCCTTTCTGTTTTCCTCCTCCTCCTCTGACTGCAAGGGGTCTTTGACAGGAGGTCTGGTATCCTTACTTGGACAATCCAATAGATAGAGAAATATTTTTCTTATCAGGGCTGGGAAAAACTGTGAGTCCCAAGGGTAACATTAGCAGTGAACAGGATCATTCTGCCCAGGACTTTAGTGTCTGTGTTATATCTGTGTTTGTTCATTTATACTTGCTGCTGATAAACTTTCAGTGACTAAGCAGACTGGTTTGGCAGTTGATAAAGAAGAAATCAGCAAATTGACTTTTCATTTCAACACAGCTTTCTGCTTGTTCTTTCCTTTTAATTATTTCATTATGAACTACATCAAGTTTGTAAAGTTTAAAGGGATACTCCACCATCAAGTTATTTTTTGTCTATTGCCATATTTCTCAGAGTTAGATGAATGGGCAAAAACTATTTGTAAGCAGCCCAGCCATTTTCCTGATCCGACAGTACTCTTTTTGCTTTAGCTTAGCTCAAACACTGTAAGTGAATGGTACCAGATAGCATTGCCAGAAAAAACGTCCATAAAACTCACTAAATGGTGATAATAATTCAGCTTAGTGACCTCAGTAAACATATCGACTGCAAGGGAAAATAAAAAGTAACACGAAGGAATTACATGTACTATTTTTAACTCGGGACTACTTTTATGACAAAGAACACCTGTAACCCTCCGCTGAATGGCGCAGCTCCGGTGAACAGCGCAAGGATATGACGCACGGTCCCAAAGACGCCTACTTCCGTAAACACAAACTGTGCGTCATATCCTTGCGCTGTTCACCGGAGCTGCGCCATTCAGCGGAGGGTTACAGCTGCTTTTTGTCATAAAAGTAGTCCTGAGTTAAAAATAGTACATGTAATTCCTTCGTGTTACTTTTTATTTTCCCTTGCAGTCGATATGTTTACTGAGGTCACTAGGCCGAATTATTATCACCATTTAGTGAGTTTTATGGACGTTTTTCTAGCAATGCTATCTGGTACCATTCACTTACAGTGTTTGAGCTAAGCTAAAGCAAAAAGAGTACTGCCGGATCAGGAAAATGGCTGGGCTGCTTACAAATAGTTTTTGCCCAGTTATCTAACTCTGAGAAATATGGCAATAGACAAAAAATAACTTGGCGGTGGAGTATCCCTTTAAGTCCTTTATTTTTTTTTTTAAATCTCTTCTAACAATCATTAGGTCACAGACTGGAATCTGAGAGTTAGAGGTCAGAGATTTTGTTCCTGACAAATGAATTCAGTTAATATTTGTGCTAAAAGATCAGCTTTCACTTTTTATTCTAACCTGGTGTGTGTGTTGTTTTTTGGGGGGTGGGGTTGGGGCATTTATTTGTAAGGTTAAGACCTTGAAATGATAGTTTTTAAATTTTGTTTTACTATTGTATGCAATTTTAAGGTACTTTAAAGAGTTCTAATAGATTTTTAATCTTTATTAGGATAAACAGTTCAGACCCACTCAAACCACTTTTCAACTGATTGAATGACATCAAATCCTGGCTGAAATCAAAGTTTCTCAAGCGTAATGAAAGTAAAACTGAAGTAATCAACTTTGGAAGTTGTCACTCTCAGTTACTATGACGACACTCTCGGACCCCTGGCTCCTACAGTCACTCTGCTGTGAGGAATTTGGGTTTTATTTTTGACTACTCTTTTAAATTGGACAAACATGTATCCACAGTTATTAAACCAAGCTTTTTTCAACTTAGATTTTCCAAAAGAACTTTACAACTTTCCAAAGTAAAGAAATTTCTCTACATAAACGATCTGGAGAAAGTGATTCATGCTTTTACTACTTTGCGCTTGTTTCCCTTCTTTAGAATAATCGCTCACTTTTTAACGTTTTAAATAGTTTGGCCCCATTATGTTTATGCAACCTCCTTAATATCTACACTCCCACTAGAGCCCTCCGGTCAACCAACCAGTTCCTCTGGATGTTCCCAAATCTAAAGTCTAGAAGACTAAAATATAAAGACAATCGGTTCATTTGTAGTAGTTTCCGCAAAGCTTTGGAACAGTTTACCTCTTTATATTCAGACAGATGAGTAGGTTGGGTCTTTTAAGAATTTGTTAAAAACTCTGCTTTGCTCCCAGCTGAGTCTGAGGCCCATTCATAGCCAATGGTCTCATGTTGTCTTCTGTCGTTTGATCAACTTTTATTTTTCATTTAATGAATTTAATGTTTTATTGCTACTCTTGCTTGTTTGGTTGACCTGCAAAGCACTTTGTTCAACTGATGTTGTTTTTAATGTGCTATAGAAATTAGTTGACATCGATGTTGACGTTTACTTCTAGATTAGAGATGTGCCACAAAATAATAAAGCTTTCCTTTAAGAGTGAATATGTTGTGTTGTTGTGGTTTTTGCTGGAAATAGGCTTATTATCAGTATGTTGGTCTGATCAGGTCTGACTGGGAAAACCCTTCAGCTGAAGATTCAGACCATATATTATACTTGTAATGCAAATAATGGGAAAGGAGGATCTCTGCAATAATTAATTATTCAGCTTGGTTTCTGCTTGTTGTTTCATTTTTTTAATTATAAGACACTCTATTCTAACCTTAAGTTTTCAAGGGTTAGCTTACACGGCTTCTTTTTTCCTTTTTGCAAGGGAAATAAAGCAATATGTTCTTATTTTGATAGGAATGTCTGTCTTAACAGTAGTTTTGTCATTACAAACACTTAAGTCATTTTATTAGGCTATAAAATAGCAAGTTAATGCTAGAATATACTCGCACATCAGTCATGCTGCAGCATGTTTGACAGAGAACACATCTCCACACCTGACACCAGTAGCTCCAAACAGGATCACTGCAAATCAAGGGCTTGTTGTGGCAGCGTTGCATTATGTGTTCATATGTGGATCTAATCTAACGGATCTGGGTTTTTCTTAACAACCGGTGTGTATCTCTGTGTGTTACAGAACGGACAGGTGAACGGAGGAGGTTTTGTCTCCATGTGAAAGTGGTCAAAAACAAATATTGCTATTTACTGTCCAAGCGGTGGTATTTATAGGCCAGTTCAGAACAAATGAGGCTGTTATTTTGGAACAAATGAATATTTTGTGAGTGAGTGGTTTTTATGGTATGCTGGCGTCTTCCTCTATAACCCCTGTGAGTCTGTTGGTGGCCATTAAGAATGTCTTGTTGTGTTTTGGAGCTTGGAGACAACCATCAGTGTGTCACACTACAAACAGTTCTCCTCAGAGTTGAGTAATAATGATGACAAATAAAGCTATAAAAGTTCGATAATGAAGGGATGTTCTGTCCAATAATTTTAAAAATGAGGTCGAAACAATCTTTTTTAATTGACTGAGGGATGAATCAGGGTGGCGCCGTTCACTCAGCATCATCCCTCAAGCATCTTGTTATGGTTTTCCTCTAAATATAGAAACAGCGCAACAAGTTTAGCTAAGTCAATTAGCTTAGTGTTTCCAGATGCCATTGGGGAATATAGCAGAGTTTTAACTGGGTGTGATGTTTGTTTTTTGTTCCCTCATGTTAAAGTTGCCACAGTCAAAAGGATGACTAAACAATAAAACCCTTTTTTTTTTTTTTTACTTACTCCTACATTTCTGTGCATCTTGTGAGGTGGACTGTATTTATAAGTAGAATTTGATGATGGTAAAATAAAGTTTTCTATGAGAAAAATGTAAGGTGATAAATAGGAGGTTATGTAAATTTGCTTTCCTACTTTGCGGTTTGTGACAAAATTTGGTTGGAAGCCAAATGATTGAAATTCCATCTTTGAAGCTTTAATGACGATGCACCATAGTGTTTAACAGACCCACTTAGCAATTAGTATTTTGGCTTCATTTTGGGCTGGTATGTGAGCTGTTATTATTTGCAGATTTTCTCCTTTCCATGAAAAAGAAAATGACTCTTTTTACAAACACATCTGTAGAAAACAGTGGATCAAGCGGAGCACGAAAAGCATTTTGCGGTCACGACAGGCCCCCAGCAAACTAAATAACCACAGATGAGGAATGCACCAAGAAAAAGCGTTTACAACTTGTGCTTGGAAAAATGTGTTTCTAATCTTTTCAGGCAAGTGATGATGATAGGAACCAGCTCAAATCCTCATCTGTTCTGGATGAGCCGGGTCTGTAGATAGAGGTCAGTACACCTAGTAAATTTCCGTCACGTCGCCTTTTTGCATCAAAACAGGCACTTGCTGTAAATGGTACTGAAGGTGAGGTCACGTAGGAGGTTTTTACTGTACAAACACCATCTAACATAGAGGAAATTACTATCCTAAATGAGATGTATGGTGTTGATCATCACCTACTGGTATTTAACAAGTTGTGCAGCATTTATGGAAATAACAACTGTTTTAAAATCTACAAACTTTGACAATAAAATCTAAGGATGCACCATTTGAGCAGTTGGTGACTTAGACCAGAATCTTCTGGTTTTCAGCGTGACCAAAATGAACCGTGATCATCTGTTCCAACACATTAGAGGATTTTTTCTTTTCCTCACATTCATTATTTAGGACAAAGCTGACATTTATTCTAATTAGGTTTTTTTTGGTGACAAAAAAATCTATGATTATGGTTCACTTTTGGGTTTAACTCCTGCTAAGTGAAAGAAAAAAATGCCAGTAAGCAATAATCTGGCTTAAAAAAAGACATATTTACGTTTTTAGTTTAGATTTATTTGTAGAAGACATACCTCTGTCTGTTAACCTGGAGGAGAGTTCTCAGCAACAGAGAGAAACTAAGTATTCTGAATTGAAGTGGAAAAAATATTATCTGTGGGTAAAAATTGTGCAAAAATTAGAAGTTGGACTTCCAAAACCTTAACTGGTGCAATTTTAATCAAAGCAGTTGACAAAAATATTATACCAATCATGCCGTTTGTTTCCCTATAGAAGACAGATTTTTATTGTTTTGCATTAGTTATGTTGTTTGACCATTTTAAAAGACTTTAATTATATTTTTAATCTAATATGTAATTAATTGATTCTTGGCTCAGAGCTGAGTTAATAAGAATTATGAATATTTGGAGCAATTTTCATTTTAATTATACCGGTATATAAAATGTTTAATGAATGTGTTTGTTCAAACATTAGTGAATTGGGTAAAGCCTGATCCTTTTCTTCTTTAACAAACAGGTGTGAAATCACAGGGGGGATAATCTGATTCCATGTTGTTTATTCCTTAAGTTGAAAAGGAGA
This sequence comes from Callopanchax toddi, assembly GCA_006937965.1. NCBI lineage: Eukaryota > Metazoa > Chordata > Actinopteri > Cyprinodontiformes > Nothobranchiidae > Callopanchax > Callopanchax toddi. Next base: position 1,846,643 of record SSNR01000043.1, on the reverse strand, counting down.
CTGACCTTAGTTTGCTACTTGGGTTTTACCACCAGATAATTTAGAGCTAAGAAAAAAAGTGCTACATAAATGCAAAGGAATTTAGGGAATCGGTCTTATTTTAGGCTGTTTATTTGCTCTGTTTGCTTGTTTAATTAGAAGCACCTTTTGTTTAATGCGTGACGAATGTGACTGTTCATAACATCCGCGGCTTGTAGACAACGTGTTTTTGTTGTCTTGTCTCTCTGCTTCTTTCATGTTTTGTTTCAAGCTTTGTGAGCTGTTTTCACTTTAGATCTACTGTAAAGTTATCTGATGTTAGTGTTTAAATGAAGATTTATCGGTCTAGTTTCCAACACAGACTTAAAAAATACGTTTTAAGTATTTTAAAATGGATTCTATTCTAAGTTGAACAGAAGACACATTTTTGGTGACTTTTTCTGGGCTTTCACTTTTTTTCAGTGAACATATTTACCGGTAGCTAAGATTATTTATGTTCTCACTGGAAAAAACATCAACTTTTGGTGAATGACATTTCTAGATTTTGATTCATTTGTTGTCTTTAGCTGTTCTAATATTATTGAAATTTTCTAGTGTTTTAATATATTTCCTGTTCTTAGCTTGTTTTTAACTGTCCATTAGGTAAACATTCATCTTGGGATGCATTAACCATCACATGATGAACCTCTCTAGATTGATGATTTCCAGTTTTAGAAAACACATTATATTCTTTATGCAGAGTAAAAAAAAATCCTTCCTTCAAGGTTATTGTTCTAAATTATGCAAACAAAATTAAATTAATCAATCAGATTTTATTTATAAAGCATTATTCATGCCAAGGGCAGCTCAAAGTGCTATACAGATTTAAAACAAAAAATAAAACAATTCCATAAAAATAAAAAAAGTATCACCACACACACACACACACACACACACACACACACACACACACACACACACACACACACACACACACACACACACACACTTTAAGATACTGACTTAATAGTAAAAGTCATTAAATAAGACTAGACACTGGACTGTTTGTTACATATAAAACATAAAAAAATTTTCTTTGCTTTCTTTAAATTTCCATCATGGTATTATAAGCGTATAGTAAAATTAAGGGAAAATGTCAACATTTCGACTTTCATGAGCTTTTTCAACCTTTATATTAATTTTCAAGAGTTTTGAATTGTTTTATGAAAAACAGAAAGCAACTCTGCCTTTATGACGGCTGATCTAATGATAAAACAAGTTGGAAGTTCTCGAGGGGGAAATAAACCATTTCAACTTAAACAAAATTAGATTTGAACATTTGCTTTCTCATTACATTCATATATCTGTTTAAAAAGTCTAGATTTATGCTTTGGTCATTTGGAAAATATGCTTTTATAGTTCAAACCATATCTCCTTAAATCAGCATGAAACTGACCACATGGTATGACATGGAATATAATTTTAGCTGTGATAATTTGGAGAATGAAATGCATCCCACAGCTTGTAATTGAACTAAACGTCCGCGTGCAACGAAAATGATCCGCTTGTGTCGATGCATGGCTTGCCGTTGAGTTTATGTATGTGAGCTTTCAGATGCCTTGAAAGTTACGCCTGAGAGGTCGAACACATTCCAAAGCACTGCAGAGTTCAGTGCTGAACATGAAGGTCAGTTCATGACATGGACCCCGCAGACAGCATTCTGTCAACAGGCTCATTCCTGCTGTCTCCATTGAAGCCATGATTCCCGACAGAAAAACAAAACATCTCTGAAAATATACACCAATAACGGATTCGTTTGATCATGTGTCAAAGACTAAAGTGGCCTGTAATGTAAAAAGACTTCTGCTGGAACTCAAAGATGGAAACCTTTATCTTTTGTTATAAAGCAAATGCAAGGCATCAAGTGGATTTTACGTTAAAGGTTAAAGGTGTCGGGTCATTTGGTGCTGAAACAATTTGTCAAAACTCAAGAGAATTGATTACTCACAAACATTACAACAGATTTCTTATCTTTAAATGGTAGAATAAGTAACGAGACATGCATGTTCTGTTTCTAGCCCAATAGTGTGGAAATAGGTCCTCAGTATAAAATTTGGTTCTTTTGTTTAACTGATTGGGGAATTTTCTGCTGCCTCTCTTTGTGTGTTTTTATCGTCTCATGATCATTTCTTCCCTCTCTTCATAAAGACTGACTAAATGCAGAGGTCAAATTCCTGTGTGTGTTTGAGTTAGTGCAAGCGTGCTACATATAAAAGGATAATGACAAATCATTATTCCAGTTGTGGTGCAGCTATAATTTGAGCATCTTAAGATATTTTACTGAAGATATTTACTGGTTAGGCTAAATTTGTGGGCATGTGGTTTAGATTTTTGTTTATTTGTGTGTGTGTGTGTGTGTGTTTTTTTTTAAGAAACAGACCCCAGTCAACAGTTTAAGATGGTCAACAACGCTGCTGCTGAAATCTGTTCAAAGGATTTGTTTATGCATTAGATTTTCATTTGTCGAATGCTGTCCCACTGAACAGGAGTTACACAAGATCACGATCCATCCGTACAAGCTGGTGAAGTGAAAGAGAAATTCACTTGGAGATTTGAAACGTAGCGCTCACAGCATGATTTTTATTGGTTGTTTGTCTCCTTGAGCTGGCCTGCAGCCCCTGATGAAAGGATATTTTGGATGAAAGTGGTTCTTTTTTCTGTCCCAAAGCCTTGGGGGAGCAAAGACTTGGTGCTGTGTTACGGCACTGCTGATGTAAAACAGAGAAAGTAGGTCAGCAATACAGATCAGGAGCTGATTGTGGCCAGACCAATTAATTTAGTGATTTGGTCCCCAATCCAATACTTGATCTTGGATTGGGGCATTTGTAAAGGACCTGTTCTCAGCTTTTAAAAGGATCCATCTCTTCTTGTCATTTTGAGTCACAATAAACTAGGGGTGGGCGATATGGCCTAAAATCTACAGGTCCTTCTCAAAAAATTAGCATATTGTGATAAAGTTCATAATTTTCTGTAATGTACTGATAAACATTAGACTTTCATATATTTTAGATTCATTACACACAACTGAAGTAGTTCAAGCCCTTTTATTGTTTTAATATTGATGATTTTGGCATACAGCTCATGAAAACCCAAAATTCCTGTCTCAAAAGATTAGCATATTTCATCCGACCAGTAAAAGAAATGTGTTTTTAATACAAAAAAAGTCAACCTTCAAATAATTATGTTCAGTTATGCACTCAATACTTGGTGGGGAATCCTTTTGCAGAAATGACTGCTTCAATGCGGCGTGGCATGGAGGCGATCAGCCTGTGGCACTGCTGAGGTGTTATGGAGGCCCAGGATGCTTCGATAGCGGCCTTAAGCTCATCCAGAGTGTTGGGTCTTGCGTCTCTCAACTTTCGCTTCACAGTATCCCACAGATTCTCTCTGGGGTTCAGGTCAGGAGAGTACCACAGTAATACCATGGTCAGTAAACCATTTACCAGTGGTTTTGGCACTGTGAGCAGGTGCCAGGTCGTGCTGAAAAATGAAATCTTCATCTCCATAAAGCTTTTCAGCAGATGGAAGCATGAAGTGCTCCAAAATCTCCTGATATAGCTGCATTGACCCTGCCCTTGATAAAACACAGTGGACCAACACCAGCAGCTGACATGGCGCCCAGACCATCACTGACTGTGGGGACTTGACACTGGACTTCAGGCAGTTTGGCATTTCCCTCTCCCCAGTCTTCCTCCAGACTCTGGCACCTTGATTTCGGAATGACATGCAAAATTTGCTTTCATCCGAAAAAAGTACTTTGGACCACTGAGCAACAGTCTAGTGCTGCTTCTCTGTAGCCCAGGTCAGCCGCTTCTGCCGCTGTTTCTGGTTCAAAAGTGTCTTGACCTGGGGAATGCGGCACCTGTAGCCCATTTCCTGCACACGCCTGTGCATGGTGGCTCTGGATGTTTCTACTCCAGACTCAGTCCACTGCTTCCGCAGGTCCCCCAAGGTCTGGAATCGGTCCTTCTCCACAATCTTCCTCAGGGTCCGGTCACCTCTTCTCGTTGTGCAGCGTTTTCTGACACACTTTTTCCTTCCCACAGACTTCCCACTGAGGGGCCTTGATACAGCACTCTGGGAACAGCCTATTCGTTCAGACATTTCTTTCTGTGTCTTACCCTCTTGCTTGAGGGTGTCAATGATGGCCTTCTGGACAGCAGTCAGGTCGGCAGTCTTACCCATGATTGCGGTTTTGAGTAATGAACCTGGCTGGGAGTTTTTAAAAGCCTCAGGAATCTTTGGCAGGTGTTTTGAGTTCATTAGTTGATTCAGATGATTAGGTTCATAGCTCGTTTAGAGGACCTTTTCATGATATGCTCATTTTTTGAGATAGGAATTTTGGGTTTTCATGAGCTGTATGCCAAAATCATCAATATTAAAACAATAATAATAATAATACTTCAGTTGTGTGTAATGAATCTAAAATATATGAAAGTCTAATGTTTATCAGTACATTACAGAAAATAATTAACTTTATCACAATATGCTTTTTTTTTTTTTTAGAAGGACCTGTATGTTGCGGTAGGTATAATTATAAGCATCTGTGGTAACTGTATATATTGTGATATATAATATAATATAATATAATATAATATAATATAATATAATATAATATAATATAACAAATTATAATATATATTATAAGCATGCTGGGGATGGGGGGGTGGGGGTCCAGCGCTGCTCTGCTTTGTTTTTAAAGTCTCTCCTCTGGTCATTAATCTTTCACACCAGGATGGGACAGACTTCTATGCACCTCTAACTGGTCTAAGTGAGAAATACCTCGGTTTCTGTCCAACAACACGCTCCGGTCGGAGGAGGAGGAAGCATGAAGAGGACGGAACTGGCATCCAGACCTGAACCGCTACAGCACAATAGATATCCTAAATAAACGCGTCTATATATTAGGGCTGTCACGGTAACCGCACAAATGAAATATCGCAATATTAAGAAACCTACCGCGCTGCATGACGGGCCACTGCAATTACCGCACCTGACAATACTGATGATGATGATGATGAGGTAAAGTGCGCGCTGATCGAGGAGATCGTACACATGGAAGATGGAGGGAGCGGTGCCAGTGCGTCAGCTGCAGCCCAGCCAGAATCCTTGGCGGAGACAGTGCTGCCACCAGTGGCAAAAAAAAAAAAAAAACGCTCGGAGACCTGCTGAAGTCACGGACAAGCACGTCTTCTGCATCTGTCCCAAAGAGAGTTAGAGCCGAGCTGGAGCTCAGTCGCTACCTGAAGGAGGAACCCATCGACCCTGATGAAAATCCCCTGCAGAGGTCGCGCTGGACTTTTTAGTTTTCCGTCATTTTGACTGACAGGGTTAAAAAATCTGGTCATAATCTATTTTTATCCGTCACTTATTAATTTAAAAAATGATAATAATTAAATTTTCAGTAGCATTATTACTCTAACACTGGGCCCATTTAGCACATAAACCCATAGGATTAGACTCTAAATTAGTCGATCAGTCAGTCATCAGATAGACATTTCTAAAAACTCCGTTCGGAGTCGAGCGCAGCGCAGCACAGTGAGTTGCAGCTCTGTGCGCTCCGCGGGACTCTGATTATTATATAATATTAATGTTCATTATGAGATCATGAGAGAGGTGAGGGGTTCACATATTTTTCATTGAGATACTCGGGGGGGAAAACCTGGCGCTGATGTTTAATGTGGACCTCCTCTTGAGTGAGTGTTTGAGGTCCAGTTCTCTGTGTGCGCTCGGCTCGTGGACCAGGTTTTGCATGTCAACAAGCCTCCACAGCTTATAAACGCTACTCTAAGAGCGCATTACAACAGAAAGTGTAATTAATCCATATCTGATCGCGTGCTGAGCACCGGATTGCAACGGGGCGTTTGAGCGGATCAGGTCTGACACCTGATGGCGGACCAGTGTTCTTCTGTTGCAGAGCGCAGGACGTCTGGATCACAGGTCTGCGCTCAGCAGAACCTCAGTCTGGGCTGCAGGTATTGGTTGGTGGAGATGCAGCGCAATTTCTGCATCCTTAGTTCGAATTATTAGTGGGGACAATTCAGTGATTTCCTATGACGGTCTGATGGCGTGCGCGCAAACCTGTCAGAATGACCGGCGCCCTTCAGATCTTTTCATCAGAGTAAAAAAAAAAAAAAACGGTTAAATACCAGAAAATTCCGGTTAACGCGACCCCTGAACACGGTGGCGTAACAACCAAGAGCGATTCCCTTTGCTCTCCAGAGTCGCACGCAAGTACATGTGTATTTGTGCAACGAGCGCACCTTCCGAGAGGGTTTTCAGTGTCGCTGGAAATGTCACCCCCCTCAGATCCTGTCTGAAACCGCATCAGGTTAACATGCTGGTTTTCCTTGTGCGTAACAAGGACACGACAGAACTATAAATCACCGTTATTTGTGTGTAAAAGTGAAATGATAGTGCCCCCCCCGCGCCAGGTTAATCTTATTTTATATACTTGATTTTAACAAAACGGGCGCTTTTTATTTTTATTTTATTTTATTTTAGTAATTTACAAAGAAATGTGCTAAATAAATAAAGTGCTGCAATAAAATCGCACACCGCCCTGACTCACCGCAGGGGGAATTCCTCAACCGCGACAGCCCTACTATACATGATATCTATGTGCAGCGCCTTCATCCTCCTAAAGGCCAAGTCGTGCTGTGTGTGATTTGTGTTGCAGCAGGGAGGGAGATTCGGCGCTCGTCTCGATCGTCTGTGAAGACGCGCAGCGGTTCGGGTCCTGCTGGCCCAATTCCGGTTCCGTCACCACGGCGCAAAATTTGGGAAAAACCGGAAACAAGAGGTTTGTTAGGATGAATTGATAAAGTTGGAGGTGTACAATTCTGATGGAATAGTCTGTTGGAACTTGCTCAAAATCTCAATTCCCACCTGTCATTCATCAACGTGCTCTACCACGGTATGACGATGGAGTCAAAATCTCTATTGTCGGCCATGTTTATATCGTTTCTACCGTATATTGTTTATACCACCCACCCCTACAATAAACTATCCCAATCTAAACTTCAGACTGCTCTTCAACCCAACAGAAAGTCTGCTTCGATTAGCCCATCGTTTTGCTTCTCGGGTTATCTATTTCAGGTGTTTCTCTCCATGCTTTGTATTAAGGTAGTTTGTTTTAGATATTCAGAAAGCAAAGAAGTTGAGAAGACTTTTCACCCCCAAATCATGTCTCAAGTCCTTGAGAGGCATTGAATGTCCGCTGCCTAGTCCGACTTGCTATAATGTTCTGAATTCAAAGCATCAGTGGACCCAACTCTCAATTTGGGACTTGTGGTAAAATCAGCAGCAGTCCAGTCTTTCTGAACTGATTTTATTGAGTCTACAGTTTGTAATTCAAAAGATATTTAATATTTGTAATTTCTAAAAAATAATAAATAAATGATCACATACATAAAATAAAGATTGAAAACTGAAGTCTCAGACCTCAGGTGTCAAGTCTTTAGAGGTTGAGTCAACTTAAGTGTAACTCAAGTCTCCATTTCTGTCAGAAAGAGGCCAACGCACCGTAATCAACATCCTCAGTTCATTGTGTGATCAATGTAACCATAGAGGCTGATTATTATTTGGGGTGTCTGGTAGGTTGATGGTATAAAATTCAACAAATAATCTACAGAACACATAATCTCTTACATGAAATGAAATTACATTATGGTTAAAAATCCAAGTGATTCTAGATAAAAACATTTTTAAAGTTTATAATCCCACACCCGACTTCATTAGCAGCCACTTTTTACAGTAATGAACTGACTGTTTGATGCGTAGTTTGTTCATTTGGTGTGTAAAAAAATTCCAAGTATGAGCTCATGATAAGAGAAGTGTGACTGTCCAAAGGCTTTTTTCTCTGAGTGGTATTTAACCATCCCCTCTGGTTATAGTTGCAGTGGACACGCTCTGAGTTTGTTCAGCGAGGTTGTTTATGAGAGTCACTTGTTTTTTTGCCTGATTGCTAACGCAGACATAAACAATTTGTATTTGTTTAAAAGGAAAATTACATTTTATTCAATGTCTTCACAATTTTCAAGAAGCTAAAGTCAATCTGGAAATTCCCTAAGATGAAGCTTTTGTAAAGTTTGTGTTGAAATGGCTTCTTCAGTCAGTGATGTCCATGTTTCTAAGACTGGTTCTGTTTAACTTTGGGTGTCTGTTCTTTTTTATTTTGCACAGATATTTCGAACCCCCCCTTAAATTTTCTGTCATGAAGTTTCTAAAATCTACTTTAAGGTCTGATGAAGGAATGTGACCTGACGTGACCGCTTGTAAATATTTGTGTCATTTCACATTTGTGTCCAGAACTTTGACTTCTTGAACTCCTCCCTTTTCCCCCAAATCCCAGCTGTAATGAGGAACGTTGTTCTCACTTCCAGGAAGGATGCTTGAGCTATTTAGAAAATGTGTGACCTGCTGGTATCACATGTGTACTCAACAGAGGTTCAGATATAGAAACATTAAGAGAAATTTAAAGATTGTTTAAAAAGAAAAAAAAATATCCTGGCAAATTGACTTTTGTGTTAAGGTCAGTTTCACTGCACTTAAAAGAGGACTCAGCCTTTCAGTTAAGAGGAGTCATTTATGTGTCATTGTATCCTCGGTCAATTGGATTAGCCAATCATGACCAAGCTTAAGTGGATCATTCACAAATCAGCAGCCTTAGTTTGTCAGGTTTGGGCTCTGGGCCAAGCTGCTGACTGATGAAAGAATGCAGCCTAATTGTTTCGCTTTATGGACTGGCTCAAGTGACCATAACTTGATGTGTGACACTGCACGTCGGTCCTATGGTGTTTGTAAAACTATGGGAGAAAAACTAAACAGTGCATTCCAGTTGGAAGGAAACCATTCCAGCCGCGGAGAGAATGGGATCATCTGTTTGTCAGGAAGATCCACAGATGAGTAATCAATGGTTTATGTGCCAGTGAAGCTAAACACATCAGGAAACAAAGCTGGAGCTGTCAAGCAGGCAGGACTTTGCATGCTGAAAAGTACTAATAGCTAATCAGGAAATGGGGAATACACAGGATGAAATTAAGCCACAGTACACCAGAGTATACACACACACGCACGCGCGCGCACACACACACATACACTAACGGTCTTGGATCAAGTGCCTTTTAGAGTTCTGAGTTGCTGCAGTCACGTTAAGATAGGTACTTGATTTAAAACATATACCACAGGGTTCAACGTCTACATTATGTTCCTCTGGGTAGTTATTATATATGATTTTTATATATATATAATGATCTTTTCCATTTCATATTCAAGTCTGGATCTCTATCTGATACTTAGATTTTCCTACAGGACACAGTTGCATCCTACATACTTGGAGTACATTAAACAGGTTGTCTATCATCCCTTTATCTACTTCAGTCACAAACAGGAAGAGGGAAAGCTCTGGTAGCACACTGTTACAATATAAGTATCACAAAAGAAAAAGAATGATAGGCAACTTTGTGACCATTTGGAGGTGGGTGAAAAACAACTGGTTGTGAACTTGGGCCAAGTAAACATGTCCAAGGGCAACGTTTTCAAATCCCCTCGTACATTTCCTCCTTCCTATCCAAAGAGCCGACTCACTCTGAGAATCACTCATGTCTATTTGATATCAAAACAACAACTTAGGATATCAGCGCTGTTGTTTTGATAAACATGCTGCTTCCAACACTTTGATTAGTAGCTGGTGAAACTGCTTTGAAATATCTGTGGTTGAATGCATCCCCCTAATTGTTTTATTTATTATTTTACAGATATCAGTTTAAAAAAAACACAGTTGAATCTATGCTGAATTCAGAGCATAATTCTCAGCACTTAAAATGTCTGACCTGCAAAGTGTTTTGTAGTGGATCTCTTTGTTTTGTCTTAGAAGGGTAGCGCCTCGTACCACTGTATGTTGGGCTTGTTGTTACATATTGGCCTTGATGTAGGCTGGAAGTAGAAAAATATTGACAAGTTTTGGTACTGTTGTAGCCACAGACAGAATAATAAGTGGCATAAGTGATTCATTACAGTTTTGTTGTTCATTGATATTTTTGCCACCCTGGTGAGAGTCTTGCACTCTTAGGATGGCAGTCCAAGATTTTTCCGTTAGTCTTTTTGGATTTGAAAAGAAGCATTTTATGTGGAGACAAATGTAATTTTGTTTTATTCTATGCCAAGTCATCGGACTATAATTTCCCTAAAAATATACTTAGCAGGAGATTTTTAAAAAGAAACAAGAGCTCAGGCAAACTTTTTTTTTTTTTTTACTACAGAATCGTTTCTATTGGCCCTCTGAAAGTGTTAGGCATATTTTTCAGTCACATCATGAGCATAAAGGCCATCAAAGTTCTGTGTCGATTTAAACTTCTGGCTACTTTTCTGCCCTTTATCTGGGTGAATTTTAGCCACAAGTACGGAAACATTCAATCATCCATTTGTGATAGCAAAAAGTAACTCAAACACTAGCTTAGTGTAACTTTAACGGGTTTTTGTATTGTAACAGAAAACTGCTTTTCAGAGCCAGTAGGACAGATCATTTAACTATACATATATCACAGTAATGTTGTGGTGTATAATAAAATATGTTTTAATTACCATTTAGGATCTGTTTCAGGTAACTATGAAGCTACTGTGGCCACATAGCAGTATATTGTGCTTGTTATTTTTCTTGTCATATGGTCAGCTCCACTTGTCCAATCTGTGCGAGACATTTAGGATAAAATAATACCAACTTTTAAAGTCTTTTTAGTTGTTAAGAAGTAGAAAAGAAATTACATCAGTGGTCACCAACTTTTTTCAGGACAAGATCTCTTTACAAGTTTAAATGAACACTTTCAATAACCTTTCATTTAAAACTGTAAGAAATAAAACCCTACAAATTTTTAAATGCTAAAAATGTTGCCTCTTTTATTAACAAACGGTCAAATTTAGGAGCTTTAATTTAGATTATTTTATGCTTGTTATGCCAGAGTATGGTATGAATTAAAATATGATGTAGTGGTCTCTCAAAAGCCTCCAAAAGACAGAATATATCAAAGACAGTTGCAAATCAAGCTTAATAAATTCCACACTGAATCATCATATGATACATGACAAACATGCATATAAAACTGGAATCACACTTACAGTATTTCACACCCAAACTTTACTATTGTGCCTCAAAGCCTAGTGTCATAGCTTTTCAGAGACATAAAGGAAAACAAACAACTTCAAAATGCATAATTCTGATGCTTCTGTTTCCCTACAGTAACATTGTGATCACAGTCATGTGTATATGTGTGCTTCAATATGAACTTACCATTAGTCTCTTCAAATCAGCCAAAAGGACAGAAATCAAAATATGCTTGACTGTCTGCAAATAAGTGCAGTTAACTAACCAGGTGAAAGAGTTCATAGATTTTCAACCAACTTAAATGTCAAAGTGCAGAAAACAACACGTGTCGTGTCCTGTCTGAAAGCAGCAGCTCATTAATATTCCTGAATCCTATGATCTGTTTTGATTGACACTGCACCTCTTTCACCATGTGGTAACTACAACTATTGTAAGGTTTTTGTGATTAAAGGCAGTTGTTGGAAAACTTAACGTGCTCATTGGACCCGTCTGTATTACTACTGCTGTTTATAGGACTTCTCATTAATGAGATAAATCATAATCAGTTAATTTGGTGAATATTGAAATCGCAATGTTTTAACATGATTGCTCATTGAGTTAGGAAACACACAGCATTTGTTTCTCCTCTTCAGCAGAAAACACACTGGGCGTGCTGCGGTGTGGCACGACAAAGTTTACTTGAGCTGACTTGTAAAAACGCCACCACTAGATCAACATGAGTTTAGGCTTCAAAAAGCATGGAAGTGTGAGCAGCTGTAGCCTTTTCTCACATCCATATTTACTGAATTTACTATATTATTAAAGGAAAACGCTTGTTGTGGTTACATATGAGCTGACGAAGAGCAGAAGTGAGACCAGGACTTGCGGTCAGCGCTGTAACCTTTCAAGGGCCTCCAGAAGGCGGTGGAGGAAGCACCTGCTCTATAGTCATTATCTGACTACTCTAAAGGACTCGCCAGTCTAACACATGACAGCCATTGTACAACCTCGGGACAAAGCTGTTTACCCTGCTCTTTCATGCATCACTCCATGCTGCTCAGAAAATTTGTTTTGATGTTTTGTGCTCAGCTTTTTATAGACAAAATAAAACAACAGGCACAGTTGGGGGAAAAATTGTTGGAATGACAGTAGTTATCTGAAATAAGGGGGATAAATCTTTTTTAAAGGGAGTGTTGATTTAAAATATAGTGTCCTCCTTACTAGATTTATGTTTCTAACTTTGGCTCCCCCACTGATCCTGACAGAAAACTCTGCCAAACCCCCACAGATCTTGACCTGAAGACACGTGGAGAGGATTTTTTTTTGACAGTGCTCGAAAAGTACAGGTCTTCTTCCTGTTATGCTATCTTCAACAAAAATGAGATTCTTGAAAGTCAAATGCACATCTGCAGGCAGTCGAGGTGTGAAGTTCAGATGTGAGCAGGTCTTGTGAAGGCAGCATCATCATTCATGGTGGGGTGAATAAAATCCTACTAATCTGAAGTATTTAAGCACAGTAGCTACTTTTATTTGTGTCTCTCAGTCCATGACATCCCTATCTTATTAAATAGTAATTCGTCTTTAGTGTTGGCTTTATAAAGACTTACTTCAAGAAAACCAGCAGGTATGCTAACCTCGGCACTTTTGTTTCCAAGTATTTTAAACGTTTAAGTTGATTTCCAGGTTTAAAACAGATGCTGTGCACTGGTGTTTGCACACTTCTCCACAAATGTCAGAATCGGAAAAGGCTGTTATTTTCCATTGGTGTCTGTTTTCATTTGGCACTTTTCATCGTTATGTAAAAAGTTGGAAGGAATCTAATACAGTCTGTAACTATTTTACATTTTGCATGTTATTAACTTGAATTTTAACTTCCCCTGTCCGGTTGTGTCATTGTTTAAAAAGTCTGCTTCCCAGGTGGGACATAATGTAGTCAGTAATCATTGTCCAGCAGGACTTGAGCTATCAATTACTTTTAGTGTTAGTCACTGTTGGATGTGCACAAGTAACTGAACTAAATTATGTTGTATGTTCAACTTTATATGAATTGTAAAACTTTTGACTATTTTAAAGGCTTTGGCCTGCTTTTATATGCTGTTTAAAGTTGTTTATATATTTTTCAATCGACTATAAGATGCAGTGAGTTGTATGGGGATGCCTCCTTGTGAGTGACATATCAGGTCATGTTGTGTTTTATATGTTTGAGGGTTTAAACAGTTAATCCTATCAGATTCCACCCCAGCACTGGGAGAGGTTATTCACTAATAATTGTTGTTAGACTTTTAAACGGTTTTTAATGTCAGTTTTTTTCACTCTAGGAAAATCCACGGACTTTCTTTGGCTCCATAAAGGGATTTTTTTTCTACCCGTGTTTATTTCAAAATCGATTTTTCTCCTCTGAGCTATGATTCATCTCGTTTGTGTTTGGATGGTGTGCTGTGGTTCTAACCTACTTTTCAAACCCAGTATTAAATGTAGTGTGTTTAAGGTTTGAGACCCTGTGCCAATTGTAAAGCACCACCTTGAGGGTTCAGCTGAAGGAATAGAATGGCTTGAGTTAATCATGATTTATTTCAGAATAGGAATGCGTAATCCCCTGAAGGGAGCTTTTTTATTTTCTTTTTGTCTACAAGCTTTTATTTGGTAAAGTGACAGCATGTTTTTAATTTACGTTCTGTTTTTGCTATAAAGCATTTGCCCCAAAGTGAACACAATCTCTCTAAAGTTTGTAAACGTGTGCGGGGGGCAAAGGAAGGAGCTTGCTGGTGAACTGCATCGCACAGAAACCAGCCTCTACGAATTAGGTTCTCTCTCTGGTGTTACATTTCCTTCACATGTGGTATTTATGAAGCTTCAAATTTTGTGTACAGTACTGTTTGCAATTTTGTAGATTCCTCTTCACTGTCAGACTGGATTTTTTCTTTTATTATTTTTGTAGATTGCGGTCATCTAAAAATATCCCTAAAATGAACCATATGTCTCTTGTGTTGCATAACCAATCCATAAAAGAAACTAAAAGTGTTAGTGACAGTGAAGGAGTGGAGCTGAGGAATCAGCACCTCAGAGCATTCTGAAACACATTTTAAGCTACGGTACAATAAAACTGACTCCCTGCTGCCACTGAGCTGTATTTGAGTAACAGTGCTATTACAGCCGTGTTATTGACAGTTTGGTTTTTTGTAATCATTGCCCTGACCTTGACTAAAGGAGCCAAGTTTGAGGGAAATGAGCGCACGCGAGTTTGTGCTCCAAACCACTCGACTGGAGCAGAAATCTCTGTTTGTTTTGTCCGCTGCTCACCCTGCAGACCAGATAAAGCTGGAGTACCAGGCAGACAGCACGCCATTGACCTTTTCACCTCCCGGACGGCCCCTCTTTGCATTCCCCCATCAACACCTCACACTGCACTTTCCGCCATTGTTTTGTCTTCCTGGCAATGTGACTTTTCTATATGAATGAGGAAAGAACAAGGTGGAGGGAAGAGGATCGTGGAAGCACACGTCGTAGTTCATCTGTTGCAGAGTTTTCCTGAGCACATTGTTTTGGCAGTCAGCCTAAATTCAGGCTCTTTCTAAAGTTTATTATTCTCAGAAAGTTCTTCCTTCTCTTTCATCCTTGTGAAAACACCTGCTCCGAGATTTGAGCTTGTATTTTGTAATTTTGGGTTTGCTAGTGTTTGCATGTTTTTCTGTGTGAAGTTTTACATTTCAGTGGCTGCTCTCGCTTGGATTTGTAGCTAAACCAAGTTATAAAATAAGAGTCTATTAAAAGGATTTGCGGGATTGAGTTCATTTGCTGTAACGGGAACTCTTTAGAGGTTTTATGATCCTTCAGAGTGTGTTTGCATTTCCACCAGTACTCGCATGTTGTAGTCATAAACAAAAAGTCATAAACCTTTTTCCAGTCATGTGCAACAACAGAGAACAACAAAAGTAAACTTGAAGATTCTGTTTGGTCTTTTTTTTCCTGAGTCATCTTTAGTAGTGGCTGCTGCCCTGTTTATAGCCAGCCTGCACCAGCTTGAGCAGGCATTATTGTCTAGTCATGGTATAAGAATGTCAGCCTGTCCTGTTCAGGCAAATCCTCTGTAGCTTTTCTTTTTTTAATTGGTGCTGTTTGTTCTCATGCTTGGCCTGTCTGACTGCAGATCTGGTGACACTGGCTGAGTTGGTGAACGATGCGGTCGGGAATCAGTCGTGCCAAGGTGCAGCACATGATGCGGTGTAGAGTTCATCTGGAGGGCAGCACTTTAGTTTGCTTTGACATCAGTACAGCAAGTGTGTCTCCGAGTTCCTTTTGTCATTTGACTAAGTTCTAATTTGGGAACAGGAGATGCCCTTTCCCTCTGTGGTGTGTGTTCTGATTAAAGGCTATGTTTCCTACGTGTTGACCTTTGCTTCACTGCAGTGGATGACTGAGTGAATGTGAAGCACAGCTCATATCTGTGCTTTCACTTTTTTTTTTTGCTTTGGTTCTTTTATTGCCACTTCCCTCATGTTGTTAAATAGTTCCACAAAGAACTCCGACACACCTTGCATATTTTGTTTATGTTATTCCTGTACTGCTTTGCTGACTCACCTTTTGAAAGACATCCTTGATTAAATGTGTCATTTCCCCTTGCTAACCTTCATGTTTTACCCATCCTGTCTCCTCAGGCTGACCTTACAAGGATATTCTGTCCATTTTAAAGCATTTCTGTTTAAATTCATGAATCTGTATGAGATAGCTTCCTAAGAGAAATAACCAATCTCTACATTTCACCACGGTTAATGCTTGTGTTATTTTATAAATCACAGCTGTCAATTTCTTCATGTTACATGTTTTTTTTAGGAAAAATATTAAAAGTTTGTGGAACCTTGATGGATGATATTTATGCTTATAAATAATTATTGGATTCCCTTTAGATATCTGTGTAATGCTAAGCTAAAAGCATTGTAGAGGTTTATAACATTGCTTTAACTGTTTCCCTTAGTTTCAGTAAACGGTGTAAAGTTATGGAAATAAATGAATCAAAGTCAGGAATTATATTTAAAATGTATTAAATCAAGGGTATTAGGTCATTATATGAATTAGGATGGCCTCAGTGACTAAGTTTGACTGAAATCAAATCAGAAGTTAAAGTTGATCATCCTCTCAGCCTCCTGATGATCAGTCTGCTGCAGCTGAAAGATGATAGAGAGGAGCCTAACCTGGACCAGAGCCTGACCTAACCTGGACCAGAACCTGACCTAACCTGGACCACAGCCTGACCTAACCTGGACCAGAGCCTGACCTAACCTGGACCAGAGTATGACCTAACCTGGACCAGAGCCTGACCTAACCTGGACCAGAGCCTGACCTAACCTGGACCGCAGCCTGACCTAACCTGGACCAGAGCCTTACCTGACCTGGACCAGAGCCTGACCTAACCTGGACCAGAGCCTTATCTAACCTGGACCAGAACCTGACCTGACCTGGACCAGAGCCTGACCTAACCTGGACCTGACCTAACCTGGACCACAGCCTGACCTAACCTGGACCACAGCCTGGCCTAACCTGGACCAGAACCTGACCTAACCTGGACCAGAGCCTGACCTAACCTGGACCAGAGCCTGACCTAACCTGGACCAGAGCCTGACCTAACCTGGACCAGAACCTGACCTAACCTGGACCAGAACCTGACCTAACCTGTACCAGAGTCTGACCTAACCTGGACCAGAGCTTGACCTAACCTGGACCAGAGTCTGACCTAACCTGGACCAGGGTCTGACCTAACCTGGACCTGACCTAACCTGGACCACGTTCTGACCTAACCTGGACCAGAGCCTGACCTAACCTGGACCAGAGCCTGACCTAACCTGGACCAGAGCCTGACCTAACCTGGACCAGAGCCTGACCTAACCTGGACCTGACCTAACCTGGACCACAGCCTGACCTAACCTGGACCAGAACCTGACCTAACCTGTACCAGAGTCTGACCTAACCTGGACCACAGCCTGACCTAACCTGGACCAGAACCTGACCTAACCTGTACCAGAATCTGACCTAACCTGGACCACAGCCTGACCTAACCTGGACCAGAATCTGACCTAACCTGGACCAGAGCCTGACCTAACCTGGACCAGAACCTGACCTAACCTGGACCAGAGCCTGACCTAACCTGGACCAGAACCTGACCTGACCTGGACCAGAGTCTGACCTAACCTGGACCAGAGTCTGACCTAACCTGGAAGGATGATGGCTCCATCTTAGAGAATTGTTTTCAGACTCTCAGCTCTTAACTTGATGAAAAGTTGATTATTCTTTTTATTTTATATCCTCATTCACACAACATCTGTTCATGTGACTAGCCTAGCATTCATTACTCACCTCTCTGACTGCAGCACACAGGGAATATCTGGACCACAGCCAATCAGAGGGAGGACGGGATCTGCCCGCGAGCTGCTGGTTTCCGACCCGCGCTACCTGCGTGTCTTCTGACTCTGAGCTGCAGTTCTTTTAATAAATCCACGTTGTCAGTGTGATATCGTCTTCGTCATTACTCTGATGATCTACCGCTGCTGTTTTAGTTTCACTTCTGGAGCGTCGCTGGTCTCATCCTGCACCTGCAGAGTATAGCGGAGTATTTCTCTCCCCCGCCCTGCTCCGTAGTGCGGACAAGTTCGGCGTCGATGTGACCATTAAAATTTATATCTTAGTATCCATGGTTTAACGTGTGTCTGTTGTTGAACCACATGGAGATCTGCAGCGTCACCGAGCATTATTTTTGACCCGCAACCGGTGTATCATCGGTTGTCCCGGAACGACTTGGGATAATTTTAGTTGCATCTTTTGGAAATTAGGTCACATTTGCGGACAAAATGGTCGCACTCTAGAGCCCTGAGTGCACAAATATAGGCTATATATTTTTCATATGCTTTACATTGTTTTAACTTTTTTTTTTTTTACTTTATGCTGAAGGTTTGGCGGCTTTTAATTAACCGTGGCGGGGCGCCACGATAAATTACATGTAGCGTAAACCCTGAACTGCTGTGAGATTTTAGGACGACAAAGTAAATTTCCACACTGTGGGATCAATAAAGTAATTTAACTCAATTCAATTCAAAATTCTTCAGTTTTGGTTTGGATTAGCTGTTAGCTCATCAGTCCTGAAGGATGTAAACTCTATTTCTTCAAACTGAGGCCATTTATGAAGCTATCTACAATGGGGAAGAGAGTAATTATTTATACATTTTACAGATAAATTCTAATACCCTTTAAAATCATTGGGCGTTTGTATCTCTACAAAATTCTATGCATATTTTTAGTAAGTAGTAAGTTAGTAAAGTTTATTTATATAACACCACCTTTCACAGAAAACAAGATTAAAAACAGCATCAACAGTAAAACATTAAAAAACAAAAACCCAAAGAATAGAGATAATTAAAAATATAATTTAAACAAATTAAAGATCATTTAAAATCAATGGATATATTAAATATATAATATAATATAAAATATTATTTAATATATAAAAAATGTAAGTAAAAGTAATTTAAAATACCGTAATAGGGTCTTCAGCTGCTTTTTAAATGTGTCCAGATATCAATACAATGTAAAAATAAAGGAAGTTCATTCCAAAGTAGAGGTGCAACAGGCCTGGCTAAGCATGTGTTCTTTGTACACAGATTTTTGTACCTATTTATGTCTAAACTAACATTTTCATAAAGCATTCTAACCCCTCAGCAGTTGTGCTGCATTTGTAGAAGCTGCTTGTAACCAGGGTGGACTCTTAAGAGGCAACAAAACACTCGATCTGCATCAACTTTTATTTTCTTTCCAAAGCACGCACACACGCGCGCACGCACACACACACACACAACACATATTCCATGACACTCATAGAAAATGCATGCTTTGTTGTGGATGTTAAAACTTGTGGAAATCATTTACAGATTCACTATGTAAAGTACCACAGGCCTTTCATACAATAGATAACAATACGTGTACAAAAATATCAGTGTTTTCATTTTTCTTCATTCTACATCTGAGTCTCTGCAGTCCTACAGGTGAGAAAATGGATATATAATTATCCACGCCATCATCTTTCCATGTGCTGTTGCCATCATTACAAATTATTTCTTATACTGTACAGTCCATACAGCCTTATGGATACACACATAACACAACTACAAATATGCGCGCACACACACACACACACACACACACACACACACACACACACACACACACACACACACACACACAGGATGTTATATCTCCTGTGATCTTCTGAGCTGTGCAGTCCCAAATGTGTTTATCTCTTTAATGACAACAATGAATGGCATAGTTGGAATAGTTTGGGACAAGCTCAGCGTTTTCCGCACTTGTCCTTGGATCCTGTCTGACCAACAAACACACACTCACCTCACTACAATGCAGGTTTAGCAGATTTCCTGTGTACTATTGTATCTGCTGGAAAGATGGTGGTGTCCTGGTCCAAATCTCCATGCGGAACAACCCCCCTTTCCTCCATTCCTCTTATAATCACCTCTTTTCTGTGCTCCTTCTCCTCCTCAGCTCCCTTTATCCTTCTCCACCGTTCTTGTTTTTCTGCACAGGAGACACTACCTTGTAGCTCCATCTGCCCACCCTTCTTTAACCTGTCTCCTCTCCACCTCCCTGCGTTAGGCCCAAAGGGGCTGTTTAACCACCGGTTTTTGGGCCAATTAGTCTTCCAGCAAAAACAAGAGACAAACCAGAGCAAACACTCGCCTCACTGTAATGCCTTGTTGCATTATGTTGCTTCACTGATCTCTTTAATGTCCCCATTCATTTTAAAGGTTTTAGGCTCCTTCAAATATACATGTTATTTTCTACCAGTAGATTTGTTGGTAAACTGTCAAACCCCTATCAGAAAGAGCTTGTTCACAAAGCAGATGTTTTATGTCAGCATTGGAAATGACTCATACTCTGTTTTGAGACCCTAATCCATTTTTAGATGCTTTTTATTATGGTAACAGTGTTTTTAATTTTCTGTGCCCAGATGTTTTCTAAAAATTGCTCAGTTTTGTCATGCATTTGGGAGATTATTGATTTGTGCAGTCGTGAAGTCCTTAATAAACTGAATGTGTGGAAATATAAATAGGACTATTTTTCAGTCAGCTTTTTATCTTAAAATTGTTATTTTAATTTCGTTTGTGTTTTATTTGTTTTATTGTGCTTTGAACTCATTTAATTTTTTTCCTGTTTAATGTTTTTATGCTTTTATGTTCAGCACTTTGGTCAGTTTTGCCTGTTTTTAAAGTGCTTTATAAATAAACTTGGCTTGGCTTATGCAAAAAAAAAAAAAAAACTAAGAGTAGACCAAATTTTTAACCTTGACCATCAGCTGTATGTGCTCTGATGAACTGGTATCTTTCTCTGTTCTGGAACATTAATCTTAATTAAAATTAGTTTTGATTTCTATGTTTAGACATTTAATGATATCGGAAAGTTTGGCAAGGATTTTTAAAGGAATTCTTCTTGTGCCACTTCCTGTTCTGCAGCTTGAGTTGATGTAATGACACTGAAATAGGATGTCCTGTCTTTGCTCTCTATAAGACTGTTAGGATTATGACATCCTACAGTAATATGCTGATGTCCAGCTTATTGAAGTTTCATTTAATTATTCAGCAGAAACCCAGAAAGAGTGAAATAACCACAGAACTTATTGGAAAATAAAATGTTGATGCTAAAAAATGTTTTTAAGATTCAAAGCAGAAATATTTGAAATAATTGAAATAATCCTCTATAATTTTATTAAGGGCTGATCTTATATGTTTCCAGTTCTGCCAGCCTGGAGGTTGGAGGCTATCCAGGGAAAGGAAAGCACCCACCTTCTTCACTGTTGTGCTGACAGATATCGATTCGGACCGCCACTACTGCTCCTGCCTCACTTTCTATGAAGCCGAGGTCAATCTACAGGTAAATACTGAAACATCTTTCAACTTCTCAGTTTTGAGGAAATTTTCATCATTTACCAGAACATACTAGTTTTATACCATATATAGAAAGAGCATATATTTTATTATAATTCAGAGTTTTGTGGATTCCTAATAAGATTGAGGTCACCACATGTCCTGGACAGAGCTTGCCTGATTGTCAGAACTTCCCAGGGGTGTCACCATTGGGCAATACTCCATTTCTGCTTGCTATTTTAGGCTTAATTTTTTTTTTTATTGGGGAGGAGGCTTTGTATGATTTTTTTTTTTTTTTTTTTTAATTTGAGAACTGCTCGTCATTTTCTTGAAGAATTTCAGGCTTTATTAGAAAAGAAATATCTGCTTGGATCCAGTCTAATAAATGTAAAGTTGGCTGAGAGATTCTCTTGTAAATGAGAGGATGGACTTGCTCTTTCCTCCAGCACGTTTTATTTGTTTACTCGTGTACAAAATTGTGTGGTCACGGCATCAGTGTTCCACACTCCCATTAATTATTGATTACAGCACATATGTTTGAAAGAGAGCATTTTTAACACTTGAGAATAATGTTGTTCTCTGCCAAAAGCCCACAGAATGCTGAGGTAATTGTTTCACTGTGTGGGCCTTTGTAGGAGGCCTTAAACGACTCCTGTCGCGCTGCCCGCTGTGACTTCACATCCTCTAACATGTGGATAATCGCACTGGATTTGAGAAGTTGTCGTGCATGAAATGTGATTGAGTTATTTAGGTAGAATTTTTTTAAATGTTTCTTGCAGTATTCCACATAAATTTAATCTTTTCAGCTTGTGGTAATCAGAAAAATAACTTTGTTCTCTTTCCTGAACTAGGCACATTTTTCCATGTAATCAGAAGCATCAGAAGAAGAAAAGATTTACTTTCATTTGCCCCATTACAGGATGAAAATACCCCAAAATGAACCCAAGTGTTAAGTTTCTTGAGAATTCTTCCAAAGAGCCAACCAGCTGAGCCATTTGTCAGCACTTCGTTATCAACTTTAAAATATCTATCCTTTTGATTTGACATGAACATAATATTTCTTTGGCAAGTTTTGGGGATTTTTCTTCTGTTGGCATTAACAGAATCAAGTTCTTGTCCTACATTTAGTATTTAATGTGCAGAAAATATTAATTTGTAGAAATTAATTTGAATAGATAATTATTGTAGTTTTTATTTAAAAATGTTACTTAGCTCCTGATATATGCTGGATTCAATACTTTGAGCATGTAATTTAATACAATTTCATCATAATTTGTCATTTTTTAAAAGATAGTTTATTATATATAAATAGTATTCGTAGTACATACGTATACAGATTATATACGTATTTATAATTAGAACTTAAAGGAATATTTGGTATCTAATTGAAGTGATGTTATATCTACACTGAACGTACCCACTGGTGACATCACTCAAAGGAAGCGGAGCCTCAAGAAACATAAACATATTCTCTGACTGAAGCAACTCATGGCTAGTCAGATCAGGTGAGACACTACTGTTGAATGATGACAAACGAGTGGCTAATTTTCAGGTTTTTGATACAGCTTTTGCTCAAAAGTCATACCAATGTGTTAAAATGCTACAATACTGGTTGTAAACATCTTCAATTTTGCATGAGACCATTTGTTTAGTTTGTTGCAAGATGTAATTTATTGTTATCGTACATTCTGCTGTAGCAGTCTAAACACCATAAACTAAACGGTCTCATGCAAATGTATAGAAGTTTACAAATAGGTAATATAGTGTTCTTGTGCATCAGTATAACTTTTTGGAGCAAGAGTTGTTTTAAATCCAAAGCTTTGCTGCTGATTTATCACCGTTCATCAGCAGTGTCTCTCCCAATCTGACTCTAGTCAGACGGATGTCTTCCTGTTTCTAGAGACTGTTCACTTTATGGTGAGTACAGTTCTCACTTTAAATAAATAACTGATGGAACGCCACGTCAAAATGACCCAAAATATCCCTTTAATTTGTTAAATTTACTCGAAAACTAAATGTTTTCTCACATTCAACAAAGCAGTAAAATGTTCAGAATGACCTCAAAGTACAAACCTAAAAGGTTTATTTTTGTGCCAGTTATGAGTTAATTGATATCGCTGACTAAACTTTCTATTTTTAGAAGCTGCAGCTTTTTTATGTTAAAGCTCTTAGACCCCCTTCATGCTGGAAAAAGACCCTGCTATGTACCCCACCCTCAACATTACCTAACAGAATGTGGCTGGTTGCTGCAAATTTAAAAACCCTCCTTCAGTGTGTAGGCAAAAATAAAGTTATGCTTTGAGTACTCCTCAATTAGGGTTTTCACACTCCAAATAATGCTGTGCTGCACCCCTTTCATTCTCTATACATCAGCAGAACGTCTCCATAGCTCTGAGTCTGAACACATGACAGTGATAATACCACACCCTGGGCCCCACAGTTCTCAGTCCACATCAGGAGGCTGCTACAAGCTAGATTATCATACCACACTAGTACAAGACTGATGTTGTGATGGGGTTGTAATCGAGACATGAAGACAGCATTTCCAGTCCTGCTTCACAGTGAGCTCAGATCTCACATCATAAATACGTAGCTACTGATGCCACTCATTGCCATATATTCTGGCAATAAAAGGCCTGCTATAAACTGGATTTGTTGCTTTTTGTGCATTTAGATGGTTTCAAAAATACAACATGAAAGCAGCTGTAAATGGGATACTGTGATTATACCTAAACAATGAAAGCAGGTTGAAATATTTAATCCCTCACTGTAAATATTAGTGCTGCCTCCACACTACACCTTGCTTCACCCAGAACTCCTATATGCTGCTACCAGAGTAATAAACCACCACAGTTTTGCTACAGAAGTTTTATGCATTCTCATAACCACTGTGGACCTGTAACGCTCTGGTATACATAGTGGGGAGCCCACCGTGTTTTAATACGTACCTGAAGACCTCCAAGACATTTCAAAACAAGAACTGCTATGTTTGTATATACTGAGTTTATACTGACACGCAGATGCTGCATGCTGTAATTTAAATACTAAACTTTAAAGACTTGTTGAATTAAGCAGACTCTTTATCATCTGCACCCCTTTACTGTTTTTTCAGGCTCTTGTTAATCATTAGATCAGGCTGTGTTTGACTCTCACGTTCCTGCAAACAGAGACACACATTCCAAGATTCATTTTTCCAGCACTGAGGATCCTCCTGAAACGTGAGGGTGTTTTCACAGTCTTTACTTTCTAAACTGACATCCTTATCTTCTCACGTGGATCCTAGGGAGCATCCAGACGGACCAGTCAGGAATGTGTTTTGTTTAATAATTGAACCAAATTCTAAAAATAATGAAGAAATGTGACCTGCATCTAATTGGGTTATTTAAATCCCTCGCTTCTTGGTTCTGGGATACTTAAGCGCTCTTGGCATGTTTTCCAGTGCCTGAGGAAACACAGTGGATTGTTAGTAGATGCTTTAAGTTAGGAACAAGCACCAAGAGTGTGTTGCAATTGAGTCTGTGGATCCACAAAGGAGATACTGAAATGTAAAGTTTTAGCTCTTTTAAGAGATTCAAAGAAGTTTGCATTTACTCATAATACAAGTTTTTTTTTAGCAGTCCCAGAGACATGAGCAACTATGCTGGATCAGAACTTTAAAGACATGATGAACAGTAACCCAAACTATATAAATATGCATCTCTCTGTCAGTTCTTCAAAGCAAAGTTAGTCATTTGAAAGTTCTTTTCTAGGTTTATTTTGTTGTGGCCATGAGGCAAAGTTATCTATACTTTTAGGGTCTTGAGTTGCATATAATTTAAAAACAAAATAAACTGCATTTTTGCTCATTTTACCACTGATTTAAATATAGAGAGGTAAAATGAGTTGTATGTTTTATGAGAGAATGTAAGTTATGTGTATTCCATACCAGAACATTGCTGCACACACAGCATGTTGAGTTGCACAGTGTATCAGTTCTGCTCTGCAGTCAAGTTCAAGGTCTGTGCCTCTGTGTTGAACTCGTTGACTAAAATAGATTTATTTTCCTCGATGCTTCAGGGATCAAAGAGTATCGAGGCTGATGGGGATGAAGACGAGGAGGCAGAGGAGGACGGCATGATCCAGCCAGCTCAAGTGTTTGCACCAAAAAGTCTCATTCTTGTGTCCAGGCTGGATTATCTCGAAATATTCCGGGTAATAAGACTCCATATGATTATATCTTGATTAAAAATATTTGTCAGACGATGCAAAAGGAATTCCAGTAATTTTTTGTTAAGTTATACTTTTATCTTGCAATCCTGAGATGATGATGATGATCCCATTTGTACTGTCTGCAACAGGTCAAGTTAGATTAAGTGTAAGCATGCACGTCAGTTGCGCAAATTAGAAATATAAGCTGAAAAGGCTGTTTTCTTTTCATTACAAGCTTTTATTAGACTGGTGGTTTTTGTAGATTAGAGTCAGGCATGTCATCCATGTGAGCTTTTCTTCTACAATAGGCTGTGGAAACCTATTTATGATTATATTATGAGAATATGTGTTGACTGTACTCTCTCTGTTGTCCACACAGGGATGCTTGGGGCTGATCTACACCGTGTACATCGACAGTCTGAGTTTCCCTTTAGAGGGTCTAGTGGCCAACCTCTTTACATTTCAGGTTCCTGTTGCTGGAGGATCTCAGGTAAGCCAGGCCTGACGTGCTACGTGCCACATTCTGCACACCTCACAGTTCTGCTGCACGAGTTTATCACAAGAAGGCCTCGAGTTCAAACCACCGGGGCCTAAACATGGTCCGTATCAGAATTTCTGAGCTAGTTATCGTGTGTGAAAGTGATGTCTGAGACTCAACAGTGCAGTTAAATGATTTATGTTTGTTATGCAGCCAGTGTGGAACATTGTGTTCAGGTGGTGCCAGAAGTTGTTGTCCACCCACAGCCAGTGTTTTCTATGTTATAGGATTTTTTTCATTACTTTCATTTATTAGTGCAAAGCTTTTAAACTATAATCACAGGAGTTTAGAGTCGCATCACATCAGAATCTATTATTATTTTATTAGGAAAATATTTCACTCACTGCAGTTTATTGGCCAAGTTTCAGAAATGAATTCACTAACAAGCAGATAAGCACAGAATTAAGCTAACAATAAAATTCCTCTTTGCCATGTTGGAAAATGGCTGATTCCTGATTATTATCGCAGAAGTAAACATCATTAATAATTAAATCTGAAGAAAGTCTGTCATCAGGGCGCCTCTAAATCACATCTGATTTGTTAAAACAAATGTGTTGCATGATGTTTTGGAAATATCTTTAATATGTTTTTA
The DNA here is from genome assembly GCA_006937965.1 of Callopanchax toddi. Classification (NCBI taxonomy): domain Eukaryota; kingdom Metazoa; phylum Chordata; class Actinopteri; order Cyprinodontiformes; family Nothobranchiidae; genus Callopanchax; species Callopanchax toddi. The sequence goes on along the minus strand of SSNR01000043.1, from coordinate 1,820,310 downwards.
CTCAACAGATTTTTAAAGAAAGATTCTTTAATTTTGCTGAGACTTGTAATTAGGGGTTGTTTTTGTTCACCAGCTGTGTGTTCCTAAATGGCATCTGTATTCCTTATTTGTTCACTGGAACATAAATCTGACTGTCAGTGTCCCGATTCTGTGAACATGACAGTTTTGGAAATTTACTGTGATCCAGTTCTGACATTCTCCTTCCAATTTTATTTATTTTTTCCACAGAAGTTGTTTAGCTTGGGAGCAGGAGATCGGCAACTCATCCAAACGCCTCTCAACGACACTTTGCCCGTCACAAACAAGAGCGTTGCCCTGCTGTTCCAGCAGCTAGGTGGGTTCACACACTTCAACAGAAAGCTGAAAGTTACTGCTTCTGGCTGTTACGGTCATGTAGTTGCCCATTTAGAGGCTAAGATTTATTGGTATAACTGTAAACATTTGTTTTAGAACAACATTTTTACTTGCTTAAAATGTGACATACAGTATTTTTTGTTTGTAATAGAGATTTGAATCTGTTTCTTTAATCACATGATAGTAAACTTTAGTTCAATAAGTCAGAAAACTTGCTGTGATCCATTTAGAGCTACTTTAATTCAATGCTTTGTGTTTCTGAGGAAAGATTTTGTGGTCTTTTCATTGACTTATCAGTTTTCTGATAATTTGAACAGCACATGATATAGATTTGTTGCACTTTCCAGGGCTAACGTTGCATTGGTTTACACAATATGTTGATAATTTGGAGTTAAAGGATTTGTGCGGGCTATACATGCTTTGTAAGTACAAGCCACTCTTGGTTTACAGTGTGGCTCAGTTTAGCTGTGCTTTGAGAAAATATGTTACTCTCTACGGCCCTCAGTGATTTACCATTAATCATGAACTATTTTGCATCACTCCATGTTTGAGGTCATTCTCAACGGCCTGCTCTCATTTCACTTATTCAGCATGCATGTGTTGGCTTAGAGCAAAATTAAATTTAATTCACCTGAAATTTGTTTTGTAATGGAAAGTTGGCCCTCATTTAGCCTCATTTGATCAGAAGAATGTGCTTCAGATCAGAGCAATCTCTGCTTCCTGAGTGTATTAACACCATCCTCATCTTGTTTAGACAGAATGAAGAACATGCACATGGGGGGTACTTGCACGACACATTTGATTGGGGTTATGAGGAGGTTATGCATTTGTAGCCAATCTGGATACACAGAACAGTGTTGACTTAATATCCTTCCATGGCCGGTCAGTCATCATAAACCTGCTGTCATTAATCAGCAGAGCTCAGTGAGGAGTGCTGTTTGTTCTCCTAGCAGTAAAGAGCCATTCTGCTTGTGAGGGAAACATTGTTCAGTAGAGCATCACCACAGACCAGAGAGGGGATGTTCAGTAAAAGGTTTTAGAAACACAGTGGCCTCTCATCCTCTCGGAGTAGTGAATCATTTGGCAATAAGCAAATATTCAATATGTTTGCCTTGAGTTGGTTGAGGGAGCTGATATCAAAGGACTACAGTAAGAAGAACACTAAACACGTATCTTACTGGCTTGAACAAATACATATATGTTGAAATGGTCAACAGCAGCCTTGTTCTCACTCCTGAAAGGGGCCCAACAGGATATTCTGGCCATTTTTAAGTGTGTTTTTGTGTAAATGTTATAAATAAATACTATCTTACTCATTGTGGAGAGCTTCCTGGATTATCTCAGTTCAGAAAAACACTGGTTATGTCCTAAAGGACTGATAAGCTAATAGGTAACTAAATTAGTTGATCTTTGTTTTATAAACCTTATTGTCATCAGTTTTGCACGACACAGTTATTTACTAGGAAATCTATGGTTAATTAAACCTCACCGAAAGCGCCGAAATGTTGCACATGTGGTCCTTTCAGGAGTCAAGTCCAGCAAAAATCTAATATCCTGCTGAAATAATAATAATAATTAGTGGTGGGACTTCGATTAAAAAAAATTTATCAAATTAATTACATACTTTGTAATTAATTAATCACAATTAATTGCATTTTAAACTAGCAAGAAAATTTGCCTTAAAAAGACATTTTTAAATTTAAAATAGTTTTAGTAGGGGACAGAAGCAAATGATAGACCTGAACTTTAATATTATAAACTCAAGCTCCTTTAGTTTCTGGAAAAAAGGCAGGGGCAGGAATAAATCTAATGGCTGGAGACTGTCCATTTTACTTTGAGTTTTTGCGGTGGAAGAAGGGCGGAGCGTTCCACGACCGGCTGGATCACTGCAGCCTCTGAATTTGCACACAAGGTCTGATCTGTGCATCGGGGTAGCAGGAAATCATGCTGACAGATGTCTCCCTTTGCTTTAAATGCAAGTTGCGATTAATTGCGTAAATTTTTTCCTAATTAATCTAAATTAAGTCATTAATGGCCCACCCCTAATAATAATAATATTATTATTTAGTATTAATAATTTATCCTTATTGATTCCTCGGGGAGTTTGTTTTCCAGCATTTAACCCATCCTTTGAGTTGTGGCTAGGATGCACCGAAATTTTGGCCAACAAAAATTTTCGTCTGAAAGTGACCCAAAAGTGCACTTTCAGTTTTTGGCCAAAACACCCGAATCACCAAAACAACACGGCCGAAATGCGTGATGTCACGAGCAAATTGCGCAGCCAGCACACAAGAAAAGGATAAGAGTCAGCATGTCTGCGGTGCGGACTTATTTCACTGTCTCTGCTCGTGAGTTTGAGCTGGACCGGACTGAACCGCAACGAGTCGTCTGCACAGCGGCCGGACAGAAACTGAACATCACCTGTAAGATCATGCTGGGCTGCAAAAACGTTTTTTCGTTCCAGTCCAGCCCTGAGTGGACCTGAGTCAGACCAGAACCAGAGTGTTGTTTTTTTTTTTTTCTCTCTCCCTGTCTGCTGCTGCTGTCACATCATCAGACAGGGGCTTCTCCAAGTTACAGACAGTATTTTTCCCTCCTCTCACCATTGTTTTCATAGTTTTGTAATTGATTTATTGCAATGCCTTGATTTTAGTGAGGTTAGTACACATCATAGCCATAAATGCTATGGTTCTAATAATTGAAATAATCATTTATTTCTGGGTTTCCTCGTTTTTGGTTTCGGCCAAGAATTTTCATTTCGGTGTATCTCTAGTCGTGGCTGCTGTTCTGAACACAGGTGCAATTTCTGTTTGTTCTCTTCACATAAAAGTGAATTTCTTGCATTGTTGAACTATCCCTTTATCATTCTTTCATCCTGTTACGTCTGATTGACTTTGCTCAGGGTTAATCTTGTATAATTACATTGTCTTAGATGAAAACAGTGTGTGATTTCTACCAGTTTGCACACCTGATGCAGTTTTCTCTTGAAGCTGATAGATGGGATGCTATCATTAGCCAGCTGATGAGCTGAACACAGAGAGAAGTGTTTCATCTCCACTCATTAGGTCATCCTCCTGTCCATATAAGGATGGCTGTTCAGACATGCAGGTCGACATATCTCTGTGTGCACAGGTCACAGAGTCACCAGGGAGGAATGTGTGTTAAACATGTCACATTGCAAAGGAAGTGGCGGAGACACAACTGGCCATCAACAGCCCTGCTGTTTGTTGTTTGTTGCCTTTGTTTCCTTCTTTCTCCCAGAGCTGTGCCTGTCTATTTTTAATTTACAGCTCGGAAATGCGGCACTGTTTCCAAAAGATAAGTGCACACCTGAAACAAAAGCGTGATTCTGAAACCTGAGCCTTAGGTTTTTTGGGGGGCATAATATTCCCACTGACACCACAACACTTGAACCATTTATGAGCCAATTTATTTAAAAATAGAGATTTTGTTAGGCGCACATTTCCTGTTTATCACCGAAGAGTTTCACTCAGGCAGCCAAACATCCAGACCCAGCGCCCCCAGTGGTGCAGACTTGTCTGCCTGTGTTCCTCTTTCCTTATCACTCCAACGTGTGATGAATTAGTCTGTCAGTTGCTTGATAGGAAACAATAACAGGAACTATAAACTTAGAATTCATTCCGATTGTCACATTGGTATTTGAAATATTATTTATACTGTATGAGCGTGTGTAATTTCCTTTGTTTTTCAGGGCAGATTTTTTTTCCTCAAAGGCTTATGCAAGGGGTTTAACATAGACTGTCTCATTTTGGTTTTAAAAACGGATGGGTTCAATATGACAAAATAAAACATCCAGTTGAGAAAGCAGAGGGTGACTTGAAGTGATTCTAGCTGTTATCTCTGCTGTTTCTCATATTTAGATCACACTTTGAAGACTGGTGTCCTCAGAAATCTGAAAATGTTTTTATGAAGAAAAGAATAAAAAACATTTTTCCTCTCTTACATGTATTCACATTCAAGACTAGACTCTTCTCTCAGTATTTTTTGTCTGCATTTAGTTGCACTGTGGCAATAAAAAAAAACAGAAGTATAGATCAGGGCCTGCAGGCCAGAAAGAACCCTGAAGTAACTCCACTGACAGAAACAGGTGAAGCTCCAGTAAGCTCACATGTTTTTCTGAAATAAGAAGGCTTTCCAGAATCATCTACCCTCCTTTTCTAAAAAAAATAAACAGAGCTCAGCCTTTTGATTGGTCTCCAAAAACACCACCATCCTGTGACAATTAAAATCAGATTAGCTCCACTTGGAGTCACTTTTTAAAGCGATGCTCAGCTAAATTAAAATCATCTTCAAATTTTCCCATTTAGTCCAAATTTAGCACAGCTAACTACTTTAATGATTGGACAAATTTGACGAAATGTTGTTTGTTTAAAATTATAACAATCAGTTGTGAAGCTGCTGTGGATGTTCTTAGACCTTGAAGGAATGTTTGTTGTTTGAATTCTGCGTTTGAAGTTTGAAATCCTCTACAAGTTTAATGGGGAACGTTTGATGAATGATCCGGAACAGTGTGGGTGTCGCATTCCAACAAATAACCCATCAGTGTTGTTTTTCTTCTTGCAGGGATCCAAAATGTTCTGAGCCTGTTTTGTGCGGTTCTGACCGAACACAAGGTTTTGTTTCACTCCACCAGCTATCAGAGGCTCGGAGAGGCATGCCGGGCCCTGGAAGCCCTCATGTTTCCTCTTAAATACAGGTGAGTGTGTGTTTGACCCCCGCAGATCGGGCAGGTTCTCATGTGATTTTCCAACAACGCCGTGACTTTTATGGGTTCCGTGTCCCGTGGTCTCATTGATAATTAACTTATAGCTTTTTACTTGGTTCCTTTTCAAAGAACAGCTACTTTTGCTGCATGAGGTCACACATTCAGAATGAGAATTTAACCTTTTTTAACCCCGTACATCTCACTTCTCTAACACTTCTTCAGAATTGCTTCTTTTAGCATGTTTAGTCTGTATCATCTTTCTCCTTCTCTACATTTGATTGGGTGGGGGTGGGGGGGGTTCTCTCAAAATATAATTTTACAAATCATCATAAATTATGTTATGGATTAACATAATTAAACAGGAGGATAAACCAACCCAAACAAAACATTTACTAATTAACCAAAACACCATGACCACATTTCTCTTAATGAGTAAATCCTGTTTTTGCTGCTGAGACAGCTCTGACCAATCAGAATGGACAAAGAACATCAGGGCATCGTGGGAGATTTGGTATCGGAACATTAGTACCAGTAATAGTAATGCGTCTCTGAGTCTGGTTTGCTTCCCGTTAGATCTCACTGTAACTGAATCATTAGTATTACTGACTGTGGTCATAATGATATGGCTGATAAACATTGAGACAATAAGCCTTTTGGGTGAGTGTGTATTGTAGTGCAAAAGTGCACTTTGCATTTTGTTATTGTGATTACATCCACCCGCCACTGGTCCATGGAAAAGTTGTCTTGAATGAAGCTTTAACATTTTTATATGCGACTCAAACATAAATTTGTTTTAGAGGGTGTTCTATGCGTATAATCTGGGACTGCAAGCTTATTGATTTATGATATATTTCCCTTTATAAGAAAATTGTAGGAAAAAATAAATTAAACATTCTCTTATAATGTGTGTCTAATGCAGTCAGTGTTTGTCGCTAAATTATCTTCAAAGCTTTTTTTCAGCTGTGACTATTTGCTGGACATGTCCTCTAGTCGATGGACAAACCCCTGTAACTTGGGGTTTCCCTGTTATTTTAAGTAATGTGCTATATAGTAATAGTGGCTTTCACCTGACAGTAGACCTATAGTGTATGTAACCATTTCATATCTCAAAACACAGATTCAGGCAATTTAAGGGGTAAGTGCTACATGATCCTGGTGTTGAGCAATTTCATGTTTCAGGTGGAATTAGGAGAAAATGTGTTCAGACTTGACATGAAACAAATGACATCAGTTGATAAATATGTCCTGGCATTTTCTTCATGTGACTCAGCACAGGTTTCTGGTATGATGATGATGTTAATGGAAAATGTCCAGGGTTTGTAAATTATTTACTTGCAAAATTTGTGAAAATAATCTGATTTTGAAAAGCTGTTTTTATACTAGTTTACTCATGGAAATGAGAATTTCTGCTCTGAAGTAAAGTGTATTTTAAGCTTTCTGTTCTAATTTTAAATCTAACCTGTCTTCTTAGAAGAATTGAACATTTTACATGTTTGAATTCGTAATGTTTTCTTGTGTTTTCAGTTACCCCTACATCCCTATTCTACCTTCACGACTACTGGAGGTGTTGAGCTCGCCCACTCCCTTCATCATCGGAGTGCACTCCATGTTTCAGAGTGAAATCCAGGATCTGGTGAGAGCACTGGATGATTTGTTCAGACCTTTTAGACACACAGGAATCAATAAAAACATTTGTTTTTTACAATATCTTACAATATTTTTATTTTAAAGAAATTCTAGCAAATTAAGTCTTTTTCTTCTGCGTCAATGATTTTTATGTTTCGATCAGTTGGATGTTATTATTGCTGACCTGGATGGAGGAACCATAAAGATTCCTGAGTGCATTCACTTGTCCCTGCTCCCCGAACCTATCTTACACCAAACACAATCAACTCTGTCTATGGTAAACACACACACACACACACACACACACTCTTAAAATCCACTGTTTTATTGAACTCAGAACATGATTACAAAACAAAATACAAGTTATTTGATTTTCTTATACAATTATGTGAAACTTGATGTTTGCTGTGTAATCTGCCCTGTCAGTTTGAACAAGCATTGCTCACTTTTGTGACTAAAACTGAATAAATCACTTGGAGGTTAATTGTTTTCTAGGTCTTGCACCCAGATTTGGAGATCGCAGACAATGCATTCCCTCCACCTCGCACGGCTCCCTCTAATGTGAAACTTTTGGTAAGTGAGCATTATAATGACCTCCCTACATTAGAAATCCTCCAATGTCTCATTGTAAGGAGGGATGTTTCACGTGGAAAAGGCAGGCTGTTCTCCTCAGAAATAGTTTCTTATCAGCAAAAAGGTCAATGTAGAACTGAGAGCACTGACGGTAGCCCATTAACCTACAGATAAATAGCATGCCTTTTGCATAATTAGCTTATCAGACTGCATTTGTGGCATAGCTGTTTGTTGAGTGATCTTGCTGATTGTTTATGTGTGTATGTGTGCCAGGACAAGGAGGTGAGGGCCGTCTTTCTCAGGCTGTTTGCACAACTCTTCCAGGGCTACAGGTCTTGTCTGCAGCTCATTCGCATCCATTCCGAACCTGTTATTCACTTTCACAAGGTAAGAAGTTTATGATATGGACATCCCAGGGGGTGAACTTTTGTGAAAAAATCAAATTTTCCACCACGTGACCTCAGGTTAAACTTGTTAAGCAATCTCTCCTCAGCAAACACATTGTTCCTTTAATCTGCCAAGAATGTTTTTATCCAGCAACGTGGGTGCAATTGCACATAAACCCTGATAGATAAACCTGTCATGGATGTTTGGTGTGTTGTTTTAAATGTGACTCTTCACTGATGCGATTTGTTTTTGTTCTGTTTGTGCAAGTTTTGCATGGAGAAGCTCAACCTTGGGCAAAGCCCGGCAGTGTGCCATATGAAACGTATTAGGTTAAGATTTTTGTTTCGTGTCGGGGCTTTTTGTTTGTTCATGTCTGTGGTGTCTCCGTGGTAACCCATTAGCACGTCATCCTCAAAGTACCCCACATGGATCGCATTATCAACAAAAGCTTTGTCTGGAATCTCTGAGTGGAGAAAGCATGAGTGAAATGTGTTTTATCTTCTCTACCCACAAGCACAAATAATTACACAAGTAAATTAAATTCATTTGCATGGATTCATTTGTAACTAGATTTATTCCCCTTTTTTGTTCAGGCTGAATAACTTATCCATGTGTTTGTAAAAAAATCAAAAGGCCCCCCTGCTGAGATATTTTTAAGATATTTCTGATCATATCCTAAAAGCTCCTGTGATCACTGTGCTTGTTTTTTAAGTCTGCAGTAAATACTATCCATATGAAGCAGATCGCATTGCTCCCATCTGTGTGGAATTGTAACTGCTCTAATTCTGACGTTATCCAGACTGCCTTCTTGGGCCAGCGAGGCCTCATTGAGAACGACTTCCTGACCAAGGTTCTGGATGGCATGGCCTTCGCTGGCTTCGTCTCAGAGAGAGGTCCACCTTACCGAGCCTGCGATCTCTTTGATGAGGTATGAACCCCCAGCTGTAAACAGAGTTTAGAGAAGGTAAACAAGGGATTTAGACACACTGTGACTACAAACAGCTTTAATGTGTAAATACTTAGTTTGTTTAACGAGCTGAACCTCAGTTTTGACCATGTTTTATTCTCATGCTGTAGTTTTAATCCTTTCCTCAAAACTTTTAATAGCCTTAGTTCTTTAAAAAGTGTGATAATAATAATTTTGTAACTTTTTAAAACATGTATTTCTAACCTTTTTTATTTGGGGTTTTTGTTTTTGCCTTTGTATTTTTAACAAGTGAACAAAATAAATGCGTTCTATGTTAAACTTTTAATTTTTTAAGTAATTTTTGTCTAATAATAATAATAATAATACTTTTTATTTTAGGCGTCTTTGTGACACCCAAGGTCACCGTACAATATGAATTCACATTAAAACACAATAAAAGTAACAAGTTAAAAACAATAGCATAAAAGCACTCAGAATCACTATAAAACTCAGTAAATGTAACAAGTCAGAAGTGAAGGTTTCAGACTTTGATTAGCTTCTCAGGTTGAAGGTTTTCAGCCAGAGACCAGATGACAAATCTTTGCTAATGCTCCAACTTCACAAACTTTATCCTAAGATACAGCGTTCCGAATCAGTCAAATTTAGATATATGCAAAGCTGAGGGCAAACCGCATATATAGCTAAGTATTTTAGCTCATTTAATGTATTGATGGAACTACATTTAAAGTGCCCATGTCATCGTTGTACGTGTTTTCTGACTTATCTATCATGTTGCAACGTTGAGTTCTCACCTTAAACCTGCCAGAAAGAGCAAAAAACGGTGTCCATCTGTCTCCTAGCAGTGTTAATTTTGGCGTGAAATTTTAATTTAGTTTTAGTCTTATGCGGACGAAAATTCTTTTTCATTTTAGTCTAGTTTTAGTCGTCCAATTCGTTTTAGTTTTAGTCTAATTTTAGTCGACTAAATATAAAATAGGCATATTTCACTAATATTAATATATTTTCCTCTGGTGCGTTTATTTTACATTTCTTTAAATTAATTGGGGTAACACTTTACTTTTATTAACATTGCATTATTAAGTATTAATAAACAAATGGGCTCTTTATCAACGTTCCCAATATTGTTAATGACCCCAATTATAAGACACACCCCTTTCCAAGACTAATCTTCAGAAAAAAAACTAAATTCACTTTTAAAATAAACTATTTTTGTTGAAAATTTGAAGAACTAGTTTAAATATCTTATTTAGAGACCTTTAATATATTTTTTTATTAATTCAATCACAAAGATCTGTAATTCATATTCTACTGTGTGTTGAGTTCTGTCAGGAAAGACACTAGTGGTCCTGAGCAAAATAAATACCATAATAATGCAAACTGTCAGAACTTTGCTCATGACATGTCAGATCAAAAGTCTGCAGGCTTTTACTCACAGAGTCTGATCAGCTGTTCTCACGCTGCGGTCCGTCTCCTCCCACAGAACGTGATCGCCACAACGCTCCGTCTTCGGTCATTTCTCTCCATGCTTCCTGTCTCCCTGACAGCTGTTTGATCCTCTGCTGCATTCACCACCATTATCTTAAATTAGCGTCGTAACTCTGCCTCCGTTCTGTTCATGTGACCCACTTTTAATAAAGTTTGTTCCTGTCGGACTCTGCTCTGCTGTTTACAAACTCTGGCGCGTCCCGACAAGGCGGACTCTGATTGGTTCCTTTCTCATCTACTTCCACTTGCTCCGATTGCTGATTGGTTTTTTGGTATGTTCGTCAAATTTTTCCCGTTTTCTGATTGGATTTCGTCACTGTCAATTCTCGTCTCGTCTTTCGTTCCTGACGAAAAGGTCCGCCGATTTAGTCTTCGTCTTCGTCTTTTTCCGTTTTATATTTTTGAATTTCGTTTAGTTTTCATTCGGTAAAATATATTCGTGACGAAATAAATAACGAAAATATTTCGTCTACGAAATTAACACGGTCTCCTAGTACAGCCATTGAGAAGCTCTTCCAGATTTCAGACCCAGGTTTCAAACCGTTTTTTTTACTCCAGCCCGCTATGAGGTCATAGTGATCCGGACTTGCTTATATGGTAAATTCTCCGCCCACATGCACGTTCACGACAACTGGAGCGAGGAGAACGCCAGTGCTGCTGCCGCCATTGCCCATAGACCGTGTAGTGTTTAGTTTCAGTTTCGTTTCTCTTTCACGTGACGGCACTGCCCCCTGCTGCAGCAGAAGTGTCAGGCTGCCAAATAAGGAGAAACCCAGCAGAACCGGAAGGCGGCGCTTTCTTCTGATCTCTGAGTTGCTCGTTAGGAAATAATTACAGCGTATTTTGAGTTATAATGGTGCAACGCTAATCTAGAGGCATCAAAGATTACATCTGTTTAATATAAATTGATTTAAATATGGAGCCATGGGCTCTTTAATAGAAATAGTTAATAAAGGTTAATTTGATGCCTACAAAATCAAGAAAACTCTTAATTTGCCTTTCTCACAATTCTTCAGTTAAAACATGTAAATGTGTCCTCTGGAGAGGTGAAATCTTCTACTGTTCTGTTCAGCAACATCTGAACAAACGTGACCTTTATGGATGATAAATGAGACAAGAAATATGCATCTCATCACAAAATGTCCAGTAATTATCAAAGCTTTATTTCTAAATGTTACGTCCCCCTAAAAGGGTCTAGGAGTAGTACACAAAAGGAGGACTAACACAAAAGGCCAGAAACTCAAAGTACGAATTATCAGAATATTTTATTATTATTAATCAGGCAGAGGAGGTGCTGCAAAAAGATAAACGAACTAAAAATCGCTCCTAACGAAAAATCACCCGAAAAGGGGAAAAACTCTAACTAAACTAATAAAACAAAATGGCCTAAACTAAGAACACTCTCTAAAAGAGGTTCGGTAAAAAAAAAAGGTAAGAGTACTATAACAACTAAGGGAGACTACAATGAACTAAAGTAGGCGATTAACGCTATAAATACCACAAAAGGGTAAGTATCAACAAAACAAACGCACTATGATAAACTACAAATAACAAAGGAAGGCGATAAACGCTACTAATATCAAAGGATAACTAAGGGAGTTTTAAATATAACTAAAGGAGTCTGTGGCAATTAAAGCAACACAGAAAATAAACGGCAGGCGACTACGAATACTAAATTTACAAAACAAAACTGCCGGACTACGAAGCTAGAAAAGAGTAAAATACGAAACGCGCAAGAATCAAATGGTTCAGCTACCAAGGGGGGGGAGAACTATTCACCAGAACTTAGTCTGCTTAGTTTCCCCCCGAATGGCCGACCGCTCCCTGCTTATGAACACGCGGAGATGATTGCGTAATGCTCTGCAGCTGGGCGATCTCAGCGTGTTGCTCCGGCGACAGGGGGCGGAGCCAGGAGCTGTCACTGTCAGCTGGAGCTGACAGGAGGAAGAATCGGGTCTGAAGATGGGAGATCGTAACATCCCCCCCCTTAAAAAGAAGAAAGATAATTAGTTTACAAAAAAAAAAAACCCACAAAACTAATTAACTTTCTGACAAAAGAACTGAATCGAAAACAAACAAACCTCACAAAGAATCCCCGCTAAACTAATAAAGGAAAACTAAATTAACTCAACCTAGTCTTCATGCGGACGTTATTGGGAGCGGGCAAATTAAACACAAAATCCCAGGGGAACGGAGAGGTGGCCCATTGCCTAAGCCTGTCTCCCCGTTCCCTGGCGTGTCCCCGAGATGGTAGCTTTCGCTACCAACACTAACTCCCGCACCACAACGGTAAGTTAAAAATAACAAACAGACTCATCTCTATGGGGGAGAGAGTCTCTTCAGCCTACAAGGGGATCTCCAGAGGATGGTCAAAATGTTTGTTTCAAGATCCAGGGGATCCCTGGATCAGAAGGTCTGGCGGGTCTGGTTCTGGACCGGCAAGGATGTTGTGTGGAATCAGGCTGCACGGGAATGACGTAACGGGACAGCATCGAACACCTGGAATCAGCAGCAGGAACACCTGGACAAAGAGATACAGGAGACAGCGACAGACTGGGCAGACTATCATCATCATACTGCACTGGCAAATGAACGAACTTGTCCCCCAAGTCGGCCAATACTTGGGGGTGGTCAGGAGGTCGGATTTCTCCTGACATGCCGGGGACCACATCCTTCTCAGGCTGAGGGTCGACCGCACTGGCTGCGCATTCCAGGGCGTCGGTTTTTCCTTCCACTACAGGGATCTGAGGGGAAAGGTGCAACTTCGACATATCACAAGTTCGAGTTTCACTTTGACAACGCGGTCGATAAACGACGTGGTTGGTATCATCCAGTTTTTCACCAACCTCAACTGGTTCTTTGTATCGGGTAAGCAAAGAGGTTCCGGTCTGTGGACTAAAAACCGGTGCTTTGTCTGTAGGGAGGAAGGCGCGTTTTCTGTAAACCACCGCATCTCTGCATCTACTAGGTACATCCTGTCGATGTACATTCCCCGAGGGGGTGCCTCCCACCTGTGGGTTTCTCCAGCAGCGCTTCATAGCTCCGTTTTCACGGTGATAACCAACTCTCTCCTTTGGTTCGCCCGTTACCTTATTGAAACTTCTTGCCCGTGGTCGGCCTGCCTTCTCCTCCTGTGTTGTGCAGGAGTGAGGTAGACCAGGTAACCGGGTGGTAGCAGCTGTTTTGGAAAAACAAACAGAATTATTCACGGGGTCAGACACAGTCATGGGACCCGCGTTATCAGGTTTTACCGAAAACTCCTCATACAAACTTGAGAGCCCCAAATCTGTCTCTTAT
>SSNR01000043.1:1760704-1804619 GCA_006937965.1 Callopanchax toddi | reverse complement strand
TACTATAACAACTAAGGGAGACTACAATGAACTAAAGTAGGCGATTAACGCTATAAATACCACAAAAGGGTAAGTATCAACAAAACAAACGCACTATGATAAACTACAAATAACAAAGGAAGGCGATAAACGCTACTAATATCAAAGGATAACTAAGGGAGTTTTAAATATAACTAAAGGAGTCTGTGGCAATTAAAGCAACACAGAAAATAAACGGCAGGCGACTACGAATACTAAATTTACAAAACAAAACTGCCGGACTACGAAGCTAGAAAAGAGTAAAATACGAAACGCGCAAGAATCAAATGGTTCAGCTACCAAGGGGGGGAGAACTATTCACCAGAACTTAGTCTGCTTAGTTTCCCCCCGAATGGCCGACCGCTCCCTGCTTATGAACACGCGGAGATGATTGCGTAATGCTCTGCAGCTGGGCGATCTCAGCGTGTTGCTCCGGCGACAGGGGGCGGAGCCAGGAGCTGTCACTGTCAGCTGGAGCTGACAGGAGGAAGAATCGGGTCTGAAGATGGGAGATCGTAACACTAAATAAACTTGTGTTTTGTTGACGTTGATTTTCTTTAATTTTATTATTTTTATGTTCTATAAAAATATATATATTTTAAAGTAATTTTTCATACCTTTTTGATACCGTTTGGAGATTCAGGTGCTAGAAATGAGGAATACAGGTGTTAAACCAGGGTTCTAGTTGAACTTTGAATGTGTTGATTCTTCTCTCTTGAATGCTTTGTAGCTGGTGGCCTTAGACTGCGACAGCTTTAAGGAAGAGGAGGTCAATCGTGCCAAACTGCAGAAGCACATCAGGGAGCTTTCTGAGCAGCTCTACAGAAATGTGAGACTACTTGCTAAATAACTACTTCATTTTCTCTGGTGCATTTCTTCAATCTCTCATAGTGTTCATTGTAGCAATCTCTGTATAAATTATTTCCGTGTCCACTTTATATAAATACAGCAGTGTATTAATGCATTTTATTTCCTGGGCTGTAGGAGAATCCTAACCCCCACATGGCATTCCAGAAAGTGCCTCGGCCATCCGAAGGATCCCACTTGCGTGTCCACCAGGTTCCCTTCCCCCTGCTCGGCGATGAAAAGGTGGAGACGATGCTGCAGGAGGGTGTTGCAAAACACAGCAGCGCACCTGTTTCTACACGGTCTGAGAAGAAGTGTGTGGTACCTGCAGGGCCGCTTGTTGGTATGACCCATTTAAACTCCTATAACGTCCCAGTATATGTTCTGATGTGAGCATTTAACTGAAAATGTTTGCACAGCTGCTGTGTTTTGTTTCAAATTGTTCCCGTGTGTAAAAGGCCTTTGCAGCAGCTTTGCTTTTAACCTGCAGCCATCTCTGTGTTCCAGTGTCGATTATGGGTAAGAGTGGCTCAGTGTTTAACAGCGCTCGCAGGCTCGAGGTGGTGAGGAGCTGCATCTCCTTCATCTTTGACAGCAAGACCCTGGAGACTGAAAAGGTGATGCTCACAGTCTTTAATCAGAGGAGCTCATGAACCAATGCAGAGTTAACAGCCGCAGAGCTGCGAATGCCCTTCATTGTTTTAATCTCTCCCAGCTGGAAAACACAGACACTCAGGTTTAAATACCACAAGTCACTAATCAGACTCATCTCTGGGTGTATTTCCAAACCTCCTAAGGTATAATTAATATTTTAACATAAACATTTCTGTCACTTGTGTTTGTATCTGCAAACATTTACGTGAAGCAAAGATCTTACTTAAGATTTTCCTCCAAACGAGGTCGAAGGTCAGCCATCTGCCCTGTATGAATCCAGGGTGTTTAAATGGGATGGTCGCCAGTTGTTTTATGAATCCCTCTTGCTTCATAGATGAGTTATATAATCCAGGCCAGCACCTTTATGCATAATGTAGGAATGCATAACAGTCATTCTCTGATTCCCGGATGAGTCTAGAAATCCATAAAAGCCAAATGGTCAAAAGAACAGTAGGTCAGCAAAGCCAGCAGCACTATGATGTTCCAACCAACATCTTCTCTCTAAAAGCATTTTCCTTCTTTTTTAAAATTAATTTTGTGGAAGACAGATGCAGTGTTCAGCTTATCTTAGTTATTTATCCTCTGTTACCTAATTTGCTGGGATTTCATCCCTTTTCGATCCCTCTTTTTTGATATTTATCCCAACAGAGCCTGCCTGCTGCACTGCGAGCGCTGAAAGGTAAAGCCGCCCGTCAGTGTCTGACTGATGAACTGAGTCGTCACGTTCAGCAGAACCGAGCCATACTGGACCACAAACAGTTTGACTACATCATCCGGATGATGAACTGCGCCATTCAGGTGCGTGACCTCACAGAAAATCACGTCACCTAAAAAATTAAACATTTTAATAAGATTTGTACTGTTCATGTATTTACCAACAATGTCAGGTGCAGGAAAATTTTGAAAACTCACCTTGAAAGACGTAAAGGTGCTTGAATTTGATTTGGGAAAGGGTGTAAGAACCCTGATTACTGTATAGGAAGCAAACCCTGATGTGCTGCAGCTTTGTTTTGTGTTCAGTATCACCTTGAATTTTAAATTAAAATTCTATAATTAAAGTGGTTTTATTTCATCTAATACAAAAAGACACCTTACAACTTTATCTATCTTTTAAAAAAAAAAGACTTTGTGGTCAGTGAAGGGTAATCTTCATTTGTGATTTTGACTCCTAATAAATCTTTTTTGACCAAAAGCGTTATCCAGAAATATGTAAATATATTATTCATGCATCTTCTCTCTATTTTAACACTAACATGGCATCATGTTGTATAACTTTGTGTAAAAGCAGCAGTTCTTTGTTGATCAGAGTAGTATTCCCCCCCAATACTTGATCATCTTACCTAAAGTGTAGGTAATGTTTTTCTCCAGCTCATAAAGAGCCGCTGAAGCCGCTGAACAGGTCTTTATTGGTAGTTCCTTTTATTTTACTACACTGAATCAGCTCATTCCTGAAATTGTATTCATCTTAAAGCGCCCTGACAGAGTGCTGCTTTATATGGAGCAACCCTGAATTCCAGTCATTTTTTACCCCCAACAAATGATTGAAAGTCCATTTAATTCCATCATTTGTAGACACCAAGAACATGCAAGTCCATTTGATGTGTCATTTGTTCCACAAGTATACATTAAGTGCAAAATGAGGTGTACTGTTTCCATGTAGGAAGATGTAAAAGCTGTAAATTATTGTCTTTTGTCCTGCGCAATGTCTGTTGGTCTTCATTTCCAGGAGCGGAGATGAACTCTGACGTGTTTTCAAAGCAGTTCATCACAACCGGTTGATGAAAAGCCAGAAAGTGGCAATAAATTTGGTCAGTTCGACAATCTCTTCAGTTAATACTCAGACTGTCTTGAGTCTCGATGTATCCAAAGTTTCATGCTGTTTCCGTAGTATTTCACATCATTGGAGGGATATCTGTAAGTTGAAGAGCCAGACTTTGGTTTGATGAAGAACAACATTGTCTGAAAGGCATGAAGTGAAATACACAAGTCTAGTCATTTTTCTGCAATCCTTTCTTTTCTTGTCTGACAGATTCTGTGAAGCAGATTATTTTCACGCACGTGCAGAAAATACAAATGTAATCCGTTTTATCTAAAGGTTGATCTCGTACTGTTGAACTCACGCTGGGGATTAAGCTGACATTTGCTATTTTATGGTTCACATTAATGTTTTCAAGGTGAATAATGTCCCACTACAAATATTTCTACAGCAACACAAATCGTAAAATATGTGTTATCGCTACATAATTATATTAAAAACTACGAGTTTCCAAGTGAATTTCAAAGAATGTCCCCCACCCCACCACCCCCCTTGATTTGTTTTGGCAAGCTCCTGCAAAAACAGTGATCCGAAGCAATATGTGGAAAAAAGTAATAATTTCACACATGGTGAAGAGATTTGATGTGATGTTCACGTTCGTAAACTGAAATGTGAGGTAGGTTGGAGTCAGCTTTTTTCTGAGGGATTCTTGTGTGTAAAATATTGATTTAGTGTATTATTTGTTATAGTTTGTTCTTTAGATGCCTGGCGTTTGTTCTGAATTCCATTTTCCTCCCCGTAGCTCAGTTTCTTCCCTTCAGCTCTGTTGTGAGCGATCAGTCTCAGCTGGGCTGTGAATGGAATATAAATAGTAAAAAAAATGTCAGGCCTGTAATCATTTTCATATTTTGCACTCTGGCCTTTCTTTCAACGCCCAGCCACGTAAGAAACCCATCCAAAAAAGATACGAGTTCATCTGTGTTTGTGGTCTATTCTGTTAAATATGTTGCTAGCTGTAATGAAACCATGCGTCCTTGTTAGGACTTCTGGCGTTGTGTGATGAGGTGACACATTGATTTGCAGTGACATCATCAAAAGGAGGCCAATCACAACATTTATCGTTTAGCTGTCAACTTTAGGCTAACAATCTTGTTGTCTGGTTGTAATCAGTGTTTTCTTTAAAAAAAAAAGATTGCATAGCCACAGGAAGTGTGACACCACTTCACACTAAAAACGCACAATAACTTAAAGGTTAGGATATTAGAATTAGGTGGCGCTATTCTGTCTTTTGTTGCATGTTTTGTCATTTAAAAAACGTTATCTAAAATGTCCTGTTGTTGCCTGCTTTCTGATTAGTCATGAGTTTTAATCAGAATCTGTTGTTTTTCTGCCACGAGTCATCAAAGTAATGACCCTCATTAAGGTCTCTGACTTAATAGCGCAATAATTTGTCTGTTTCTCTTTTTGTGTGCATGCATATGTGTGTGTGTGCCTGTGTACACTAAGGTCAGTGCTCCAGCTTGGAGAAATTAACATTGTGCAAGCCATGTGGGGGAACAAGCCCTGCTGTGGATGTGTCGTGGCATCTCAACCATTTCCTGTCAGATAGGATTATGAGCCCTCTGCGCTCCGCTCTCTTATGGCCGAGGGCCTCGTGATGGTGCTTGAAAACACGCTCTGAATTGCAGCTTGCTGTGAGGAGGGGGGTGATGGAGGCGGGAGGACCATTTGAAGGGGATGCAGCAGCATAAAGTCCATAACTTCTGCATGAGCCTAAACTCGACTGTCTGAACAGAGCATGTTAAAAGACAGATGTTCTTTAAAAAAAAAATTCTGTTTTCGATGATGCTCTTATAAGAAATGCGAACTGCTCGAGTCAGAGATGATTAAGTAGACTGCCGTCCCACTGAGTCTTTACCCATAGCCTGAACGCTGCCCGCTGAACGTTAACCACTTTCATCATTTCCCATAAAGGCATATAGACAGCTTTGGTACATTTTTTCTATGATTTAGAATCAAATTTAAGTATCTTGCTGTGAGAACATGGCCCCTGTCTGCCTTCATAGCTCTAATGGATCACTGGGAATTTGTGCCTGGTATCATTCCCATGTTCAGATCGAGGATGGGTTGCTGGTTTTAATGGGGTCCTATGGTAGTATTACTGTTTTAATATTAATTTACTGTTAAAGCAATTTGGGGACTGAGCTACATAAAAGCCACGACAAGTTTTTGATTGTTGACTGCGTCCCAGACCTCTGTGGTCATTATCAGTTTTACTTATAAAACTTAATTCTGTTCTAACTGATAGAGATCTGGTTCTGGTTTTGAAGGCTGATACAAATTTGGATTCTTGTCCAGGCCTGACCTACTGATGACAATGTTTACCAATTCCCATTTATCTTAAAGAACTATGATTTATGATTTTTGAAGTAAAAACTTCCACATGGATGATCTGTTATTCATCAGAGAAAATGTCAGACCTTTTTGTTAATAGTGCATCCGTGGAACAAAAATAATTCAGATTTTTGAGTTTCAGATTGACCGATCACTAGTTAAATAAATCATGTGGAATACTGTCGGATTCACCAGTCAATTTATTGTTGTAGCTGGAGTTTATAAATGTGTAAATACTAAATAGACAAGACCATTTGGTTTAACAAGTCTGATAACTATTTATTATCCTGACAGCCTCAGTTGTACTGAACTGAGACAGAACTTCTTTTCAAAATCCTTCAAAATAAGAGCTCCATGAAAATGAACATTTTTTACTTAGGGAACAAACAAAAACTCTTATACCACGAAAATCATTGCAATAACATAAATCAACAACCTTTATGCTGAGTGCATCATGTTTTTGTCCTGTAGGCTATAATCAGCACAGTAAATATAGTAAATTTATTACACAGCAGGTGCTGAACACCTTAACTGAGTGAGGGAGTAAATATATGTTCCCAAGTTAAATTAAGATTACTGCTACTAATATTACTAGTAAAAAATTTTAAAAAGACAAATGATAATAGTATTAATGCATTTAGACGAGTGGAAAAGCTAGTAATGCTGCAGGCCCTGTTTTTCTGTTTGCAAGAGTATATGTTTTTCACATGTTTTATATAATCTCATTAACTGTGATGATTAAATGTTACACGTTAGAGCATTTTTATTCAGTCCCATCCCACATTCAGATAACTGCTTTCCTAAGACATCCATGAGTAATACCAGGCAGATATCCTTGTTATTAATCAGGTTACAATAAACCCTGTGTATGTTATTTGGGCAGCACAGATAAGAGGCACGCTATGTGGTTTCTTCTTTCTGTCACAAGTGAATCAGAATGAAGTCAACGCTGATATTCTCCAACTGATCATAGCTACACATGTCTCATCAAACTATGACACAGATGTCAGTTTATATTGCATTTTTCTTGGAAAGTGCTAACTACCCCCCTAGCTCACAGGAAGAAACAGTTTCTTCACATCCTGCTGCTTTTCTTGCACACCTTCCTTTTTTCGTTTTTGGCTCATTGAATACGTGTCCGAAGCAGAATCGCCGCATTAGTCATCGTTGCCATTTCAGCTCCAGCAGCTTCTGGAATGAGGGAGAAAAAAACAGAGGCATGCTCTAAATAATGGAAGGAAATGAAGACAACAGGGTGTCCTTGCAAACAGACGTGTGGGGTGACCAGTATCTCTCGCCTTCGTTTTAAAATGCCAAATAAGTTGGCATTCACTCCCCCACAGCGCTACGTGCGGTTCTCTTCATCTCTGTGATAATGAATGAATCCAAATACAAATTTCCTCCTGTTTCAGCTTTTACTGGTCGTTCAGCTTAAGATCTCACCGCTATCTGCTGGATTTAGTGGTTGACCTTCGAGGTTTTTGAGCTGCTTCATGTCTTCTCTGTTTGCTATTCAAAGATAAAAGCAGTTATATTTTTATAATATCTGAATTTAGTTCTTTCATCATCTTAAGAGCAGCATTAGCCTTTTCAAAGCTGAATCTGCCCCCCTGTGTTTCTGTTGAATCAATTTTCCCTCTTTTGTAGGAAAGATGTTTTGGTTTTTTGTTGCTTTTTTTTTTTTGTCTGTGCATTTCCACTTGTTGTTCTAATTGACTTCGGTCCATGAACTCCTCTGACCTGCAGCATTGTTGTGGATGCTGATAAACAAAGCTCTGGGGCCGTTCCAGTAAGCTGGAACATTTTACCGCAGCCCAAATAAGCGCAAGATAAAAAACACTAGTGACAAGAAAAAACTTTAACAGAAACTATGCCGCGCAGTCAACGGGGGGTCTGGCTTTCATGTGTTTTGCATTTTCTCACCCGTCTGTACATTCTTGCGTGTGTATGTTTTGAGGAATGGTGGTAAATGAGGCCTCCCATCACAGACCACTATCAGAGCATTCCTCTTCTTCTATCTCCTCTAAAAATAAAGGACTCCCAATTGTATATCACATAGCTTTAGGAAGACACAGATGTGCATATATGCTTGAGAACAAAGAAAATGTTTGTGATGAAGACATTGTGCTGCAGTGAGGTCACAAAGAGCGTGCAGCAGGTCAGAATCAGGGTCTTAAATCCAGTTTCCTCCAACCATTCATTCAGAGTGCAGAAAAAAGTCAGCTCAGCTTACCAGAGATCAGAACTAATTTCCTGTGGGTGAAGTACTTTTGAGTCTAACTTGTGTATTTTTCTCCTGTTCTCATCAGTCTGATGTGATTTCTGTATGAAAACATTTGTTTGGGCCCCTAAGCTCTCTGCTTAAAGCCTCCTAATGCTCTTATTCTTCTGAATACTTGAACCCACCGGTAAGAACCTCCTCTTAAAGACCCCCAAAATACAAAAACACATCCATGTGGTGTGTCTCGGGTTAAATAATAAATAAAGAGCAAAAACCTCCTGGCTATCGTGGCTGCTTTCAGCGTTTCGTTAAACAGATGACTGGATTTCATGCAACATCTTGTCATTTATTCGAAAGAAACTTGCAATCTGGTTCAAGAATGCAAACCCTGAAATGGTCAATAAATTGAAAACTGAAGGATTCTGACAATTGTATGAAGACAGGCATTATATAAGGCTATTGGAAGCACATGTTCTAATAACGGAGGAAACCAGAGTGAGGCGTTTTGGCTCTTTTTTTTTTAATGTCACCCAGACTTTATGTAACACGTTTGCTAGAAATGGATTCCACGTCCTTTTTGTATCACATCCCTGTGATGCTAATTCACAGCTAGTTGTCAGTTGTGCACTGAAAAGGTGTTTTCTTTATTAATTAAATAATTATTTTAAAAGTGAAATGTTCTTTGTCAACAACCTTTGCAAAACTACTTCTTGTTTTGTTCAAAAAGATGTTCAGAGTGGGCTGCATGGTGGCGCAGTTGTTAGCACTCTTGCCTCGCAGCAAGGAGGTTGTGAGTTTGCTTCCCCGGCTCAGCGGCTTCTCTTCATGGAGTTTGCATGTTCTCCCCATGCATGCGTGGGTTCTCTCTGGGTACTCCGGCTTCCTCCCACAGACCAAAACCATTACTGTTAGGCTGATTGGGCTAGTGAATTGTCCCTAGGTGTGACTGGTTGTTTGTCTCGTTCGTCTCTGTGTGGCCCTACGATGGACTGGCGACCTGTCCAGGGTGTCCCCCGCTTCACGCCCCTTGACCGCTGGAGATAGGCACCAGCTCCCTGCGACCCTCTGTGGAGGATGAAGCGGTTAAAGAAAATGGATGGATGGAAGGCGTTCAGGGTTTTTGTGTTTTTCACCGCCTCTCACCTCTTTCTTTTTGTTCCATCTGCAGGACTGCTCCACCTCCGAGGAGTTTACAGTAGCTGCTGCACTCCTGCCCCTGTCGACAGCCTTTTACAGGGTAAGAAAACACAATCATGTATTATTGGCAGGCCTGCAAAAGCCTTCAGTTTAACAGCTTTGACCATTTTGTTAGTTAGTTTGCATTGTGGCTTAAATGGTAACACAAAAGGTTTAAGAGACAACTGAGGTCAGTGAAATACCAGCTCTCACGTTACAGCGTTTTGGGTCTTTAACCATTAGAACTATCCATGCACAAAACCAAAACTTTTCACTTCATTTTAAGGATTCTTTTAATGTGTTTGCACAACAGTTTTTACAGTAAATTTTAAAGAGATTTTAATAACTTTTGAGCATCAGTACAAACCTAATTAGTCTAGTCTGGATTACTATTGAGGTAAAGCTGTGTCATTGTGGGTTGTCTCGACCTTTGACCTTTCCTGATCCTTCAGCATGTATATATTCGCATGTTGAAGCCCCCCCGAGGAGAAGTGTGAAGAACAGGCTGTTGCTTTTGGTTTCCAAATCAGAATATCAGCGAGGGGCAGCTGCAGTCTTCGCCCCAACAGATCCTCTCAGTTTGCTTGTTGCCATAGAGACAGACACAACTGTCCACACTGGCTTTTTGTCAGATACCAGAGCCTTACCCTGATGGGCAGGACTGGGATCAGGTCTACTGTCTGTCACTACAAGACCCGTTCATGGCTGATGGACTCCTCATGATGAGACACAAGTGATGCTTTTCTCTTTTCTCCTCGTTCCTCCAGCACTGAAAATTAATCTGTTATGTCTGTATCTCATAGTTTACGTTTTTCTTCTGTTCAACAATTACATACCAAAAATTTCAAACATTCCCACTGTATTTGAAAAGATTAGATACGACTTTCCTCCTGAACTCATGGCCAACTACATGAAATGATCTAGAGAAACCTTTTGCTTTTGTTTTTCTCATATGACTGAAACTGTTGGCGTGTTTTGCCACTGCCTCATTCAAAGGGTAAAAAGTAAAGTAAGGTCAGGGAGGAACTTGCCAAAATATCTTCAAAATCTGGTTAAAGGGTTTAATGTTTTTCTGGAGTGATGCACTAATGTGAGGAAAACAAACAGAGCAGCTGTCGTCTTGCTTTGGGAATCAGAGGCACGCATCTCCCCGACATGCTGCTATTGATCTATCGTGCCTTGTCTCGCATGCTCTTAGACACTTGTCATCAATTTTTTTTATATGAATACAGCCAAAAAAGTTTGGTAATATAAATGGATTACCTTTATTTTGCAAAAAATAAATATATAAGTGCCATTGTATGAAAAGTACAGATGAAGCTTAGATAATTGTTAACGATAAAGATGAATGTTTTGGTTTTTTTTAGCAAATGGTTGTTTTTTTCCAAATGTTCAAAACATCTTCAAGTTACAGTTATGCAATAAATATTGAGCAAACTAGTTCATTTACAATTAAGGACTCATTAATACCTAGAACCATTTTAAAGCATTTTCATTTTGGGGGACATTCTTATGATAGATCTGTTAGCAGTCACATGACATTTAAGCACCAGTTACCTAGTTGCATTAACAGCCATACATTCTATTAAAAATTATTAAATAGATTTTTTAAAATTTAATAAATTATTTTAGTAATTTGTGTTGATTAAGATCTGAGTACTGTTAACTCAAGTTACCAGAATGATTCAAATCTTGTTGATGTGCTAAATGTTTTCTGCTACAGCCATAGTAAGTAAGTAAAGTTTATTTCTATAGCACCTTTCACAGAAAAAATCACAAAGTGCTTCACAAAAAACAGAATCAAACATGATAAAACAAATAAAATCAATAAAACAAACAAAATATCATTACAAATCAAAATCATTAAACAACAAGAGAACATAAAAGAGTTATTTAAAAGCAGTTTTAAATAATTGGGTCTTCAGCTGCTTTTTAAAGGAGTCCAGACTGTCTATACAGCGTAAAACTAAAGGAAGGTCATTCCAAAGTCGCGGTGCAACAGACTGGAAGGAGCGATCACCTCGACTTTTAAATCTGGTCCTTGGAACTGTTAGGAGATTCTGGTCTGTGGACCTGAGAGCTCGGGTTGGAGCGTACGGCTTTATCAGTTCAGTAACATACTTACCCAAATCATGATACAGCCTCCACCATGTTGGTGAGGTAATATGACAGGTTTAGATCGTAAGGTTTTCCTTCTCTGCCATGTTTCTAATTATTCTCTTGTAGGTTCACCTTGATTTCATCTGTCCACAGAATCTTGTTTCAGAACTTCTTTTTCTTTTGTAGCAAAGACAAAAGTCTTTTTTTGAGATTAACATGTGTTTTCATTTATGATTCATTTATCACAGACACTTTCCTTCATTTGAAAACATTTGCCTAAATGTCGACGATGCCTCTGAGCTTTTTAACAAACTGATAGGTTTGTTTTGTTATTGTCGTCTATTGAATACCTCTTTCACTTGCATCTGCTTTTAACTTTGAAAGCATCTTGAGACTCTTTTGGGAAAAAAACTTTATATAATAATTCAACACAATTTCATAGTTTATCACAAATTTACAAGCGAGCTGCTGGTCAGCCCGTAGTCCAACTCTTAGGCTGACGGGGTTGAATGGATGTGAATTCTAAAAGTTATGACTTTGTTTCATCTTCCTGATTTTCAGTGAATGTTTTTCCCTTCAGTCAAATTTTAACTAAATAATTTCACAACTACTTTATATGCTGTTAAACTGTCACAACTTAGTCATCAATGAGCCTGACTGATAGTCATCTTTTAGAAAAAGTTAGGTGGAGCAAAGTGTTGAGGTTTACGTTGTGGTAGCAGTTGTTGCATTTTTTAGGAAAAAGGATTTGATACTAGAAATACCTAGAAAAATGACATGAAAGCTTGTCCAGATCAACAAGTTCAAAGTTTTAGGTGCTTTCAGGCTGCAGATTGTTTTAAAATTATTGTTAATATTGAAGAAAGTCCCTCCTATAACTTGAGTTGCAGAGCCATTTTACCTCCTGTGTCTGAGTTGGTGTTTTCCCAGCTTCAGGGACTGAGGGGACTCAGCACAGCAGCTCCACTAAACACTGTATTGCAGATTTTACATCAGATCGCTTTTGCATCAGTTGAACTGCAGCTCAATCCACATTTCTCACAAAGTATTCACCTGATTAAAAAAAAACATGATACAATCACGCCCAAACTGGCTTTGCTGTATGCAGTAATATTGGTCTTAAATGTTCAAAAAGACTTCTTAAAAATGTTGTACACAGCTGTGCCTTTACTTGATAGATTGGACTTCAAATCTGTTTGGCACAAAAGCAAGAACTTTTTGTTTTCACATGAGTTATTTTTTTATTTAGAGGGGGTTTGCTTTCATAACATCTTTTAAAAGATGTCTTTTAAAAGATATTTGAGCCACCTTCTGTAAGAGTGACTCAAACTTCATCAATAATTCCTTCATTCCTCTACTAGATGTGAAGTTTACATCCTTGAAATAGATTCTTCACCTGAAGAGAATGGCTGATTAATACCAAGCATTTGAGGAGGAGGAACTTTAAAACTACCTTATTTTTCCTCTGTTGAGGAAATGCATCATTTATTGAGCACTTTTACTTTTCAGGCTCCTCTGATATTACAACACAAGTCAGGCGTTGGTCGAGTTTTTGTTTGGTATTCTTGGCAGAGCTTTGACCAGCTCATGTTGTGTTCATGCTGTCAGTGACTCTGTCAACATAGTGTCTTAGTCTGCAGGTCAGGGAACATGGGAATCACTTTCTAGGTGCTAGTTTTCAGCTCCTGAATTCTGGTGTTTAGTTTGACTGGATGTTGATACTGAAGGAGTATTAACTCAGACTCAGCAGCCTGTTGTTTTGCTTTCCCATTTCTTGAGTTTCCTCCTAGCTGTGCACTGTTAGAAGGTTTTATTTAAACGGTTTGAGGCAGAATTGAATAGATCATCCCTTTATACAAAGCCTCTTTGTTATTTGAAGCTTTACATTTTGATCTAGGTACTAGTTCCTCTGACATTTTTTTATCAGCGGGTAGGTGGGTTTATCAGGAGGTGAACAGATGTCACTGACATCTGGATTTATTGTTTTACTGCCATTCACACTTTCCTACATTTAAATATGTTAACGCAGATTAAATACGACAAGTGGTGAAAAGCTCAAACGTGGTTCTGGATGAATTACTCAACACCATGACTTTACTGTTTGCATTCTTTTAGCTAAAGTTTATGCATGGAAGGATTTGTCAACTCGCTTTGTCAAACTGATCTCCACATTGTCCTCAGGAGGGACGGTGATGCACACGGTGAACTTTGTGTCTCTAAAGAAAACCTCTTGACCTGTCGGATCCATGTTTACTTCGTTTTGGAACATTTATGTTACTTATTTGCACAGTTATGGCCTATGGATGCCTTGACAGGTCTGTTTATCGATTTGGACTGTCGACATGTTTTGCTCGGTTGTTTTACGTGGCTGAATGCTATAAATACGTTCATCAGAAAGCAGGCTTCTTCGTGGTTTCGGCGTTTGGATGGTTTTCTCCCAAACACATTGTGGAGTTGCAGGACTGAGTAGATGGATTGTTTTTCAGGTCAGGAATGTGTTCTCACCAAGGACTTGTCCAGAAATAATGGCTGTTTTGCATCAACGATTCAAGAATGCTCTAAATTCTTCCAAAACATGTAAATAATGTCACTGCCTCAAGGCTCACGACAGATCAGATACAGCAGTCTTCACTCATGGTCTTTGTTCAAGTATGCACTTGTTTCAGTGACCACGCACGTCATCTCTTTGCCTTTGATGGACGCGGCAGGCTTCTACGATGCGAGATAGATGATTGGAGGCCATAGACAGTCAAACTCTGAGCCTCTAAATCAGGTTCCAGAGTTCAAAACAAGATCCTAAATCCTGATAACGTAATTTCTTTGACCCATATACAGAGTTGTCTCCATTCTGTCCCCCCCTCAGTGGTGTATTGCTGCTTGTTTTTCACTCTTTCTCCCTTAACCCGACATTCCTCCACTCCGCTGGTCACACATCCAGATGGGTTCGATAGCGTCATACTCCTTCCTTTTCCTCTTTATCTCTGCTGCTACCTTCCTTTCTTTTTTCCTCCCATTTCCTCTCTCCTTCCCTCCGTCCTTCCCAGTCCTCCTCCTTGCACATCTGTCTTTTTTAAAATGTATTTTGCCATCATTAATAAGAGCTGCCGACCTCGGTCAAAATGACCTGAGCACATCCAACAAGTCAGAGAAGTACAGCTGAACACAGACAGCGCTGACAAATAACACACTCACACCCCCTGCACAAACATGGACACACACCCACATAACATCTGCTGCAAGACGCTTAACACACTCAGCTGACAGAAAGGTATGAAGGTATCTAGAAGGCTGCATGTCATCAAATATTTGTATGTATTTATGACTTTGCTGTTTGAGGGTCCTCATGTTCTGCAATCTACAAATCTGTAATCTTAAGCAACCTGATGCATTATAGCCTCTTATCAAAGCATTTCCAGCCGCTCCACATTTATTCTTGTCGCATCCAGCAGTGGTTTTGGCCAATTCCCATACTCACTTAAAGGCAATGTGTTTGGTTCCTCCAATAGCAAAGTGAGAATAATCATCTGTCTCCCTGAGTGAACAGTTCATCTAAACAGGCGGTCATTAATGTCATCTCAGTGTTGGCTGATGATCTACTGCGAGGCTGTGCTCTGGCATGCTGCATGTAGATGTGTGTGGGTGTGTATGGGGGGGGGGTATTCAGCAGTAGTTTCTGAGATTGAGACGAGATGGGTTTATGGTTTAGAGGTTAGGTTCAATTTAAAATCAGTCGACTGAGCAAATTCTGCAGAGTGAGCCTAAAACGTTCAACTTAAATAAGTTGAAACATGTTTTGTTTTCATAAAACTCTTCTTCATTTTTGCAGTAGAACCTAATAGATGGTTTCATACATGCATATTTTTTAAAATTCATCACAGACACTTTATGCATTTAGACACATTTGCACATTTTTTGTCTTCTTGACATCTCAAAGTTCATTCCAGTAAACTTTAAATTCTTCCTTTAGCATACATTCATACAGCAGTTTCTTTTTCTGGACACTGAGCGGTTCTCTATCAAATCATTTTACACTCAAAGAGTGATTAACGTATCAGAGAAAATTGCTTGGTTTGGTATTTTGTCCAAGAGTGTTTAAAAGCTGAAACAAACCCTGTGTCAACCACATTTTTCCATCCGAAGAGACCCAAATTTAAAAAAGCTGATTCTGACCAAAAGCTTGTCAGATCAGTGTCTTGATTGTTCATGACCAGCTTGTTGACAGAGATATTTCAGCCTCTTCTAGACAAGCTATCAACACAGTTTACCTGTAAGATTGATAAGTTTGTTTTTTCTCTAACTTTTCTCCTGGTACTAAAGCATTTGTTTGTGAGGTTTTGTTTTGGCACAAATGATTGGCGTTCCCTCAGCTGTAGTTAGTGATTATTGATGACTGGCTGAGATGAAGAAAATGGTCAACATTGGGTTTGTTGCTTAAAATTAAAGGGGTAATTTTTATTTATTCAGGTAACATATTGAGATTAAGAATCTCTTTTTCAAAGGAGACCTGAAGGCAGCTGGGGGTTCAGTATCTTACCCAAGGATGCTTTGACACATAGCCAGGCCGGGGGTTGAGCCCGGGGGGCCCACATGGAGAGCAGCCTCTCTAGGCCACGGTCACCCCATTTGCTTATTGCTGCAACATTCATTTTTGTGTTTTCTAAGTTCATTTGACTTTGGCAGCCATCTTGAATTGGGTTGACTCTAAAAGTGAATCTGTTAGATCTAAATGTAATGGTTACCTTGTGAATGTTTCACTGAAATCCATCCATTAGTTCTTCAGGTATTTTGCAAATCATTTCATTATCGCTCACTTTTCGTCTTTTGGCATCCAGCAGTAAACGGCATGTAATTAATGCCCTGATCTCATAGCAAGTGAACGAACCTCACAGTGGTCATGGTTTGATTACAGGTTAAATTATGTACTTGAAACATTAGATAACTGCTAAAAGAGTGCTCACCTTTTTCCCCCCATCATATCTTTGAATTAATTAGTCTATTGTTTCAGTTATTTAGATAATTCACATCTGTTTCTTCTTGGTCCTCATCATTAGCCAGCAGGACATCATAGCCTCTATCATTACACACCTTGTAAACTCCAGCTTTCCTGAAAAAAAAAAAAAAAACATTTTGGTTAACTAATATCAGGAAAAGCTCAGCAGGAGGTTTTTCTTCAGTTACCTAAATAGTTGAGTATCAGTTACATAAATAGTTTTAGTGATTTTTAAGATGATAACTAACATTTTTCATCACATAAACAAAGTTAATACATAACAGCACAGGTTCTAGTTTGTCCCCACTTCTGTTTTTTTTTTTTTTTAAACAGTAAACTAAAATCCTGGCATCCATGTGGATATTATAAAACATATAAAGCATGAGGAACAGTGGTTAACATGTTAACACCTACAAACCAGGAGCGAGGCTCCAGTCCAGTAGGACTTTCCTGTTAACAGAGTTGTGTGTTTTGCTGCTGTGTGGGCATTAGCTCTGAGCTCTGCTCTCTCCTGGCGTCTGGCCCACCACAGTGGGAGTAGAGCTGTTTTGGGTCTGTCTCTTGTAATTACAGTAACCCCCCTCACACAGTTCTCATTCTTCAAAAGCAAACTATGAAGTGATAATGGACATGAGTGGATTGTGTCACACTCAGGGGAGAGAAATGAGAAGCTAATCTAATAACAGGCCTGAGTCTTACATGTGGCCCTCCGGCTTTGCTGGAAGATGGACGGACGTTTGGGTTTGTGGTTGGTCATTTATTTGAACGCTGCTTCTGTTGAGGTCATGTAATATTTTTTATTCTTTATTTTTTGTGGCATCACTCAGTCGTATGGAGAAGCGTTAATGCCTTTAGCTAAGGACTCCATGTTCTTTTTTGTGTAGCTGTTTTTGCAGACAGCAACTGATTTACTTTTCAGATCGCTCTAATCAAAAATAACAAGTCAGTTTCCAAATACATCCTGACAGAAACTACAGGAGGGGGTGGTTTGTAGCTCCAACGAAGGGTGTTATCTGTTTAAAAAGTTACGATTCGCAGTGAATGACTGGTTTTTTTCCCCCTTTAAAACCACATGGCAGAATGTTTCTCCTTCTGCTGAACAATTTTTGGACAATTGATTGCACTGAAACCTTTTGGAGCCAATATACAGAGAGAAATAAACCTACAGGACTGGTTTAATGGTGATATTGATGCATTGTAGGTTATTGTAGATACTTTTTGCTCTCCACCTGAATTAAACCAAATTTTTAGTTTGCTTTGACTGTGAAATGTGTATCTGCAGGTTCAGAATGACAGCTAATGAACCTTAAAGGCATTTAGTTTATTGTTAGTTACCAGTTAAATTAAAGTTTTAACAATCCTTGCAGGAATGTATATAGGCCACCACCTTCCTACCCAAAGTTTAAACTGAGATCAACTCATGTTGACAAGTGATGGAGTTATAGGCATATTGGTCAGTTATTATTTTTTATTATTATTTATTTATTTTTTACATTGACCAAATTCAATTGATCAAAAAAAATTAGTCAATTCTTAAAAATATGTACAATCATGTGTAATATTGCAAGATCTTGCACAATTTGTTAGTATAGTGTGTGTTGTGAATGACTCTGAGCTACTACCACATTCAGTTTCAGTTCTGTATTTATAAAATTAACTGAGTTTTAGGGATTCTTGTCTTTCCTAGGATTTCTTTTAAGCAGGTTTATCGGCTGACAGTTTCATTAAAATCTGTCTGGTTGTTTATCAGATATTTTGCTAACAAATACACACGAGACACAGGCAAAAACATTCTTGTCCACCTTTTGGTGATCGATTGTTGAAAATATGATTTAAATCTTAGCAGATATCCAGTTTGTGTTGTAACTGTTTACTTCACCACAATACGTCTATAGCCTCATTTTCGGCTGTTAGTCGTCTAAAAGAACTATTTTCACTTCATTTTCTAAAGGTGGTGAGATGTTCTGTACTCACAAACACTTTTTTCAAATTACGTAGATCACATTATGAACTGTCTGAAGCATGCGGCACGGATTAGAAAATTACATAATGTAGAAAATCTGCCCTCAGAAAAACATTTAACTGAAAACAAACTGACCTGAGACAGATGTTCATATAGTTTATTTTTAAGGTGGTCCTGACTTTGTGGTTTTGTCTTATAGAGGCTGGCTGCAGGGGTGAACCAGTTTGCCTACACCTGCATTCAGGACCATCCCATCTGGACCAACCAGCAGTTCTGGGAGACCACGTTCTACAGCGAAGTCCAGGGTCAGATCCGAGCCCTTTATTTAAACACCCCAGAAGAAAAGATGCGCATCACAACCAGGCTAAAGGTAAAACACCTATTGGATTATTAATTTGATGTTAATTTAATAAATTAATGTTAAAATACACAGTGAAGCTGTATCTGTTTGCTGCGACCTCTGCAGGACGCTGGAGCCTCGCCGGCTGCAGGTAGAGAGGAGGAGCAGACCGCCATGGACCTGGCAGCAGAGCAGCTGCGTTTATGGCCCAGTCTGAGCAAGGAGAAGCAACTGGAGCTGGTGAAGAACGAGGAAAACACAGTGTTCAGTCAGGCCATCCACTACGCCAACCTCATGGTTTATCTGCTGGTTCCTTTGGACACCAGCAAGAACAAACTGCTGCGCACCACACCTGCTGCAGACTGGGAGAGCGGCAGCAACAGCATTGTGACAAACAGGTCAGAAGCATGAAGACGTGCGCTTCACTCTAACTGTGAAGAATTTCTTTTTTTTTATCAGAAATTAATGCAAAATTAGAACATATGATTTGCTTTTGTCAGAAAACGTAAGGTAGAACAATCAGTCTTGTTTATAGGAAACATTAGGTTAAGATCCCATGATTCATGAGGACGTGAATCTCACTTAATAAGGTGATGATAAGCATGTGGGTGGATGTGGCGTAGCTCCAGTCGACATGATATCTTCCTTTCAAGCCAAACAGAGTGCAGCTGCTTCTCTGTTTCCGGCCCAAATGCATCCTGCAGGCTCACGTTGCTGCTGCACAAAACACAGCGTGGCTCCTTTTCATCCACTTGGACATTTAAACCCATTGGAATTTTCTGAAATGACCTAAACTGCACTCTGATTTTTCTCCTGTTTTGTAGTAACCGTAGAACCCTGTGTGTGTTCTCCCTTTAGCCAAGATGTTCTTGATTTAAAGTTCAAAATTTTTTCCAACACCGTCGTGAAACCCAGTATTTAATTTCTAAGATTTGTTACAGTTTGTTCAGTATTTAAAATTTAGTTAAGGTGTTGATTCTTATTTCATTTTTGACCACAAGAACTCAATGTTACAACTTTGTTTTGTTTATTCCAAATGAGATTACAAAAAAAATTTCAGCCAAGAATTTTGTTTATGTGGAAAATTTGAAGTGTTGTCCGTTTTAGCCCCAGAGTTGTTTGTTCTGCATAGAACTCGTTTTATATTTGTCCATCCAAAGAGGAGGTTGCATCACTGCCTCATATAAAACACGCTGCTCCGACAATAAATTATAGAAGCAGCCATCAACCCTTTGTTTATCCCACACTGAGAATTACTCTCACATTGTCTGCTCTTTGTCAAACTGCATGCTTAAACCTATTTCTACAACTCTCCTCCTGGACACAATGCTTTGACCTTTTTTTACCATGTCATCATTTATATTTGCAGCATCGCTGGCAGTGTTGCAGAGAGCTTTGACACAGAAAGCGGCTTTGAGGAGTCAGAAAATAGCGACGCTGCAAACTCTGTGGTCAGGTTTGTCGCCCGCTTCATCGACAAGGTGTGCACGGAGAGCGGAGTGACTCAGGAACACATCAAAAGTCTGCATAGCATGATCCCAGGTATAGAATTAACACTCAGATACCCTCTGCTTTTTATGAAGATTCACTTTATATATTCTGAGCTGCAGCCAACATTTACATAAGCACATAAGCTCCTGACTTGTTAAATGACCTTGGAAAGTGCACGTGTTAACTGATCCAAACTTCTGACCCACAGGAATCGTAGCGATGCAGATGGAGACTTTAGAGGCAGTTCATAGGGAGAGCAGGAGGTTACCTCCCATTCAGAAGGTGAGCTGAGTTTGTATCTTATACAGTTTAAAAAAAAAATCCTTCAGACTCCACAAAAATAATACACATGTCACCCTACCTATGTAAAGGCACGCTTTGATTTTCCCAGAAGTTAAGCATTCATTAGTTCTGTTCTGGACTCATCACTATCACACCATTAGGTTTTTTCATAGGAAAATGTGCCTGTCCTCACAGAGAATGTTCTGTTGGAAAGATATGAAGAAGACACCAAGTGGGGTCTCAACCCTGAGTGGGTATCTGTTAGGGGTGCAATGGGTCATCATCGATCCGTGATCCGTACAGATCGCCCTCTACGCCTCGGGAGTCGGGACACACATGGCCCGCGGGTCAGGCAGCGCTCACACGTTGCTAAATCGTCCCCATCACGTATAGGGGTTCACTCTACCGGGCTCAGTCATTTTAGTGGACCAGAACAAAGATCAATGATCGATATCTGATCCATTCTCTGTTGCACACACACTGAATCCTTCATCCCTCTCTCTGTCAGCTGGATTAGTCTCCTCTCTGATGGAGCAATCAGGCTCATCTATTTCTGTCTAAGATAACATGTCATGATGGACTCTTATACGAGCTAATGAGCGATATTATAACCGGAGTGCACAGAGCAGCCAGCACCTCGATCGTCACGCCCCCTCACCTGCTCCTGCTGCATCTCTGACCACAGTTAATGGATTGTCTGACAGAAACCGGGTTATTGCTCTGTCAGACCCCTGAGAGGTGCATAGAAGTCTATCCCCCCCATTAATTTGTTTTTATATGATTCAAAATTTTTATTTAAGCATTGGATTGACATCTTGATTTAAAGTTGTTTGTATTTAATGAGCATTGAGCAGAAAAATGTTGCACAGTGTTCTACAAAATAAATAGAGGGCAAAATTAGTTTTTATTTTTCTTTCTGCTGATCCGAATAATGATCCAATCCGTGACTCATATCCGTGATCCAGGAGTTTTTGATCCGTTGCACCCCTAATATCTGTGCTGATATGCTGTCTTCATTGTGGCGTAGGGCAATTATACCAAACATCTCAGCTTTAGTCTCATCATTTGAAGAAGTGTCGCTTCAACCATGATGGAACTTTTTGAAACTAAACTGAGCGGCCATTTTTTTTTTTTCTGACTACTCTTTCAAGCAAGCTCTACTGAATGTTTTTCCTAATTGTTCTTTCATTAATTTGAACATTTTAGCTGTTAACTGATACCTGTAGAGTCTGAGATGCAGGTCTTAAGGTTTTTGCAGTTTGTCTAAGTATTACACAGTCTGACATCAAAGTGATCTTAGTGGGATGCCCACTGTCTTTAATGTTTTCTACTCATCAGTATTACTTTTTGCTGTAGGTTGATGGACTCCAGGCTGTTTGGAAGTGGACTTATTACCATTACTAGATTGATGAGCAGCAACAGTTGCTTCTCTAACATTGTTGCTGATGTCTGAGTTCTGTATTGTTTGGGTTATTATCACGCTCAAATGCACAAAACCGGACAGAATTCCTGCTTTCTTATGCTGCCTTCACTGGACCTCCATGTTCTGAAGCATTTCAGCCTCTGTCATCTAAATCAGCTGTGGGCATTAGTGGGGGTCAATCATATAGTTGCCAAATATATCAGCTGAATGCAGTTTGTCTGCAATTTATCAAAATTCTTTGATAATGATCCTGAAGAATATGTTGCCTGCTCATGCATTATTTGTTAAAACTTTCA
The DNA here is from genome assembly GCA_006937965.1 of Callopanchax toddi. Classification (NCBI taxonomy): domain Eukaryota; kingdom Metazoa; phylum Chordata; class Actinopteri; order Cyprinodontiformes; family Nothobranchiidae; genus Callopanchax; species Callopanchax toddi. Next base: position 1,782,669 of record SSNR01000043.1, on the reverse strand, counting down.
TTTTGAGGTATGAACTGCATGATACATTAAAAAATAATCAGAACAGTGCATAGCTGTGGATTTAAGACTGAATGGTGATGGCAGCGGTAACACTGAGGAGCTGTAATAAGTAGCTGAGCTTGCAGCAGTAACGATTTGCATTGGGACTGTTCTCGCTTTTCATTCAAGGACAAATTCAGGAGGCTATAATTATCTCCAGGCCAGACCTCAGCTCCCTCAGGTTGGCTGTGGCCTCAACAGGAAAGGCTTTGGATGGTCTAACGTCCCTCTTCTTTCCTATCTGTGATAGTGGAATAAACTAGCTGCTCTGTAGCAGCTCTGGAGGCCAGAAGGAGCTGAAGCAACGAAGGGTGCAGACATGATCGTTAGTCACATGATTAAAAGTTAGTCATATTTCTCAGCTACGTGGTTAATCATATTAACAAATCAATAAATAAATAACAGTTGGTTGTTTGCTTTTTGAGGCGTGTCTTGCTGCATGCACTGAGGTGTGTCCAAACTTGACTAGGAATGTGTATTCTGTAAGAAAAATATCTAAAGGAACATTACACCACACACTGAGCTGCTGGTGGAAACATTTCAGTTAAATAACCAAAACTAAGAGCTGATAAGTTGTAAATTGTTTTCATTTAAAACGGATTAAACTGAGTAAGGCTTTTAAATGAAGTCGCTTTGTAGTGCTGCATTTAAACTGGAACTTTAATTATGATTTTAGGGGTCTGCGCTGAATCAGCATCACTTAAATGTGAATAAAAAATCAGGTCTGAGTCCACAAGTTCAAAGCTTAATGTGAAAATCAATTGTTCAATAAACGAGGCAAACAGATTCAAAAGCAGATTGTGCTTCGAAGGTGGAGATGGAAATGTGTTCTCAGCAGAGAACATGATGTTGTTTTTCTTGGAAGTTCGATTTTTAAAAGCCTACGTGACGGTTAACGGGTTGTTTTTTTTATCGATGATGTGCACGTAAGGTTTAAACTCGTCCAAGAAGCCCATGTGCTGCGCTGATTTGACATTATAATGATACATTTATTTCCTGCATCTGATTCAAGTGACGCAAATGTTGCTGCAGAGTGTGCTGCTTTGAGTTTGTCTGTCAGTGAAAAATGTCTCCGTCTAAGCTCGGACGTGCTTGCAGACAGGTAGTTTGTGCATTTGTTCTTTTGCATAATTGATTCTCTTATTTTCCCTCGTCAGCCGAAGATTCTGCGTCCAGCACTTCTTCCTGGAGAGGAGTTGATGTCTGAGGGACTGAGGGTGTTACTGGACCCCGATGGCAGGGAAGAGGCCACAGGGGGCCTCCTTGGGGGCCCCCACATCCTGCCAGCAGAGGGGGCTCTCTTTCTCACCTCATACCGCATCATCTTTAAAGGCATTCCCCATGATCCACTGGGTAAATACTGAACCCCAGCAACTCTGATCTTAAAGGAAAATTTAAACATACTTTTTATTTTTCTTACATTTACATAAAAGGTCAAAAAATAAAAGGTCAGATTAATAGTTTTTTGTTGGCTTCTTTTATACTTTAATTAGTCTCTGGTTCAATTAGTGATTTTATAAAATAAGTCTGTTTTTTCAGCTTGATGCTGCCTTCATCATGTCAGGGTCATTTTGCCGATCTTTGTTTCTGTGACTGTTCAGTCGGAGAGCAGGCAGTCGTCAGAGCGTTCCCAGTGTCCACGCTGACCAAAGAGAAGAAGATCAGCATCCAGAACCAGCTGCAGCAGAACATGCAGGAAGGCCTTCAGCTTCGCTCTGCGTCGTTTCAGGTAACAAAGTTATGATGCAGTAAACTGTTTTTGGAAACAAGGCTATGTAGGAGCGCTTCTGGATTCTCTGTGGTTTCCATTGAAGTGCTGTTTAGATGGGATGGATATGAACTAGAAGTCCAAGGCACTCCTTTCTAAATTTATTAAAAGGCTTTTATTTTCATGCATTAGTCATGTAGACCAGTTAAAATACTCCCAACGTATTCCAGTACTCAAGCTTTCCTCTGCGAGTCAAACATATTATAATCAACATCATCATCCTCTAAAAGGATCCTCTTTCAAGAGATGCTTAACGAAAAATGAACAAAATATTTACTACAAAACAAATCATGTAAATAAATAAATGAATCCATATTTCTAAGGAACAGAAATTTATGTTCTCTTTCAGGCCGGGGGCTAGTTTTGGGTAAAGCGTGTGTACTTTCGATGCTCAGCTGTAAAACCTTCTTATGGGTCATTCTTGTTTTTAATCAATAAAATAAAAGTTAGTGTAACAACCTGCTGTTGTTTTCACACTAACAGTATGATACCTGTATTGTTTGTGATCAGTCATTTTAATGCATGTCTTCTGCAGCTGATAAAAGTAGCTTTTGATGAGGAGGTCAGCTCCGAGATGGTGGAGATCTTCAGGAAGCACCTGCAGAGAATCCGCTACCCTCAGTCCATCTTCAGCTCCTTTGCCTTTGCAGCAGGACAAACAGTTCCTCAGCTAATCCTCCCAAAACCAAAAGAAAGAAACACTGGATTAAGGTTTGTAATGCAGATTTCCAGAGAGTAAATCTGTTGAAATTTTTTTGTAAATAAATACGTTCATCTTCAGCTGTTCTGCTCCACTTAGCAAATGACCTCTGCTGTGTGCTCCTCACAGAACGCTGTCAAAAACGATTGTCAAAGGAGCAAAGATGGCTGGAAAGATCACCATGGGCCGTAGCAGCCAGAGCTCCCTGAAGAAGGTTGATAGAGGCAGCAGGATGACCTGGCACGAAGACGACGACATTTCTGGTGAGAGAAGTGACACGTTTGTGTGTTGGAGTGGACGGAGGAAAAACAGACTGAGGGAAAGACTTGTGAATAAAATGGAGGGTTTTTGTGTCTGATTTAGTATCTGATGATGGCGAACCGCCCCCCAGCAGCACTTTGAGAGCGTCGGAGAAGTCCACCATGGAGCAGCTGGTAGAGCAGTCCTGTTTCCGTGACTACCAGCGTATAGGCCTGGGTAACATCACCGTCAGCTCTTCTCGCTCCAAATCAGGCGATCAGTTCCGGATCACGGCTGTTAACCGCCTCTACTCCCTCTGCCGCAGGTACAGCTACAGCAGAGTGATGCCTTCCCTCTGATTAATCAGCTCAGAAACTCACTAATCTGCACTGATGTCACTAATCACTGTAAAATATTGATCAGTGGATGAGTTTTCAGGATCTATTGGTCTCAGTGGGGAGTTAATTTACATACCCTGCAAGCTGGTTTTGCTAAAAACTTAACAACAAAGTCACTTTTTCAGCTAATTCCTGTGTTTGTTGTAATTTCTTTACTCCGTCTCTCAACAGCTACCCAGGCCTGCTGGTCGTTCCTCAGGGTGTGCAAGACAGCAGTTTGCACAAAGTGGCTCGCTGCTACAGACACAACCGTCTGCCTGTTGTGTGTTGGAAACATCCCCGGACCAAAGCCGTGCTGCTGCGTTCGGGAGGCTTCCACGGCAAGAGTGTGGTGGGATTGTTCAAGTCGCAGAATCCTTCCTCAGCAGGTTCATTTAACATCCGATCGTTTCTATTTTCTTCTAAAACGTGTTTGACTTAAAACGATTGTTGTTTTATTTTTAGTACCGGCCTCGTCCTCAGATTTATCCAGTAGTCTTGAACAGGAGAAGTACCTGCAGGCGATCCTCGATTCCATTCCATACTTTAAAATGAACGGGACCAACACCCTGTCCAACCGCTCGCTCATCGGCCTCTCGCCAGGTAATCGTTAATCGATACTGTGTTTAGTCAACATTCTGTGGATCTTAATTGAATGTTTCTCATAAAGCCACACCAGCAGGCCTGTCTGTTCAGTAGCTGAAACATGTCGATGGAAACCAGCCAGTAATTTTATCAGCTAATGGCTGTTAGTCAAAGCGAGGGGCATGAGAAAGGGTCGTTTAAACTAAACACATATAAACTCTTTGTTCTCCTGATGTGGACCTCTCTCACATCACTCACACACCTTTCCTTTTTCACCAACTGACTGAGCCAGAACACCACCTTAGGTTGTTTCCATGTCACACGGAAGTTGCCATATTTCCTGAAAGTTTTGACATTTTTAAACTATCCAGTGTTTGAATTCTTACCTTTTTCTGGAGGCAGATGAGGTCATTATAGATGCACCAGCACTGGCCACAGTTGTTACATTATAGTCAAAAGTTTGGACTATATTTGTCTTGTTGTTTAATGGTTAGAAGTTCATAATTTTCCGACTTATCGTGATTTTTGATTCAGATTTCTGAGGTGAACCACAGCCGGAAACAAGCATCCCGTTAAGGAATGCTTGGCCTTTCTCTTTTTGTTTGTTTTGCCCTGATGTTGTTGTGAATGTTTTTGATTGCAATAATTGTGTACACCTCATATCTGCTCATAAATACTAAAATAGTAGCTGTGTGTTAAACTGTTGCTCTGACAGTAACACATGCCTCCACCTCTGCCTGTGCCCCTACCTGACCTGAACTAGATTTCTTTTTAAGAGCGGAGGACTTAGCCGTGCCGTGGGAAAAAGCATTGTTTGTTTTTGAAAGGACAAGAGGCCACTTAGAGTTCATTTCTTCCGATAAAGGAAAATAAAAGTGCAGTCTTGCAGTCTTCAGAGTTATTTCTGTTGTCTTTCTTTAATGCCAGGTGATCCTTTTCTTCCTTTTTTTGTTTGCACTGGTCAGTGGCTACTTTTCACCTACTTATCTTGAAGTGTGTGTGTGTGAGTGTGTGAGTGTGAGTGTGAGTGAACATGACAGAGAGGGCTTGTGTGGTAGAGGTGCTCTATCTTAAGATATAAACAGAAATTTGTACAATAAAAGGTTATGTCAGAGTCACAGGACAGCCCGGGTCTCTGCTCAGTCCATTCATCTCCTCTGACTTCCACCCGCCTGCATCCATATCCTGAGTATACAAAGCTAAAACTCTCATTAAATCCCCATTTTCAGGTCAGAAATTTAGTCTTAATGTGGAAAAATTAACCAAGGTTTGCTGTTGCAATGAGCTGAGACCAACAGCTGATCACTGCAGACAGTTTATTAGTTATAGATGTTCCAAGAAGCACAAATTCCTTTAAATCCTGGTTCTATGGCTCCTTAGTGTAACGTGACTCTGGTTGTAACGTCCCGTGTGCTGTGCCAATGTTTTGCCTTCAGGCAGTGAACGAAAGACATCGAGGATATCAAAGATGGCTCCGGTCCATTTAGACATCCCATTCTCAAACAGCTTCACCAGGGGAGGTGAGTGTGTTTTCCACTGTTTCCTATGATACTAAACATGTCGTGTGAGTTCCTGCTGGTGGGTGAAATCTGAAACTCTGGAGCTGTTAAATATCATCCAATTTTTAAAAAAAGAGCCAGACGAGGTGGAAATAATATATTTGCAAAAATGTCCTTTTCAAAACTGTGATTTAAACTCTACATTTGTAGGGGGGGAAATCAAGTGTAGGGCTAGAATTTTAAAACTTAAGCAAACAGAAAAATAAAACCACAGTTCAACTATTTGCTTGTGTCTAAACTGAATGCCTCAGGCTGTTATTTACAGTGTTTGTGTTTGAAGATTTATCTCCTTATTTTTATATGAAATACAAACATTAAGCAACATTTTTCTTAGAAGAAACTGATCAGCTTGTTTGTGTTGTGGCCTGTAGCGTTCCTGTCACTTTAACGCCACTCCATACGGGGACTTCATGTACCGTTAAGTTGATACATCCCTGTGACTGTTTATGGTGGAATGTTGTCTTGTATAAAAAAAGGAAATCTAAGAACTTTGTGCAGTGTTTTTGTTTCGGCGTCTGTGCATATCTGAGCTGTTAGTCACCGTTTCAGACAAAGGTCAAAGGTATTGTTCAGGCTGACTTGGCGTGTTTTTAGTAAACTAAAAAGGATGACACATCAACCTGATTTTTATTTTAATTTTGGGAACGTGTGTGTCACTCCCCTTTTACGAGAACTGCTTTCTCTCTGAGGACCTGGGCGTTTAGTTTCTTAGCTTTTGTAACAGAGATATTCATAATCTAGTTTCCATTATTAATTTCTCCTAGACTTACTATAGGATAAGTGTGTTTTATTCTTGACGAAACTGCATAGATTTAATATTTTCTTCAGGTTTTGTTTGCTTTACAAAAATAGTTTTGCAAATTTAAGTTTCCTTTGCTAGAGTCTCCTTTGCAGTGAATCATTTTTATGCATTTTAACCTGCAGTGTGTTGAATTTGGCAAACCATCTTTTTTTAAATTGCATTATGTTAACATAGATTTTTTTTTTAATCCTGTTAAATTATTAACGTATTTTCTGTGAATCACCTGAATGTGGAGCAGCTACTCCTGCAGGGAAACATTTTCCACCTGCACTCCATGGACAATAAATTCATGCATGACAGTCATCCTTCTGATCATTTTCCATGAAGTAATTTTTCATCCTGTTCCTAAACATGAGCCCGTTCATAATTTGATAATCAGCTGTAACTCCTGATTTGCATGATTGTTTTTGTTTTTCGTGATTATCGTTAGGATGATACTGACCTTAATTCTGCCCTCATCCTCTCTCCTTTACCAAACAACCATGCAGTGCTTGAGTACAAAGATAAACTATTCACTCACTCAAACCCAAAACCTGCCAGTAAGGAGAGAGTCCTCAATCAAGGTATAGTGAAGCTGTCGTCCTCCTCTGCTCCTAAAGCGTTTCCTCTCTCTTATAACTCATCCGTCAAGCTTCAGTGTCTCTGCTTCCTCTAACCCACACGAAACGCTCACTAACCAGGTCACCGTGCTTCAAACCCCTTACAAAGACTTTGTGGAACGTCGTACTAATCATGGCTGACTTTGTGGCTGCTCCTCTGGGAGCTGTGGTTTTTCACAGACCAGAGTGGCTGCTCTCATGTGGTCTCTCCCATTGTTGTTGTGTTGGCTCAGCAGGGCTGTGGTCAGTTAAGAGCCGCGTCCAGCTCGAGGAGGGAAGGAAGCCATTTGTCATGACACACACATCAGACAAAATGAACCCCCGCGATCCTGCAGCGCAGAGAAGATAGACTTCAAATGTGCATCAGAGCCAACAGTTGATATAGAAAGGTTTTGTTGTTTGATGTCAGCAGGCGTGTTCGTCCTGTCATCAGGTGATGCTTCAGGTGTAAACTGATATTTGACTGATTTTATCAGCGAGTAATAATGACCCAGTATTTAGACGTTTTAATAAGCTGACACTTAGTGCAGTTTGATGTCTTTATATATATATATATATATATATATATATATATATATATTTATAAGCCCTAAGAAGACGTTCTTCTTGATGTTGATTTTATTGCATGCTGCCTTTCAGAAAAATGCATTCTAAACTTGTTGACTTTCTAAAAATTCCACCACCGTCTGCTTCTAATATCACCAGATTCACACAGGCATCTGCTTAGCTGGTGGACAGAAGAGATGAACGTGTTTACATGAACCCCACTGAACTGCCGTGCATGTCAGCGTAGTGTGCATGTCATGTGTAGTTCATTACTCCGTCTCGCTTTATTTGACAGCCTGTCGTCGTACGTCAGCGGCGTCCAAACAAGCCAGCTTCTGCATTCGCAGCTAACGTTTTGTTTGTAAATGTATGTTCTGCAGGCATGTGGGCCAGCCTGCGCTCGAGCAGCCGACTCAGTCAGCACCAACCTCTGGGTGATGTGGGCGCCAGGTTGGCAGGGAAGGATCTGGCGCCCCCTGCAGGGAGCAGCAGTCTGCAGGCTCAACTCCTCAAACACCAGGCTGCCCTTTACGTCTTCGGAGAAAAGTCTCATCTAAGGGTGAGAATGACTAATAAGCTGCTTTTTTTGTGGCATGTTACCATCAGTTATTTTAGTTTATTGTCATATTTCTGTACTTTGAAGAATACATTTTGTAGTTTAGTAAAACTGGAAATCTATAAACACAAAGCTTTGAAAAATATATTTTTACTTGTTGATTTCTTTAGTTAGTGGTGTTGATGTAGTAGTAGTAGTAGTAGTAGTGTGCAGTAGCCAGTAAAATAAAGCACTTATTGTTAGTACAATATACTTAACTGTAACCTGTGTAATTTTATGATTTCATTTCTGAATATTTTGGTGTCAAACTGACCTTTTTGGTGGTTTTTAGGTGGAATTTATGGCAGAATCTAACTAATTAGAATTTTAAAAGTCTGTGTTTCCACAAAACTGTGTGTGTAATAGAGCTGTTATTTATTTTTTTTATTGTACAAAGAACATTTTGCATTTCTAAATCAGGAATATGAATCTATAAGGAATGTGCAGTAACTTGTCAGATACCCTTTATTTGATTAGTATCAGGTATGATGATGGCTCAACGCAGGTGAGTTTTAAAGGCTTTAGCCTCTTTCTTTGTCTTGGTAAATGTTTTTAAAACATACTTCATAAACTGAAGACTTAATTTTGAAAATATTCTGTAATTTGTCAATTTTAATAATTTATGAAAATATAATAGATATTTAAAAATCATAAATTAACAGTATTTTATTTATAATATATGGTTTTAACTGTATAAAATTCTGGTGCAGCATTGTTCCAACATAAGCCAGCTCTGCTTACATCAACATTTAACAATAACTTTGTCATTTTTGAGGTTGTTTTATTTTATTTTTAACCCTCTAACAACCTCCTCAGTCTTCTTTTTAATCTAAATGGTCCTAATATTATTGTTTTAAAGTAAAAGTAAAACTTTCTCATTCCAAAATGATCCAATTACTTCAACCAACACTTTAAATCTCAGCTACGTTGATCTCGTTTCATTTGATTGTGTTTGTTTTCTCAGTGTTTGGTGATGCTTTTTCCTACAGGGCCTCAGACTGGACTCCTCTTTAAACTGTGAGCTGGTGCCGGTGGATTTTGCAGACACGAGGCAGGTGAAAGCTGCCTTTAAAAAGCTGCTGAGGGCCTGCGCTCCCAGTGCCCCCCCGTCTGACTCGGAGGAGTCCTTCCTCAAAGCTTTGGAGGACTCTGAGTGGATCCTGCAGGTAACTATTCACCCAGAATAGTTTTTCATATATTTAAAGCTGTAAACTCACAGATTCTGACTAAAATCTTAATTCTTTATATTCATAAAAACGGCCCATAAAACGTTTTACATATTAAGTAAAGTAACTGCTGCTCTGCATGTTTGTTAATTTCTAGCCCAGGTCTGTGGGAATGACCCAGCAGTCCACTCTTTCTCCTCATCCTGTATATCAGACTCACATCGTGGATAAATTATGTGAATTAATCCACTCTGGAGCCATTTTCCCAAGGGAAACACATTCTGAACAATGGGATCAGAGCATGCTGGTTATCTGATTGGCCCCCTGCAGCCCTACAGTGGGCGCACACAGTAGAAAAATGTTATTTGTGGGAAACGAGCAGTGCTGAGCAAGTAATTTACAAGCAGACCGAACGTGGTTATATATTCAGGATGGATTTAATCGTGTGTATCCGTTGGTGTCTGTGTGTGCCATTTGTTCACATATGTTGACCTTCAACAGCTTCACAAGATCCTGCAGCTGGCCCTGTTTCTGGTGGAGCTTCTGGACAGCGGCTCATCTGTTCTGCTGAGCCTGGAGGACGGCTGGGACATCACCACACAAGTGAGGAGAATTCACTAATACCTCACTGAAAAGCACAAATAAGATGTGCAGATGTGAAGAAAAGATGGAGCTTAGTGGATCAGCAGGGGTTGAGTTGATGGAAACGTACTTCGATGTAGAACAATCTGCAGCCCAAAGGAAAAGTTGGACCATCTCTGCTTCTCTGGCTCGTCTATTGATCAGTTGTTTCACTGCTGATAAATGATCTGAAGTCATCACTGATTTATGTCCATTTCTCTTCTTATAAACTCCTGGTTCTGATTTTAAAGGCATGTAAACAATCCTGATCAGTATTTCAGCTTTTTGTCACATGATTGCTTTCTGAGCTCATATTTTCCACGTCGACCTGTTAAAGAACACGTTTTTTTGTATTTCTCTCAAATGTGTTTACGGGCTTTGTAAAGGCCCTGGGCTGCTGTCTGACAAGCACACTTTGTGGACCCCTTCGTGCAGGGCACGTGTTCAGCCCTGAGCGTCCTTCTCCCTGGGCCACCGGCTCCAGCAGGCTCAATCCAGATCAGCCCGCTCAGACAAATGGGATCCATATGCTCGGTTCACGGACCATAGACACCCAGCAGACAGGAAGCAGAACTGTCTTTGCTTTCGTTCTACGTGCTGTTTTGTGCTTCATCCTCTCTCCCTCATGCACACCCTCTCATGCTTTGTTTTTATACCTGCTCCGCTGCCTGCTGGAGAGGGGGGTTATTTTATGGCCTGTGTCCTGGGGGGGGGGGGGGTTGACCACCAGAGGCTGGAAGTTCTTGTAAATCTCTCAGGGAAACCAGGAATTGTTTTTCCTGCTCGTTCTACACGCTACGGCTCATTAGCTGTGTTGAAGTGGACAGTGGCAGAAAATCCGACAACAAACTGCTTTATATGATGATTTCTTTGATTAAGCTTTCCAAACCAACCTGGTTCAGTGTAATTCATGAGTTTCAGTAGCAGCACCCAGGCCTGAATACTGTCAGAATTAAGACATCACTTCAGTAGAACAACATGAAGTAGGAAAGCAGCACATCACGCCCTGGGCTAAATCAGTTAAAGAACAAAACCCAGAACGGCTACAGTGTTTTATCATGTTTACCAAAAACACATCTTTATGATCCTCAAGACTGTGGGGGAAATATTTAGCAGACTGACGAGACAAAAGTGGAACTTTTTGGAACTTCGTGTCCCGTTCCATCTGGAGTAAAACTAACAGAATGACATCATACCAACAGTCAGACATGGTGGTAGTGGTGTGATGTGTGCAGCTGCTTTACTGTTTCAGGACCATTTCCTATAAGTGATTGAACCATGAATTCTGCTAAAAATCCTGAAGGAGAGTGACCTTTGACCTTAAACTCTCTGATCATGCCTCTGATGTGGCTGAGCTCAAATCTGTTAAGGAGAGTGACGTGACTCATTACATGTTTCACAAACACTAGGTTTTAGTTGTCTCTTCCAGGAGAGTTACAAAGTTTACGTTTTCACGTATAAACAGGTTGGTTTGGAAATCTCATTTTTCTGTTATAAAATGAATTCATGATTTGAAACCTGCATGTTGTATTCACTCAGGTTCTCTTTGACACAAACTGAAATGTGTTTGTTGATGTGAAACATTTAAGTAACAAAAAAAAAAAGCAAAAACAAGGAAATCTGTATGGGTAAGTACTTCTTCACAGCTCTGTATGTTGTGTTTTGAAGTTTTGCTGTTAAAATGAATCCCACCTGCAGATAAAACCAAACCGTTCTACAGTCGATGCAGCTCTGAGCTCACGTCCTATCAGTATTTAACAGTGTTACAGAAAATCTGTGATTTTAAAACTGGCCTCAGTCTAAAAAATGTGAAGTTCTTGACAGAGTTGAGGTTACTTCATCGCCATAAAATGTCCAGAGCGTATTGTGTTTTATGCTTTTTTTTATTAGGTCGTCAAATCTGAAAATGTAGCATGAACACTAAACTTCAGGGGTCACTCAGCAAGAGATGTACACATTCCAGTACTGTTATGTAAAAATATTTAGGTCAGTTTTTCAGGAGTTTTCCAGATTTTTGGTTGTTTTTTTCCCTTGTACAGTTTAAGTTGTAACTGCATTAGGATTTAAAGTAGTTTGTCCACTGATTGTAGGGTTGGATCATCTGTAAAATAACTTCTTTTAATTTAATTTGCATCCTGGGATTTTAGAGAATTTGAGTCATACTAAAACAAACCCCACCATAATCCAGAGAGAGCAGATTGATCTGTATTTTATTTATGGGTGTTTATCAGTGTGGTTGAGTGTTGTTTTGTTCCACATGAGTCACGTTTCTTGTTCCCCCTCCTTTTCCTCCTTCAGGTGGTGTCTCTGGTGCAGCTGCTGAGCGATCCTTTTTATCGCACTCTGGAGGGATTTCAGGTGCTCCTGGAGAAAGAGTGGCTCTCCTTCGGCCACAAATTCAGCCAGCGGAGCAACCTGAGTCCCAGCAGCCAGGGCAGCGGCTTTACGCCCGTCTTCCTGCAGTTCCTGGACTGCGTGCATCAGGTGAGCTTCACTCCTGACGCAGGTGCTCTAAATTCCTCGGCTACGTGACTCCTCTCTCGATTTCCCTCCTCGTAACTTCTAAATTAGCTCATGACGTGAGGAGTGAGTGAAAAAGTGGCGAATCTCAGCTGTCGTTAATGATTTGATGGTTTAGTTAAACACCTCTCAGCGCTGACAGCAGATTGTACCTAGAGGTGAGCTGGGAGGCGGCTGTCCAGATGCTTTCTGAACCCAGTAGTTGGTGTCTGCGCTCGCGTGTTTCAGCGTTCATGATTCGCTTTCTGTGTTTAGAGCCGCATGTGGAAAGCTGCAGTTCTGGGGGTCGAGGGGAGGAAAAGGGGGAGGTCTGGGTGTGCTCTGGCCTTCAGGGGGTGGCAGTGGAGTTAAGAATGAAGCTCACACAGCTGGATGCAGAGAGCTGTGTCCACTCAGAAATGCTAAATTAGGAGAATGCTGTGGGGGTTTTTGTGTCCCCTGGGGTCTCGCAGACCCACTCCCATACACTGACATCAACAAATAGTTTCTGCATTTGTCTTTTGAAACTACAGGCTTGGCAGCTTAGTCAGTTTGGCATGAGTTCTGGGGTGTAGAGAATTATAAACAGGGAGGAAAGAAGAGATTCGGACAAGAGTTTAAAATAGAAGTGCCTCATCTCCAAAACAGCTGTTGTTTTTGCCAGCAGACCCAGGTGGCCTCAGACATTCAGCGCTCTCGTTGGCCACTTCACACCGCTGGACGGGAACAATGGAGCTGCAGTCAATCTGGTTTAGTCTGGATTGTGTCTGGCAGCCATGATATTACTGACCTCTGCCCTCGCAGGGACAAGAGACGTCCTTTCCTGTTTCTAATTTATACACTGGAGAAATATGAAGCGACAACATCAAAAGATGCACAAACCCAGACATCACTCACACACACACACAGGCCTCTATATTAATCCATGCTTTACTGTTATTGCAGATTTTGGAGCAACATCCTCTGGAGTTTGAGTTTAATCAGTATTATCTGAAGTTCCTGGCCTATCATCACATCTCCAACCGCTTCAAGAACTTCCTGTTGGACTCCGACTACGAGCGCTTGGAACACGGTCAGAGTCCTTTACAGTTCAAACCACAGGGGATTGTTGGGTATCTTCTGTAAGCCAGATATTAACTCAGTTTCTTCCTCTTTTTTATTGAATTTGCCCTTTTATTTTTAAAAATCTCATATTGTTGGATAAAAGAAGCTGCTGAGTGATAAAGTCTGTTAATGTAAACATGATCGTTTAGGTTACGGATGCTTTAAGGCTTCTGTATGGTTCCTGCATCCCCTGAGCCTCGAGGTCTGTGTGACGAGGATTCCTTTCTTCATCGTTACCAGTCTGTGGCGGTCTCTAGAGTTTAGTGACTGTTTGCAGTGACTAGAGGAAAAGATGGTGCAGCACTCCCTTAAACATAGCATCAACACACCAGTGTTCATGTCCGTTTGTTTGCACATGTGGAAGAAAAGATTTGAGGTTAAAAGTGTTTTTATTCAGACTCCTTATGATCAACTTGAATGACTTTTTATTAAACTGCAACTTTTACTCATCAAACTGTTGCATCAGCTTATCATTCTGTACAGGTGTACTCTTGTTATTTATATTGTTTTTTATTTATATTTTTACAGGCTTGCTGTTCGAGGACAAAGGGGACAAGCAGGCCCGGAGAGGCATCTGTATCTGGGACTGCATCAACAGGATGCACCAGAGGAGTCCCATCTTCTTCAACTACCTGTACAGCCCCTCAGAGAGCGACGTGAGTCTATCCCACTTCACCTTTACTCAAACACAGTCGATGTACAACAACAATAATCAGGATCTGACTCATTTTGATCAAATCGACAAAGAATGAAGAAAAAATCAGAAACCAAAACTTTAACTTTGATTTTAAAGTTTCTACAGTTGCTCTACCAGCAGGTTTTTCCACTGTGTCCATGTGAAGTGACCACAGCTTGTTTATTTATTCATTCGTTTGCTTGAGAATTACAGTTAAAGTAGAGTTTGTCCATGTAGGAGGAAATTAAATTTGGATTTTAGAGACTCGGAGTAGAACCGCTGCTCCTCCATATCAAGAGGAGCCAGTTGAGGCGGTTCTGGTTAGGACGCCTCCGCAGGGAGGTGTTTCAGGCATGTCCTGCCTGCAGGAGGCCCCCGGGTCGACCCAGGACACGCTGGAGAAAACACATCTTCAATCTAGACCGGGGTCCTGCTGGAGGAGGCGTTTGTTATTTTGTAAATTGTTCTGTGGTTTGGTTCATTTCCCTAAAGTTAAACTGCAAATGAATCAAAATGTGTTACTACAAACCAGGTGAGACTGTTCAGTCTGCTGATTGGTCAGATTATCCGGGGGCGGAGCTACCAGAAGTAAATACAGGAAGGAGGTGCTGAGAACAGTCTAACCACCTCTCTGAGCTGTTTATGAACTTTTCAGTTTTATGAGTCAGAGCTGCCCAGATATTAACGAGGTAATGTCAATCCCTCAGTTTACTTTGGCTAGCTAGGAGCTACTTGGTATTGACTCAGACTTGCATGTTGTCGTATGAAGATGAGGTCAGCCCCTGTTCAGCTTAGAGGAACAGCACCACCTCCTCCACCCATTCAGTCATCTCTAAAGCTTTTGCGTCATTTACCGTCATGTGACCCCTACAGATCATAAAAGCTCTTTAGTTCAGTTTTTGTCTCCTGGTTTTTGTTCTGCAGGTGGTCCTGAAGCCTTGTGTCAGCATCCCCAGCCTGAGTAAGTGGGACTTCTTCACAGACGAGACTTTGTCCTCAGGGCCTTGCTACGACTGGAGGATGATGGCTGTAAGGTCAGAGAGCACTGAGGACGTGGACACCATCTCTAACAGTAAGAGGAGGATCGTCTGGCCGTGCTACAGCAGCGTGAACCATGCCCAGCCGGACGCCATCACCAAGCTTCTCTCTGTAAGAGTTTATGACTGAAGGCTTGATGTTTTTAGGGGTTTACAGATTATTCTTACCATCTTTTTGTCTTTTTTCTTTGTCTCGATTGTGCTGCAGGATATTGAGAGGCTGGAGAGTGAGTTAAACCAAACCCCCGAGAAATGGATGACAACTCTGGAAAGAGTCCGACTCAGCATTCAAGAGGATCTCAAGCAAGAAGGAAATGTGTGTGAGAAGAAGAGACTGTAGGTTTTTCCTCTCTCGCGTGTTTTTATTCTAAATCTCTGACGTTATGTTGTGTGTCTGCAGCTCCGTAAGCAGTCGCTGTCCATCTCAGGCCTCATTCCCACGTCCAGCCTGCAGGCCTTCCAGCGGCGCTCCATGCTGCACCTACCAGACAGCGGTCTGGGCGAGGACCACAGCACAGCCACAGCCAACGGGATAAACCGCCGCGCTGCGACCCTTTACAACCAGTTCACCCCAAAGAATGAGGAGAACAGGTGGGTCGTGAACTTCCTGAGCTCCGGAACAAATATGAAGAGCACATTTAATTCACTCTGCTGCTGAGGGTCCGGTCCAGATATGGAAGATGATTCAGAGCATCAGAATGCTGTGTGTCGCGTTTAGGAGAATATTATGTGCTCTGTCAAAATCTGGGTGTGTAATTTTACAATTACAGCGAGGTTAAAGTACAGGCTCTTGGCTCCAAAATCTGGATATTTTCTTCTGGACTGAACAAACAGTCATTAAAAACTACTTTATGCTCAATCATTTGTAAAGGGTTTTTTTTTTTTTTTGCATGTGTTCCTCATTTTTCAAATTCCAAATAATGATCTGACAGATCAGTTCCAACAGATGAAATGAGTGAATCAGAACTTTAATGGTATTTCCTCCATCTTCAGCTTGTGGGTGTCTTTCTGTTCTCCAGGTCTTACGAGGGGATCCTTTACAAACGTGGAGCTCTGCTGAAAGGTTGGAAACCTCGCTGGTTTGTGTTGGACGTCACAAAACACCAGGTGAGCTCGTTTGTCCTTATTTAATAAACCCCCTGGTCTTTGGTTCCGGAGGGCAGGCGGCGGGTTAACTGTGATGTCTTCTC
Source organism: Callopanchax toddi (assembly GCA_006937965.1). Lineage (NCBI taxonomy): Eukaryota > Metazoa > Chordata > Actinopteri > Cyprinodontiformes > Nothobranchiidae > Callopanchax > Callopanchax toddi. The sequence goes on along the minus strand of SSNR01000043.1, from coordinate 1,766,566 downwards.
AGCTGAGGTACTACGACACCGGCGAGGACACAAACTGCAGAGGACACATCGATCTGACTTACGTGGAGTCCGTCACGATCACCGCGCCCACCATAGGAGCCCCCAAACACATCAGTGAAAAGGCTTTCTTTGATGTGAGTGCAAGCTCAGATCTCCCCCTGGACGGGTTTTTATCTGCAGACTCTGTTATGGTCCTCCAGTCGTTCTTTACTGTCAAAGTTCATTTTGGGTTTGGATTTGGGTGATTTATTGTTTGATGATTATTTGTTGAGAACACGCCTCCTAAAAGTGGTTATAAAGTTACTGCAATTAATGTTTTCATGATTTATATAAAACCACAGCTCCTTCAAAGAGTTCCACATCAGTACTTTGTTGTGTGAATTCTGGCTTGAATTCTCTGAAAAGATATATTTAATTCGCCGACCAGGTTACAGCAGCCTTACGTTCCAGTTTACAGCTCAACCAATCAGGATGAAGCCTGTAAGGGCTGGGTGATGTGGCAGCTGAGTTAATTCCTTCAAGATAAAGAACAACAAACCTTATAGCTGTCTTCTTAAATAATGTGATAATTTGATGTTTGGCAGTTCAGTTTAAACAAAAGGCAACAATCCATCCTTCTGATCACTGATCACACTGAAGCACACGCTCAAGACAATCCACTCTCTTTGTGCACTTCCCTCTTTCCTACGCTGTCACCTCTGGCAGAGCCTGACCTAGTGTTCTTTCCTCTAAGTAGTTTATTGTTAACCTCAATAGTAACTGCTTTGTTACATTATTATTTGTAAGTCTCTTTGGATAAAAGCATCTGTCAAATCCATAAACATTAACACATAATCATAGAATTCTCCAGGTGGGAGGGGGAAGTTCTGGATGGGAGGCAGATGGAGCCGTGATGCGTTTAGAGCCCGTGGGAGAAGCTAAACTCCTGGTAGTTCAGTGTAGCTGGATGAACGTTGACAGCTAATATTCATACTACAGTTTTAATTGTTTCATCTTTGCTATGTTCATGTGTTAATGACAGGAGAAACTTACTGCTCCTGATATTTAATCATTTTTATCGTGTACTTTATTTCTATTATTTGCATAAACTTTGAATATAAATGACCTTTTCAATCTGGTTCCCCTTTCAGCTGAAAACAAATAAGAGAGTTTACAACTTCTGTGCGTCAGACGCCTCCAGCGCTCAGGTGTGGATGGACAAAATCCAGAACTGCATCTCTGACGCCTGAAACGCTGACGTTAAACCAGATCCGAGCCCCGTCAGAGGCAGAGCTGCGTGGCCGAGAGCAGAAACGTGACGACAGCTCTGTTCAGCTCTCAGACGTCTTTCATTCTGGGGACCACGGTGGATAAAGTGCCTGAAAGCGGAGGACGATTTCTGTCCATCTCTTCCTGCTGCTCCGCATCGACCCGCCGCCACCAGCTCCCCCTGACGTGGACCAAGAGAAGATAAGCTGAAGTTTGCCACTAAGAAAGTGTTCTTCTGATGAAACTGTTCTTGTATCATAGCTATATCACTGGCCGTCAAAACTGTGGGTTCAATTTTAGAATTAAAATATCGCAAAATAAAAGATTTTCTATTAGATATTTTAATACAAAGTTATTGCTGCTTGAAGAAACGTATAAACCGCCAAAAACTCAGATTTTAATGCACAAGGTTGAAAAGCAATTTGTTTGCACTTAGCGCTAAAATATGCACTCCTCCTCAAATAAAGGTGTTCTAACATGCAAACAGCCAGACTTCTTATCTTAGCGTAGCGTGTACCTGTGGCGTTTTCTTCTTGACGGACTAAATGAGAATTTGCACAGCGACTTTAAAAGATGTTTTTCTATTTAAATGTGTTTTTGTTATTTTGTTTACTGACGTTTTCGTAAACACGTGTCTCATAAGTTGTAAATTATTATTTTTCATTAAAAGTGCAACAAAGTGCAGTGGTGTCGTGTTTTTTCCTGTAAATACGTTTGTGACGTTTAATTTTGTACACTGTATGTGCTGAACATATGTACACTTTTCTAACTTTAATTCCAATGTGACTGGTTTTGTTGTTGTTGTTTAAAAACCTGAGTGGCCTGTTTTCAGTTTTGTGGTTTGTTCTGAATGAAATGAGATGAAAACCTCTTGTTGTCATTGTTGAGATTGTCCAGGCAGGCAGTGTTGTTTTGTTTTTTTAAGCTTTTAAAAGTTATATCATGTAGGATGCGTGGCTTTCAAATCCTCATCTTATCTGCTCTCTCTCTGTGCAGCTTGTATCTTTACAAAATTCAAGAAGCACATAAAACAATTCAAACATGTCGGAGGAGGTTTGTGTTACTGTATCTTTGTACCATGTATGTGATGACACTACATTTTTTTGGAAATAAATCAGACCTACTTGAAGCGGATGGTTTTTGGTGTTCTTTTGGCGATCGTGCTGCTTTGATTCTTTGTCAGTGGCAGGAGGCGTTGAGGTATTTTGGGATTACTTGTGTATTTCTAGTCTGAAAATCATGTTGCCTTTACATCAAGCTGCTATTAACTAAAATTTGAACCCCTGGATCGGCCAACATCCGGTCCCGGACGAGCCCCCAATTTGTTAAGGCCTAGTTCGAAACCACAACAAGAAGGGGAGACGTGGAAGTTTAACTGAACAATTGTAGAGCAGGACTGGGCGGCAGTCCAAATTTAGAGAAGTGTTTTAGAATGAACCTCTAACATTTTTTTTTTTAGTGTCTTTTAAGATGGCAGTAATCCAGGGCGCCCTCCTGCCCTGGACCCCAGGTGAAGTGTCTGGTTCAGGACCTAGATGACTCCGTTACTAATGGAAGCCTCGTCTCAAATTTATCAACAAAACATCCTGATGAGCCTCAGGATGTTTGGAGGAATGTTCTGTCAACTGACGAGACAAAAGTGGAACTTTCTAGAAGGTGTGTGTCCTGTTCCATCTGGAGTAAAACTACTTCATCCTCAGACCAACAGTCAGACATGGTGGTGGTAGTGTGAGGGTCTGTCTGGGGCTGCTTCAGGACCTGGATGACTTGCTGGAATTGATGGAACCATTAATTCTGCTGTCTACCAGATAATCCTGAAGAAGCATGTCTGACCTTTGACCTTCAACAGGCCGTTCATGTGGGAAAACCTCCAATGTGACTGAATTAAAACATTAAAAATGCACCCACAGTGAGAGACTCAGTGGACAGCTTTGATCTCCTAAAAAGGAAATAATTTAAAATCAATGTTTTGTGTTTAATCAGGTTATCATTGAATTGTTTGATCTGAGACTTTAAAGTGGAAAAACACGCTGAAACAAAAGCTGTAAAGGGGTGAATACTTCTTCCTAACACTATAAAACTACTAACCTGTTTTTCCTATTGAGTGTCAGGTTGACTCCATCCAGTCGCCCCTTCACTTCTCCATGCTGACATGTTTTCACTGCGTTGAAGCTGCAGCCTCTCAGAGCTGCTGACGTGGCTCTGGTGTCACTCAGAGGGTCATCCGATACAAGAAGATAATTACAACTATTTCTAGCTGCCATGTTTTTCTGGCCTCCTACAAAAACCTTCAGATTTCATCAGGTTTTTCTCTCAATGAAAAGTAATCAGACGCCTCTGTGAGCTTTCCTCCTCTGGGCCAACAATCATGCTGATGGGTGTTTATGCTGCTGAGTGTTGGACCGGGCCGAAGCCTCTACTCATCCTCCGAGGCGCCTGGTTGGCGGATCAGAGCAGAATTCTTTCAGTCATCTGATGAAGGTTTGACTCAGAGGAAGCTGTTTGTCTCCTGGTGTCTCATAGTAACCATGCAGCTGCCTTGTTCTGGCAGCAGGTGCAAAGCTGCATCAGGAAGACATCTGGACAGACCTTCTGGTCATTCTTTACATATTTAGCATATTTGCTTTGGGTACGGAGATTAAACTCACAAACAGGAGGATGCAGCGGATGTTATCCAACAGGACTGGGCGGAATGGCATGATCAGAATCATTGTTTCTATTTCCCAACTAATATTCCATCCATTTATCAATTTTACAAAGACGCTGATGTAAATGAGTTGAATGAAAAGTTTAAGGAGATGAAAGAACGGTTACATAACCGTGACGTGAGTTTAGATACATCGCTGCTTCTGCAAGTGATTTTCATCTCTGATGGCAAACAACTGATGAAAGCTCCCATCCTCCCAGAGGTCAGTAGGTTAAACATGCATTTCTGTGTAATCTTGTAGCAACTTGGCTGCATTTTTCTTCGAGGTTCAGTGATTTTTCTTGGATGGCTGGAAGCGTGCTGCTCTCACATAAAGACAAGTTAAAAGCAGGCTATAAACTCCAGTCCCAGCTGTGCTAAATGCTCCTTTTTAGCTGATTGGCTTTTTTGCAGACCTACCCCCTCCCAAAAAGAGAGAGAGAAAAACCACCCTAGATTGATTCATTTCATTGCTCCCTCCAAGTCCTATTATCCACGTACGTAACCATATGGATGCATGAATGCAAGTGCACTTCTCTGCGGGCACCTGCTCCAGAAGTGCACACATCATTTAGTCCCAATCCAGGAATAAGGATGACGTCAGCTGCCAGCATGCGTCAAATCAACCCAACTCCATCTATGAGCTCATCCCAACATCCTCCGTTCATCCGTGAACAGAGAAACAGTTTGAATCGTTGCTCTATGAGGGTTTCCTCACAAACTACTCGAGTCATTTTCAGAATTTTCTGCAAAAACAGGCATCTGCAAGACATTTCTACACCAGGGTTCTATCCCATAAAGTGTTCCAGTTTGGGATGAGGATGTTTTTTAGGACAGGAACCAGATGAATTGGTCATGGGCATCGGGATGCTTTTTGGGATGTGTACTTGGAATGTGGAGGGCTTGTGCAATTTAGCTACGGAGATGAGAGACTCCCCAGTTCTGAGAATATTATTTTGGATTGAGAGAAAAAAAGAAAAGAACCAAATTGTCTCAGATTTGGGGTTATAAATACCGCTTAGGGAAGAAATGTGAACAGCAAATCTGTTTATCGAACACCAGGACAGATTTCTTGTTGCACTGTAAATCAGACAAACGAGGAGGTCCATGAAATGTTTTCCACCAGGATTAGCTCAGACATTTGGGCGATGTGTGTCTATACCTGATCCTATCTGGAACCTGCAGACATGTGCTCGGTGTCAGGACAGTTGTTTGAATGCAGGTTCTTATCTCTTCTCGTCTGTCAGCTCTGAACTCTGCGTGAACTCTTGATTCTCTCTCTTGAAGACGAGATTGACGCAAGTTCTGAACTGGAAAGCAGAGACTCTCATTGTGCAGGAAAACAAGTGACAGACAAGTTCACCCAGTTACAGTGTTCCTGTAACTGAAACATGAAGGTGAGGAAGACGGCGGTGAGAAGAGACAGAGGCCCATTGTTGCTGAACGGGGTTTGTTTTGACATCAGAACCTCACTGCTGCATGCCGCCTGCATCAGGAGTCGTTTATCTTGTTGTGGTTGAGCTGGAATGATGAAGTCAGGTTTTAGATTTGCCAACCTGCCATCAGATTTGTCTGTCTGACATTGATTACATTACCTGTGGACAACAACCCCTCAAAAACCTGCTGTCGTCCCGTTTGGTCGTGTTCGGGGTCATAGGGAGCTAGTTTGGTCCAGAACCTGGACAGACCACCAGTCTGATCTGACCTGATGTGATTGAAGAAGGTGTTTTAGTGACGCTGAGATGTTTCTGCAGGTCGGAGTCAGTTTACCAGATAGGATCAGCTCCTCCCACCTGGAGCTTTTTTAGAAATCACAGTTAATCATTCAGGCTGCAGCGAGGCGGAGCTGCAGAGGTTTTAAACCTGTTTCATTCTGGTCATTTTGTAGAGCTGGCAGGGGCGGTTCTAGGAGGGGGGGGGGGGGGGCC
>SSNR01000043.1:1619832-1760694 GCA_006937965.1 Callopanchax toddi | reverse complement strand
GGGGGGGGGGGGGGGGGGGGCCAGTGCCCCCTGCTAAGTGCTGACTCTCAGGCATTAGAGACAAACACTGCTTCATGTTGTCACTGAAATGACAACCAAGAGATCAAAGTATTTTTGCAAAATAGTTTTATTTTAAAACTTATTGAAGTTTTTGTGTCCAAAGCAACTTTAACTGGATTGATGTTATTATAGTGCTGTGAAAATACGCTAAAATTTGAAATAGTTAAAGACAATTTTTGTAGTTTTTTTTTTTTAGGGCTGGGACTTTAATGCGTTAATTATGAATATTTAATTACGAAAGAAATAACTCGTTAAAAAAATAAAGCAAAATAACGCAACTTTGAAGCAAGGCGGAGCGCATGTCAGCATGATATTCTACTGCCCCACCTGCTTCAGGTGTTATCGTCCAGACGCTTCACCTGGCCGGTCGCGGTAAAACTCAGCCCTCCGCTCCGTCCTTTCACCACGAAAACCGAAAGGGATCGGCGGTGAAACTGGACGTCTCTAGCCGTTATAGGTTTATTCCTGCTCCTTCCTCGCCGTCCGGTCCGGTTCGGTTCAGTTCAGCAGTGGGCGGGTGTACACCCGGTCTGACACTGAGGAGTTGGTACGAGAGGAGGTGTCGGCTCGGTAGGCCTACGAGAAACCCAGACACTACCCCTAAAAGAAAAACCAGTACCGAACCGAGCTAAACCCACTCTAGTCTTTAAATAGAGACCCGACTCAGATCCCTCATTGAAAACGAGGCAGAAGCCTCCAGAACAGACCGTGGGTCAGTTTGAACACAGACTCATCCAGGGTGTTTCCACATGTTGGAAATCCTTTATTATTATTATTTTAAGACAATACCCTTCTGAAATTGTACATAAAATGAACAAATAAAATAATAAAGTACTGTATTTTAGGGTCTGTCCAGTTCTAGTCAGGAATACTTCACTGTTTTTCAAGTGTTTTGAACTGAAATGCAATTTAAATGCATTTTTTCATCAATTAAAAAAGCTTGAGTTTATAATATTAAAGTTCAGGTCTATTATTTGATTCTGTCCCCCAGTAAAATTATTTTAAATCTTTGTACGGTAAATTGCATTGTTAGTATAAAATGTAATTAATTGCGATTAATTAATTACAAAGGCTGTAATTAATTCGATTAATTTTTTTATTGAGTCCCACCACTAGTTTTCTGTTTTAGAATGTGGCCCTCTAAAACAGAATGTCTGACCCCCCTCTGTTGGTCTAGAACCTTTAGTCCCTTCAACTCACTGAAGCGTGCACTGAGTTCAGCAGAACGAATAACCATCATCAACTAAAATATTCTAAAACATTTAGATATTAAAGTAACGGTTAAACATTAATATTACATCATTATGGAACCTGTTTCAGCCACTTTGAGAAAAAATCAGATACTTATTTCTCATGATATCTATCACAATTATGAGATGTTAAGTCAATATTATAATTATTAGATATTAACTTTAATTATGGCACTATATCACATAATTATCACTTTAGAATCGACTTTACTTCCTCAAAGTGACAGAAACAGGTTTTCATACATTATAACTCAAATTGCCCCAGATACATTTTAAAAATGTAAAAATATGGTGTTTTCCTCCCACCTCCTAGTAAACACTTCTGGGTTTTGGAAGCTTCTGTTCTAGTTTCCTCATGTCTAACCAGGTCCTGTCAGCACGCTGACACCTGGTGGATCAGAACGAGACGCGCAGCTTTAAATGGTCACAAAGTCTGAAGGTTCACAAAGCAGGAAGAGAAAAATCTGTCTTTAAACTGAACAAAAACCAGACACAGCCACGTTCTGCTGTCCTTGTTTATTATAACGTTATGTAATTCACCCTCAAACTACGGTACAGGGAATGTAATGAACATGTCAGTGGGTTTTACTGATTTATACCCAACATGTTTAAAGCCAAAAGCAAAAAATAAAAACTTCAGCTAATATTAAAAGAATAGGAATAAACCTATAGCGTTCAATAAAAACGAATGAGTAAAAAATGTCACCGTGAACAACAAATATAATCATTCAAATTAAACGATACTGCTGTAATAAAGTCTTCTAATTAACGTGAAAGGGTTTTGCTGATTTATGTTTGTTAAAGGAATTAAATCAAATCTTTATTTAAAACATCTGATCCTGATTATTTCCACATCAAATAAAGAACTTTATTACAGAGGATGTTTGATCAAAGGAGCAGGAAATTCTTTTTTCTAACAAAATAACTTAGATTTGTTTAATCAGTGGATGAATTTTGCTTCAGAGTATCTTAAGGCTCAAAGAAGATCAAGAAAACACAAAGAAGCAGGTGAAATGTGACCGACTTCAAGTTTAATATTTACTTTTACGAATGATGTTTTATTTCAGATAACCCAAATAAAATCAGTCATGCAGCTGTAGAAGCTTCTTTATTTAACGTCTTTGTGTCAGAAGATTTATTGTCTGGTGTTTTATTAGGACATTTATAAAGGGGAGTTGATTTCCTGAACCTCCATCGTGACGCTCACTGAGCCTGAGCTCCCTGGTTTTTACCTTCCTGCCACAACTTCTTCCTGAGCTCCAGCTCGATGTCAGAGAAGGAGGCTGGACCCCAGTTAGTGATCCTCTGAGGTCCTTTGTGACCTGAACACAAACAGATTCAAGCCTCTTTAACAAGATAAACTGTAAATGCATTAAAAACGTCCGGATGTTCTCCTACCTGGCTGGATGAGGCGCACCAGCCCTTCCTGTTTGGCCACTTTATCTTTCCACGTTTTAGTTTTGTTTGCTGCTCGTTCGAGTTTCCTCGACACCTCCTGAGGAGGAAGAAGAGCGACGGATCCAGATCAAACCAGAAACACTCAGGAGGCTCCATGGCCTCAGGACAGCAGGTGTTCTGAGTTAACATTTAACTCGTTATAGGACGCGTCACCACATTAGATCACTTGTGAGGCTTAAAATAACGTGAACTTTTTATAAACATTAGATTAAAGAACCGACCAGGAACAGAGTGATACCCTAACAGAAAGGCAAGGGGATATGAGGGGAGTAGTCCTTAGTAACCATGGCAACCAGACATAGGATGATGAGGAGGTCCAGAGCTGAGTGGAGGAAGGGGGCGGGGCCTGCCTCCTGAACAGGGTGGCGTTTTTCCCGTAGACTTCCTGATCGATCAAGGGTTTTTCTTGCATTTGTTTCTAAGTTCCTAAACTATAAGAGTAGATGATGTTTTGTGGATTTGGTTGGATGAAAGAACACGTTAACTACTAAAAGCTAGTTCCTTTTTTTATACTCAATAGTTGAAATGTTATATTAGTCCGCGCCCTTTAAAGGGTTAACTCTTTGCCGTCAGCAGAAGGTGGTTTGTGTGCTGAAGGTCTCAGTAAAGTGATGAACGTCTGCAGGAAACAGGAGGTTTACTGAACGTCTCTGTTTGCATTGTTGAAAATAATGCTGGGAAATGTGTCAAAGTGAGTCACGTCCTCCCTAATCCTGACTATCTGTCATGACATTCTAACTTTACAGCACTTTTAATACATTCTTTTAACATTTACTCATACGTGACGCTCAAACCTTTCACATACTGACCTCTAATGTAACACCACGACGACCTGGAGGTTAAAAATGACGTCACAAACAATAATTCTCTTATTGATGACTTCAGTTGTTTTTATGTTAGAATTGAATTAAGCTGTTTTGTTTCTCGAGGCAAGACTTAATCCGCTTGTTGGAGTTTGAAACTTCACCACTAGAGGTCAGTAAATCCTTCACATTGACCCTTTAATATGACATCTATCTGACCTGGTACTGCTCCAGGGCGCCCTGACGCTCACTCTCCAGCCTCTCCAGCTGCTGCGCCGCTGCCTGGAGCGCTCTCTCTTTGGCCAGCTGCTCGGACACCAGCTCCTCCTTCTCCGCCTCCGTCTGACACAGCGTCCTCTGCTGCTGCAGGTAGATCTGCTCCAGCTCCGTCCTCTTCGTCGCCTCCTCCTCCAGCAGCCTGAAGAAAGTGTAAAACAGTAACCCTCACGCTGAGTCGACTGCATCATTTAATTCTGTTGTTCCTTTGTAAAAAGCGAAAATGCCAATAAAGATTTGATCTGATTTGATAATCATAGAGATAAAGTTTCCAACTAGAGAAGAACGAGCCAAACTTCTGCTTTAAACCAAGCAGGTGTTGATGTTTGTGTTGCTGCACTTCCTACAGGAACTGGCTTCTGACCTGTGGCTTCTTTATTAATCTGCACCTTGTAATCAATGCATTTTATTTGATACCCTAAGATCTAGAAGAGGATCTAAGGAATGCAAAGATGGAGGTGGCTGAACATCTTCACACAGTCAGGACATCCTGCAGAGTGAAACCAACACAGAGGTCATCATTAGCTCCTAAAGAGCTAATCCCCTCCACGTTATGTGTGTGTCTGTGTGTGTGTGTGTGTGTGTGTGTGTTTTTCAGACCTGGCCTGCAGCTTCCTCATGGCCTCCTCATCCTGCTTGGCCTGCCTCTCGTCCTCCAAGGCCTCCTCCAGGCGGTGGTACAGCTCCTCCAGCTCTCTGACCCGCTGCAGGTACTGCTCCAGCTCGCTGGACTTCTGAGCCATCTGCTCCTCCATCTGCTGTCGCACCTGAGGGAGGAGACGCGCTCAGTGTTGTGACTCATCCAGTCACCTACGATCAGCTGTGAGTTACTGGGGATGTTTGTGGGGTTTAAGGGATATTTGGGGTTGTGTGGGTCAGTGTCTCTCACAAAGCTACATGACAGGGATTATCCATCTTTTAGTCTCTAATAAAAAAAAACATCAATACAAACAAATATTCATAGAAACGTCCCTGTCAGAGGAGGGACAGTTCTACCATTTTTTCTCTCTCCAGGTCCATTCTGAAGCGATCCTGCAGGTCTGACTGATTCTTCTTCCTCCTGAGCTCCTCCAGAGCTGCTTTAGCTGCAGCCTCTTCCATTTTCTGTGAAGCAAAAAAAAAAAAAAAAGAGGAAAGAGCTATCAGTGGTGGTCTCAAATAACAACCACAAACATAAAAACTGACTTCAAAAAGACACCAGGGTCTGATTAAAGGGAAGTCCTTTAAGGTTTTACATCTCTGTGCTCGGCTTGGTGACACGTTTAGCTAAATGAGATGATATTATTCTGCAGATAAGTGGCGACAGCGCAACAGAAATAAAGACATTTTGACATTTAATAAAAACAGGTGTTGGGTTAAAAGGAGAAGTGAGAAGCAAACAATAATCTGCAGCTTGAAAAGCGTGGAGCCTCGTGGTCCTCTGGGTGCAGGTGTCCCTGACTGATGAGCTACGCTGTTTGCATAAAAGGTTTTGCTTCCTTTTTCACTCTGGGTGTTTATGCTGAATCAAACCACAAATATATAAAGATAAGCAGAAATGAACACCCAGTAGGATTGAATTCAAGGTTTGAGTCACATGAAACTACCACTAAAACAAAAAAAAGACACATTTTTAACTAAGATTTTCACAAAATCTACAAACTGATGACAAAAATCTTAAATATTTGTTCAAATCTTCCTCCACTTTTTCTCTGAAAAGTCTCAGAAAGTTTATGACTCATTGATTTTGGTTCCTATTTGAGCTGTGAGATCTTTTTATCTGGGTTAATTCACAGACCATCCTCATGTTCTCCAGCTCTCTCTGCTTGCTCTCATTGGACGCCTGCAGCCTCCTCATCCTCTCGGCCAGGTCCTCCTCCTCCACCTGCTGCCGCTGCCGGAGCTCCCGGCGCCTCAGCCGGGCCTCTCGGTGAGGAGACAGCAGCCCCAGCCTCAGCAGCTGGATGCACGTTTGAATCGCTGCCACAGAACAGAGGGAGAGGCTGAATTTATCTGATGAGTTACGGAGCTGAGGAGGAGGTCCGGTTGTTACCTTGAACCCATTCCTGCTTCTTCTTCTTATCCGACGCGCTGATCTCAAAGCTTTTATCACTGCACTTGATGATGAAAAGACATTTCCTCCCGTCTTTGTCCAGCAGAGACTGAAGGAGGTTGAAATAAATCAATCAGGTGTAAAATAGACGTTGAATCCTGCAGGACATGCTGCACCGTTTACCTCCACACAGCAGCTCTGGTCCAGGATGATGTCCCCCTTCTTCTCCGTCAGGTCCTCACAGGCGTAGTACGACAGAGAGGCGGGTCGGAGGACAAACCAGCGCTCGGTCCAGTTCTTCCTCTTGTGACCTTTCTTCATCATGTAACCCTTTAAAACCACAGCAGGAGGTCAGCTCAGACGCCTCGTCAGTCTGTCATAACTATTAAAGATAAAGGAGGTAATGACCTTTTTCCTATTAGAACATCAAAGTGAATATCCTGTCAGAGTTTAGAACAAAACGTCTATACTGCAGTGATAAACGACGGCGTTGGTGTGGTGGCTGGAGCTGGTTGGATCAGTTAGAGGGACAGCTAAGTGGTTTAGAGCCACAGCTCAGAGGAAGGAGCTGTTCCTGGATCTGCCTGTGTAGCTCACTAACGTCTGTCTGAATGAATCAAACCAAACACTTTAACCCTTCCAGGGTGAACTGTTTATTGGCTATTGTTAAGAACACCACTATATAATTATTTTTTTTTAATTATGTGATTTTATAACAATATAACAGTAATAAAGGAATAAAATCAGTCCTTTCCACCTGTAGATCCTCCACCAGAGGGCAGGTTTTTGATGAAAGTACTAATCCTGATACTGTATCTGGTTGCTTTAAGGCCAGAAGTGGTTTAATCCTAATTAGTGATGAGGGATTAAAGGCTTTGGAGACTATTTAATCTGTGATTTAGTGAGTCTGGTTGTTGTTGTTTAAATCCTGGGACTTCTTCCTTGAGCGAATGGTGACAAACCAGTAGTAGTGTCCAACTTAGACTAACTGAAGAAGGTAAATCAGACGTTACCGGTTAATAATAGTAATCCAACCTGCTTGAGGATGTCCAGGATGAGCTCAGAGAACACCTCGTTGATGCCCATGGACAGAGTGTGGCGCTCCACGCTTTTACCAAAGTAAGTCAGCCCCACCAGTTCGATCAGCTCCCACACCGTCAGCCCGTTCTTCACGTTCTGCTGCAGCTTGTAGTCGATGAACTTCTCCTCACTCCATCCGATCCCCATGGCCTCCTGCAGCTTCCGCAGGAAATACTCCACCTGACGGGATGGAGGGAAAAGCTGAGTGTACTTCAAACTGAAGCATGGAAGAATGATTCAACTTAATGAGAACATGTGGTCTGATCTTCTGTCACAACTAAGGACGTTTAAATGCTTTTCTAGAACAAAACACTTTTTAGGAAAACCCTCCTCATGCTTTGGGTCTGATTGGTCAGATCAGGCCTGGGACAGGATAGGAAATTCATTCAACATGATTCGAGCTTGTCCTGCATCTCCAGTTGTCCCAGTAATCATCTTCCTCACCTCCTCGATGACGACGACCAGCGGGTATCCGTCTTCGGACAGAAAATTGAAGATGCACCAGACTTTGAAGGCGTCTTTGTCTGAGACGATCAGGCGCTGGGTGTGTATTTTTTTCTTGTAGCACAGCGTCCAGCACATCCTGTAGAACTCGACCACGTCGAAATCCTCACACACCTGGGAGTGAAACGGGGTCAGAGTCACAGCTGATGGGTTGTGTTTACAAATGCTAAGCAGGGGGCTTGTTGTTTGTCTCCTTTCAGAGCCCTCTAGTCTGCAGGATGTGAGGTGCAAATGTGAGGTCATTGAAGGCCTCATTTTTATTCAAGTCAGAGCTCGTGAGAGAAAGGCGAGAAAACGGCCTCACAGGAAGTCTGAGCAGCAGCCGAACAAAAGAGCTACTTATACATTTATTATTAGACCATTTTTACATAAAAAGTGGATTAAAAACAGTTATTTTTGCCTAATTTGATCATTTCCTGTCTGGGAATATTAGTCATCTTAATCTGTGATTCACTGTTCAGCAGAGGAGATCTATCTGAGTTATTCATAGAGTAATTATCAATTTATATATTAATAAACCTTAGAATAAAGATTAGGTATCATCAGAGTTTTGATGTTTTCAGTGCTGAAAACTGCTGACAGGGATTATCTTAAATGTCATCATGTTTTTAAAATGCTTCCTCTTTTAGCTGCTGTAATAAATACTTATAAACAGGCAGCATTTTATAACATTCACAGAAAATTCATTGTATATTTTCTAAGCCAAATGAAATCAAATGTTTCTGTTCAAGCAGAATGAGAGAATAAAGCTTAGAAATAAAACAAATGTTATTTTAACACCACCGTTATAAATGTGTAATATTTATTAGCAGCCTATAAAGAGCTTTTATTAGTCTAACACTAAAATGAGGGATTTACTGGAAACTTACCTAAAAGATGATTTAATAAATTAATATTGTTTCTTAAACCGAGACTTTTACCAGATCAAAAGTTCAAACCCACTCAGTATTTATTAATGCATCGCTGATCAAAGGATTTTCACACATTGTTGCTACTGATGTGGTTTAAAATTTTAAGAGTTCAAAATCATAAACAAACTAGATTCTAAATGAAGCTGACTAAATATTAAAATGTTTTTTAAATGATTAAAATACACTTTAAAATACAAAAATCCAATATTTACTAGAGTAATATGTCCTTACCTCCATGTACTCAGTTTACCGTGGTTCTCAAACCGTCTATATTTAATGGATAATGGGTCACAAACACTGAGCTGAACCGAATTAGCTAAACAGAACAACATGTTTCCTGATCTAAACCACTGGACTGGTTAGAAAAATTAACTAGCTTCAAGTCTCAAGATAGATTTTTTTCTAAATTATAGTTTATTACAACTAGTTCCTGCACTAATGAAATGGGATATGTTTTATCACCCAGCTAAATCACATTTGTTTGCAGATGACACAACAGTGTATTCCAGAAACAAGGTAGAAAGATTTAAAATGAGCTTTAAAGACCCAGAAAACAAAGTTTTTATGACTTTATTAAAAGCTTGTTCTAATAAGCTCTAATAATCTACAACTTTCTACATCTGACAGTTTAATAATTGAAGTAGTGTCTTGGTCTCACACCTGCTATAAATGATCATAGAGATCTGGTTTGTGGAACCAAAGCGTTTGGTCCTCACCTTGTCCAGAATGTACCTGTTGAGGTAAGGCATGTAGCCTTCATTAGACAGGGGACCCTCGTTGTCATCTTTAAAGTGGTCTTCAAGGGACCCGGGGTCATGAGGGATCCGCATCACAGTGCACAGGTTGTAGGACAGAACCTGCATGATCAGAACAGAGAGGATGATCACATGATGATCAGAATAGAGAGGATGATCAAAACATAGAGGATGATCAAAACATAGAGGATGATCAAAACATAGAGGATGATCAGAACAGAGAGGATGATCAGAACATAGAGGATGATCAAAACATAGAGGATGATCAAAACATAGAGGATGATCAGAACATAGAGGATGATCAGAACAGAGAGGATGATCACATGATGATCAGAATAGAGAGGATGATCAAAACATAGAGGATGATCAAAACATAGAGGATGATCAAAACATAGAGGATGATCAGAACATAGAGGATGATCAGAACATAGAGGATGATCAGAACAGAGAGGATGATCAGAACAGAGAGGATGATCACATGATGATCAGAATAGATAGGATGATCAAAACATAGAGGATGATCAAAACATAGAGGATGATCAGAACATAGAGGATGATCAGAACAGAGAGGATGATCACATGATGATCAGAATAGAGAGGATGATCAAAACATAGAGGATGATCAAAACATAGAGGATGATCAGAACAGAGGATGGTCAGAACAGAGAGGATGATCACATGATGATCAGAATAGAGAGGATGATCAGAACAGAGGATGATCAGAACAGAGGATGATCAGAACAGAGGATGGTCAGAACAGAGGATGATCAGAACAGAGGATGGTCAGAACAGAGGATGATCAGAACAGAGGATGATCAGAACAGAGGATGATCAGAACAGAGGATGGTCAGAACATAGAGGATGATCAGAACATAGAGGATGATCAGAACAGAGGATGATCAGAACAGAGGATGATCAGAACAGAGTGATTTCATGTTTTACAGGGAGTTTGGTCTCAGACAAGCATCACTAACCAAGCAAGACTTTCTCACAAAGATTCTCCCTGGTTAGTTCCACTTCTGTAGATTTACATAAACACAACTTATTATCTCCTCCGTGAACCGTCACCTTATCGTGGTGGAGGAGTTTGAGTGCCCTAATGATCCTAGGAGCTATGTTGTCTGGGGCACTTGTGCCCCTGGTAGGGTCACCCATGGCAAATTGGTCCTAGGTGAGGGGTGAGACAAAGAACGGTTCAAAAGACTCTTCATGCAAGTACAATCATCGAGCCAGTGTACCCGGCCCGGAGGGTTACCGGGGTCCCACCCTGGAGCCAGGCCTGGGGTTGGGGCCCGTGAGCGAGCGCCTGGTGGCCGGGCTTTCGCCCATGGGGCCCGGCCGGGCCCAGCCCGAACTGGATACATGGGCTCATCCACCTGTGGGCCCACCACCTGCAGGAGGAACATGAAGGGTCCGGTGCAATGTGGATCGGATGGCAGACCAAGGCGGGAGCTTTGGCGGTCCGATCCCCGGACACAAAAACTGGCTATTGGGACATGGAACGTCACCTCTCTGGCGGGGAAGGAGCTGGAGCTTGTGGAAGAGGCTGAGCGATACCGGCTAGATATAGTCGGGCTCACCTCGACACATAGCGTTGGCTCTGGAACCCGAGTCCTTGAGAGGGGTTGGACACTTTTCTTTGCTGGAGTTGCTCCGGGTGAGAGGCGGAGGGCTGGGGTGGGCTTTCTGTTAGCCCCAAGACTCTCTGCCTGTATGTTGGGGTTTTCTCCGGGGGATGAAAGGGCAGCTTCCCTGCGCCTTCGGGTTGGGGAACGGGTCCTGACTGTTGTTTGTGCTTATGCACCAAATAGCAGCTCAGAGTACCCACCCTTTTTGGAGTCCCTGGGACGAGTGCTGGATAGCGCTCCTACTGGGGACTCCATAGTCCTGCTGGGAGACTTCAACGCTCATGTGGGCAATGACAGCGTGACCTGGAGGGGCGTGATTGGGAGGAACGGCCCGCCCAATCTGAACTCGAGTGGTGTTCTGTTTTTGGACTTCTGTGCAAGTCGCAGTTTGGCCATAACAAACACCATGTTCGAACATAAGGATGCCCACCAGTACACCTGGTACCAGGGCAGCCTAGGTTACAGGTCGATGATTGACTTTATAGTTGTATCATCTGACCTGAGACCGTATGTTTTGGACACTCGAGTGAAGAGAGGAGCGGAGCTGTCAACTGATCACCACCTGGTGGTGAGTTGGATCAGATGGCAGGGGAAGATGCTACGCAGACCTGGTAGACCCAAACGTATAGTGAGGGTCTGCTGGGAACGCCTGGCAGAAGAGCCTGTCAAGATGGTCTTCAACTCCCACCTCCGGCAGAGCTTCGACCGCGTCCCGAGAGCAGTGGGGGACATTGAGTCCGAATGGGCCTTGTTCCGCTCTGCGATTGTTGAGGCGGCTGTTGCTAGCTGTGGTCGCAAGGTAGCCGGTGCCAATCATGGCGGTAACCCCCGTACCCGCTGGTGGACACCAGAGGTTAGGGGAGCCGTCAGGCTGAAGAAGGAGGCCTACAGGGCGTGGCTGGTCTGTGGGTCTCCAGAGGCAGCAGATAGGTACCGGAGGGCCAAGCGGGGTGCAGCAGTGGCAGTTTCCGAGGCAAAATCTTGGGCGTGGGAGGAGTTTGGTGAGACCATGGAGAAAGACTATCGGTCGGCTCCAAAAAGGTTCTGGCAAACCATCCGGCGCCTCAGGGGAGGAAGGCGGCAACTCGCTCACACTGTTTACAGTGGGGACGGGGAGCTGCTGACGTCAACTGGGGCTATAGTCGGGCGGTGGAAGGAATACTTTGAGGAGCTCCTCAATCCCACCGACACGCATTCCTATGAGGAACCAGAGCTGGGAGACCTGGGGACGGACTGTCCAATCTCTGGGGCAGAAGTCGCTGAGGTAGTCAAAAAACTACGCAGTGGCGGAGCCCCGGGGGTGGATGAGATCCGACCTGGGTATCTCAAGGCTATGGATGTTGTAGGACTGTCGTGGTTGACACGTCTCTGCAACATTGCGTGGTCATCGGGGGCAGTCCCTGTTGAGTGGCAGACCGGGGTGGTGGTTCCCATTTTTAAGAAGGGGGACCAGAGGGTGTGTTCCAACTATAGGGGGATCACACTCCTCAGCCTCCCTGGAAAGGTCTACTCCAGGGTACTGGAGAGGAGGGTCCGGTCGATAGTTGAACCTCAGATAGAAGAGGAGCAATGTGGTTTTCGTCCTGGTCGTGGAACTGTGGACCAGCTCTTTACCCTCGCTAGGGTGATGGAGGGGTCATGGGAGTTTGCCCAACCAATCCACATGTGTTTTGTGGATTTGGAGAAGGCTTATGACCGTGTCCCCAGGGACACCCTGTGGGGGACGCTCCAGGAGTACGGGGTGGATGGTCTTTTGTTAAGGGCCATTCAGTCCCTGTACCAGAGGAGTGTGAGTCTGGTCCGCATAGCTGGCAGTAAGTCGGACCTGTTCCCAGTGAGGGTTGGACTCCTCCAGGGCTGCCCTTTGTCACCGGTCCTGTTCATAACCTTTATGGACAGGATTTCTAGGCGCAGCCGTGGTGTGGAGGGTGTCGAGTTTGGTGACAGGAGAATCTCGTCTCTGCTTTTTGCAGATGATGTGGTCCTCCTAGCTTCATCAGGCTCTGACCTACAGCTCTTGCTGGGGAGGTTCGCAGCTGAGTGTGAAGCGGCTGGGATGAGGATCAGCACCTCCAAGTCTGAGGCCATGGTTCTTGGTCGGAAAAGGGTGGCTTGCCAACTCCAGGTCGGGAGAGAGGTCCTGCCTCAAGTGGAGGAGTTCAAGTATCTCGGGGTCTTGTTCACGAGTGAGGGAAGGAGGGAGCGGGAGATCGACAGGCGGATTGGGGCAGCGTCTGCAGTGATGCGGACGCTGAACCGGTCTGTTGTGGTGAAGAAGGAGCTGAGCCGGAAAGCAAGGCTCTCGATTTACCGGTCGATCTACCTCCCAATCCTCACCTATGGTCATGAGCTTTGGGTAATGACCGAAAGAACGAGATCGCGGATACAAGCGGCCGAAATGAGTTTTCTCCGCAGGGTGGCCGGGCTCAGCCTTAGGGATAGGGTGAGGAGCTCGGACATTCGGGAGAGACTCGGAGTAGAACCGCTGCTCCTCCATGTCGAAAGGAGCCAGTTGAGATGATTCGGGCATCTTGTTAGGATGCCCCCTGGACGCCTCCCCAGGGAGGTGTTTCAGGCATGTCCTGCCGGCAGGAGGCCCCCGGGTCGACCCAGGACACGCTGGAGAAAATATATCTCTGGTTTGGCCCTGGAGCGCCTTGGGATCCTGCCGGAGGAGCTGGTGGAAGTGGCTGGGGAGAAGACCGTCTGGAACTCCCTAATTGGGATGCTGCCCCCGCGACCCGGACCCGGATAAGCGGAAGAAGACGAGACGAGACGAGACGAGACGAGACAACTTATTATACTAAGCTATAACAGCTTTATTAAAAGGCATCAACTTTATTTATTATAAAGTTTTTAATACACAATGAACTCTGGGTAAAAGCACCAGAGCAGCTTTTATTCTGAAAATTCCTCATACATTTTAAGAGAAATGGGGTCGATAAAAAGACGAGACGCACCTTTAACTGAGATTTAGATACTTTCCCTCGATGATCCACATCCAGGGCTGTGAATGCGTGCCAGATGGATTTCAGCAGCTCCTCTCGAAGCCACATTTTGTCCCTCGAGTCTGTCTCTCTGTCTGTGAGGACTCGACGCTCCCCAGTCTGATTTCCTCCTGAGGGTGTTGTTGATGTGACTCCACGTGATGCTGCTGGTTCAGAGGAATTTCCTCTAACTAAACTTTAGAAACCACATTAGTCTGACTGAATAACTTCCTGATGGCTCTTCAAACAAGCCATTTGGAGACTATTTGATTATTTCAGTGGAACGAGGATGACCAGATACACAGTAAAAACACCAGAGTAAAATCAACTCTAGAAGAGTAAAATAAACTCTGAGAGAGTTTATTAATAAACTGTGTAGTTTCTACATTTTGGTGAAAAAATACTAATAATCACTGGAAATATTTTCCTGTTGTTTTGATTTTCTGTTTAAATTCCTGCTAAAGTCAAATTATACTTCCTCTTCCGTAAAACTTCTATAACTTTATTAGTTAAAATATATCTGTGGGGTAGAAGCCAAACTTTATTCCATGGAATATTATCAACAATAGAGTTCCAATATGAAATAACATATAGGGAGAAGTGGTGGAAAGCAGTTGAAAAAGATAGATTTGTTACATGATTGCTAAGTAGATAAGCATATTTTACCAATGTATGTATGAAAGGGCTCAGATAAGTCACTAAACAATCAGAGAAAGAAAGACCTTTAAACAGCATTTTGATTCCAGACGGTATTGCATTCAACACTATAAGAAACTAGGAGATATCGGTACAGGATACTTTTCTATAAATTCAGAGTATAGGTATAAAAATGACCATTGGGTTTATAATAATAATAATAATTAATAATTGATCATTTATTGATCCCCTTGGGGAAATGGTCTGCATGGTGGTGCAGTTGGTTAGCACTGTTGCCTCGCAGCAAGGAGGTCGTGGGTTCGCGTCCCGGCTCTGCGGCCTCTCTGCATGGAGTTTGCATGTTCTCCCTATGCATGCGTGGGTTCTCTCCAGGTACTCCGGCTTCCTCCCACAGACCAAAAACATGACTGTCAGGTTAATTGGTCCAGTAAATTGTCCTTGGGTGTGTGACTGGTTGTTTGTCTCTGTATGTATGGCCCTGCAATGGACTGGCGACCTGTCCAGGGTGTCTCATGCCCCTTGACCGCTGGAGATAGGCACCAGCTCCCCCGTGACCCTCTGTGGAGGATGAAGCTGTTAAAGAAAATGGATGGATTGATCCCCTTGGGGAAATTCATCTCTGCATTTGACCCATCCTCATTGTTCAAGGAGCAGTGGGCTGCCAACTCAGAATGGTGCCCAGGAGGCAGCTGGGGGTTCAGTAGGCTACCTTACCCAAGGATACTTCGACACGTGGCCGGGCCGGGATTTGAACCCATGCTCTCTTATATGGTAGGCAACCTCTCTTGCCACTGCGCCACATTCGTTGGTTAGTGAGAATAATATTATTACTAAACAATTTTCAACAAACTCTTTTTCTTGTGAGTGATATACAGGTCCTTCTCAAAAAATTAGCATATTGTGATAAAGTTCATTATTTTCTGTAATGTACTGATAAACATTAGACTTTCATATATTTTAGATTCATTGCACACAACTGAAGTAGTTCAAGCCCTTTTATTGTTTTAATATTGATGATTTTGGCATACAGCTCATGAAAACCCAAAATTCCCGTCTCAAAAGATTAGCATATTTCATCCGACCAGTAAAAGAAAAATGTTTTTAATACAAAAAAGTCAACCTTCAAATAATTATGTTCAGTTATGCACTCAATACTTGGTGGGGAATCCTTTTGCAGAAATGACTGCTTCAATGTGGCGTGGCATGGAGGCGATCAGCCTGTGGCACTGCTGAGGTGTTCTGGAGGCCCAGGATGCTTCGATAGCGGCCTTAAGCTCATCCAGAGTGTTGGGTCTTGCGTCTCTCAACTTTCACTTCACAGTATCCCACAGATTCTCTCTGGGGTTCAGGTCAGGAGAGTACCACAGTAATACCATGGTCAGTAAACCATTTACCAGCGGTTTTGGCACTGGGAGCAGGTGCCAGGTCGTGCTGAAAAATGAAATCTTCATCTCCATAAAGCTTTTGAGCAGATGGAAGCATGAAGTGCTCCAAAATCTCCTGATATAGCTGCATTGACCCTGCCCTTGATAAAACACAGTGGACCAACACCAGCAGCTGACATGGCGCCCAGACCATCACTGACTGTGGGGACTTGACACTGGACTTCAGGCAGTTTGGCATTTCCCTCTCCCCAGTCTTCCTCCAGACTCTGGCACCTTGATTTCGGAATGACATGCAAAATTTGCTTTCATCCAAAAAAAGTACTTTGGACCACTGAGCAACAGTCCAGTGCTGCTTCTCTGTAGCCCAGGTCCGCCGCTTCTGCCGCTGTTTCTGGTTCAAAAGTGACTTGACCTGGGGAATGCGGCACCTGTAGCCCATTTCCTGCACACGCCTGTGCACGGTGGCTCTGGATGTTTCTACTCCAGACTCAGTCCACTGCTTCCACAGGTCCCCAAAGGTCTGGAATCGGTCCTTCTCCACAATCTTCCTCAGGGTCCGGTCACCTCTTCTCGTTGTGCAGCGTTTTCTGACACACTTTTTCCTTCACAGACTTCCCACTGAGGTGCCTCTGTGATACAGCACTCTGGGAACAGCCTGTTCATTCAGACATTTCTTTCTGTGTCTTACCCTCTTGCTTGAGGGTGTCAATGATGGCCTTCTGGACAGCAGTCAGGTCGGCAGTCTTACCCATGATTGCGGTTTTGAGTAATGAACCTGGCTGGGAGTTTTTAAAAGCCTCAGGAATCTTTTGCAGGTGTTTTGAATTAATTAGTTGATTCAGATGATTAGGTTCAGAGCTCGTTTAGAGGACCTTTTCATGATATGCTAGAGTTGGACCAATGCCCTGTTCATCTGTAACACACACGTGCTGTCGCTTTGTTTGCGAGCGCTATGATCCTTAGAATCTTGGCCAATGGCTACAGTTACTTCAAGGAAATATGGAACATTTTAAACTTTTTCTTCACCATCTGCAGGTATAATCATCTCAATAGAAGCTCTGAGATGCTCCCATGATATGCTCATCACCAGCACGTCTCCTCCCCTAAACTGGACCACATCATGTCTGTGGTTCGGACTTGGTCCGGCGAAGAGGAGGAGGAAGCAAGCAATCGCTTGAGGGAACAGGTCCGCGACTCGTTGCCTCCACCACATCAACTAGTCCTGGACTGGCTCTCTGTTTCCTGGTGGAGCAGCGACAGTCCCAACATTTTTTAATTCATACTTTAATCTGACCAGTCCATAAAACCAGATCAGCGGGCCCACAAACACTGGATTGGATCATCATCCATTGTTCCTGCGTGATGCGCATTTGGCAGGAAAAAAAGTTGGCATAAAAACCCCTCAGATAACCTGTTTTTTTTCTCCAATGTCTCCACTCTTTGGCTGAAGTTCCCGTTATTCTGATCATCTGTCAGACTGGTGAGTAGCAGCTGTGCTCGCATAGTCGTCACAATGAGAGCGCGCATCACTGTGTTTCTCAGCATAACTGACAGCTTAAAATTCAACAGATCAAACAATATCAACATTAAAAATACAATTATCTGTCAATGACTTTATAAGGTTGTCCTTTATTACTAATGTTTAAATACACCCAAAAGTTTTACTACCAAAACATGATGACAGAGCCCTGCATGCTGTATAATGAAATTAACAGCAGAGAAATAAAGTCATTTTAAGGCAGATTTTATCCATTTCAGATAAACTGGATGCTACAATCACTTTTTGACAGGTGAAAGAAATCAATTTGAAGTTATTTGATGGGGTAAAAAAAGACAGTTGGTGCTTAATCTGGTCACCTGTAAACTAAATCCAATCCTTTATTGTCAGGAGATGTTAAAGTGCCCATGTCATGGTTTTCCGTGTTTTCTGACTTATCTATCATGTTGCAACGTTGAGTTCTCACCTTAAACCTGCCAGAAAGTGCAAAAACGGCATCTATCTGTCTCCTAGTACAGCTAGTGAGAAGCTCTTCCAGATTTCAGACCCAGGTTTCAAACAGTTTTTTCACTCCAGCCCGCTATGAGGTCATAGCGATCTGGACTTGCTTATATGGTAAATTCTCCTCCCACATGCATGTTCACGACAACTGGAGCAAGGAGAACGCCAGTGCTGCTGCCGCCATTGACCACAGACCGTGTAGCACAGACACAGAGTTATCCTCTCGTGTTTCTCTTTTCTTTTAGCGAGCGTTTAGTTTCACTTTCACGCGACGGCACTGCCCCCTACTGCAGCCGAAGTGTCAGGCTGTCATTGCACAGCAATGACAGCCTGACACTAAAAGACATATAAGGAGAAACCCAGCAGAACCGGAAGGCGGCGCTTTCTTCTGATCTCTGAGTTGCTCGTTAGGAAATAATTACAGCGTATTTTGAGTTATAATGGTGCAACGCTGATCTAGAGGCATCAAAGATTACACCTGTTTAATATAAAGTGATTTAAATATGGAGTCACAGGCACTTTAAAATGTTAATAACTAAAACAGTTGCAGTGGAGACTTACCAGTGGGGAGGGCCACCTGCCGGCTAGTGGTCACCTCTGCAAAAATGAACCACCTGTGCAAACACACACACACACACAGTGATAAAACCAAGAATCTCCACCTCGCCTCGCCTCGCCTTCTTCCGCTTATCCGGGTCCGGGTCGCGGGGGCAGCATTCCAGGTCGGGCAGCCCAGGCCATCTTCTCCCCGGCCAAGTCCACCAGCTCCTCAGCTGGGACGCCCAGGCGTTCCCAGGCCAAACTGAAGATGTATTTCCTCCAGCTTGTCCTGGGTCGACCTGGGGGCCTCCTGCCAGCAGGAAATGCCCAGAACACCTCCCGAGGGAGGCGTCCAGGAGGCATCCTTAGCAGATGCCCGAACCACCTCAACTGGCTCCTTTCGACATGGAGGAGCAGCGGTTCTACTCCGAGTCTCTCCCGGATGTCCGAGCTCCTCACCCTATCCCTAAGGCTGAGCCCGGCCACCCTGCAGATGAAACTCATTTCGGCCGCTTGTATCCGCGATCTCGTTCTTTCGGTCATTACCCAAAGCTCATGACCATAGGTGAGGATTGGGAGGTAGATCGACCGGTAAATCGAGAGCCTTGCTTTCCGGCTCAGCTCCTTCTTCACCACAACAGACCGGTTCAGCGTCCGCATCACTGCAGACGCTGCCCCAATCCGCCTGTCGATCTCCCGCTCCCTCCTTCCCTCACTCGTGAACAAGACCCCGAGAT
This sequence comes from Callopanchax toddi, assembly GCA_006937965.1. Lineage (NCBI taxonomy): Eukaryota > Metazoa > Chordata > Actinopteri > Cyprinodontiformes > Nothobranchiidae > Callopanchax > Callopanchax toddi. The sequence goes on along the minus strand of SSNR01000043.1, from coordinate 1,741,632 downwards.
ACTTGAACTCCTCCACTTGAGGCAGGACCTCTCTCCCGACTCGGAGTTGGCAATCCACCTTTTTCCGGTCGAGAACCATGGCCTCAGATTTGGAGGTGCTGATCCTCATCCCAGCTGCTTCACACTCGGCTGCGAACCTCCCCAGCAAGAGCTGAAGGTCAGAGCTCGATGAAGCTAGGAGGACCACATCATCTGCAAAAAGCAGAGACGAGATTCTCCTGTCACCAAACTCAACACCCTCCACACCACGGCTGCGCCTAGAAATCCTGTCCATAAAGGTTATGAACAGGACCGGTGACAAAGGGCAGCCCTGGCGGAGTCCAACCCTCACTGGGAACAGGTCCGACTTACTGCCAGCTATGCGGACCAGACTCACACTCCTCTGGTACAAGGACTGAATGGCCCTTAACAAAAGACCATCAACCCCATACTCCTGGAGCGCCCCCCACAGGGTGCCCCTGGGGACACGGTCATAAGCCTTCTCCAAATCCACAAAACACATGTGGATTGGTTGGGCAAACTCCCATGACCCCTCCATCACCCTAGCGAGGGTAAAGAGCTGGTCCACAGTTCCACGACCAGGACGAAAACCACATTGCTCCTCTTCTATCCGAGATTCAACCATCGACTGGACCCTCCTCTCCACCAGTACCCTGGAGTAGACCTTTCCGGGGAGGCTGAGGAGTGTGATCCCCCTATAGTTGGATCTCCACAACACAGAAAAACTAAAAAGAGATGCCACTGCTGCAAGGGCCCAAAACCACTCCCACTGGTTCTCTAATTGCAAGAGAAAAAATAAAATATGTTTGTTAAAACTTTTTTTAAAATGGGTTAAAAACTGTCCCACACCACAGTACTGGTGCACCAGATACTCCTACTAGAGAATCCACTCAGTCCCTTTTTCTCCTAGTGGCTTCGTCCAATACTGCCCGATAGCCAGTCCAGTGACAGAGGGTTTAAAGGCGACTGTCGGTCCTGCAGGTCCACCAGCAGCACTGAAGGGTGATGTGCAGAGGTGCACCTGGCGTGGATGTAGCAGGGTGGAGATGTTAACCAAGGCAAATTGGTGCATTATTGCCCAAGGAGACGAGACAAGTGGTTTCAAAGGCTTCACAAATTTATTTTAACAAAAATAAACTAAAAGAAGAAACTAAACAGACAATGGAGGCCTACCAGCAAGGAGGAGTGGAACCCCTGCAGCTCAGCGGGCAACTTCCTTACCTCAACCAGTCCAGCTGAGTCTTGATGGTAGTCCAACTCAGACTTGAACACCATGAGCAGCGCCCTCCATTAAGGTGGTTGACAGAGTTCCTCAGAACTGACGCTGACTGCAGTCCAAAAGCCAGCAGCATTTCTTCATCCAAAAAGACAAACCCAGGCAAAACAAACAGCAGCTCTCTAAGTTAACCAGAGCAGCAATTAGTCAGGACTGCCTGTCCTGCAATATATAAACACATCCATCCATCCATCCATTTTCTGTAGCCGCTTATTCCTCCACAGAGGGTCGCGGGGGAGCTGGTGCCTATCTCCAGCGGTCAAGGGGCGAGAGGCGGGGGACACCCTGGACAGGTCGCCAGTCCATCGCATATATAAACACAAAAACACTTAAGTGTTTTAAGAATTCATTTAAAGAATGAGTTTTTTAGATTGTGCCCCTGTAAAAAAGCAGCTGAATCCAGCCTGGCCCCCCTCCAGTTTTGGTCTAGAACCGCCACTGCCCAAGAGGACACTACACTGGCTATCGGGTGCTACACAGGGGGACTCAAATCAATGTAACCCGCCTAAAAATAGGATTAAAGTGCCCATGACATCAGTTTCCATGTTTTCTGACTTATCTATCATGTTGCAATGTTGAGTTCTCACTTTAAACCTGCCAGAAAGAGCAACAAACAGCGTCCATCTGTCTCCTAGTCCAGCCAGTGAGAAGCTCTTCCAGATTTCAGACCCAGGTTTCAAACAGTTTTTTTCACTCCAGCCCGCTATGAGGTCATAGTGATCCGGACTTGCTTATATGGTCAATTCTCCTCCCACATGCACGTTCACGACAACTGGAGCGAGGCAGTGCCGCCGCCATTGCCCATAGACCGTGTAGTGTTCAGTTTCAGTTTCGTTTCTCTTTCACGCGACGACACTGCCCCCTGCTGCAGCAGAAGTGTCAGGCTGCCAAATAAGGAGAAACCCAGCAGAACCGGAAGGCGGCGCTTTCTTCTGATCTCTGAGTTGCTCGTTAGGAAATAATTACAGCGTATTTTGAGTTATAATGGTGCAACGCTAATCTAGAGGCATCAAAGATTACACCTGTTTAATATAAAGTGATTTAAATATGGAGTCACAGGCACTTTAATATTTATTTGTTTTCATTGTGAGATCATTATTTCTTTTTAATTTGGGAATATAAGAAATGTTGGTTTTATTTTGAAAAACAGAACCTTATTGTGGTAGGAACCGGGAGTTGTATCTGCTGGTTTAGTAAGGTAGTTTAACATCGAAAAAGCACCGAGTGAGGGTATCCGTGAGGAAAAGAGTTCAGAGAGCTGTTGGAAAAGCATTTTCTGACCTGGTTTCTCCTGTAGAAAACCCATCTTGGTCAGGTTTTTTGTTTCCCCTCTTGCGGATGCAAAGAGAAGTGAAAGAACCTCCAGTCCTGGTTTTTACACTTTGTATATTTGATCTGAGACTGCAATTGAAAGCATGAAAAATAAGACGTTTTTTGTTTTGTATCTGTGTCAAAAACAAAGAAAATTGAATCACTTTATTATTAGTTTTCAATTGAAAATAGAACAAATTATACACGGCTTCAATAACTCGTTTTTTATGTGATATATCTGTTAGCTCTGAAGTTTCTAACAGCTGTATACAATCCTGCACGTCTCCTGCTCTCTGGTGGACGATCTAAGTACTGCATGTGGCAAATGTGTGAAACATCCAACTGTAATAATTACGATTTACTTAAAAATATCCCATGCATCAGGCAGTAAATGGAAAATCCCACATGAATCATTATGAACCATACGAGCTCCAAAAATCTTCCACTTGCTCTGGAGTTCTTTGATTTTCAGCCTGAAAGGTGAAAACTCAGCACAAGACATTCTTCTAACTTCAATCTTCACTACATTTGTTTTGTGAGGTTACTTTAGATTTTGATGAATTTCATTAGAGCATGTCAATATTTCAACAAGCTAGAAACACTTCCACTTGATGCTATGTAATGTTTATTTCTATATACAGCATTAAGTTAGCACCTGAAATCCATTTTTGATTATGCACTTCAGCAAACTTTGCCTTTTTATTATACTACACAAAAATGGTCCAGTGTTTATGCTTCGACTTGTTTCAGATGTTATGAGATCATAAGCTTTAAAATATAACAGTAACAATGAGCACTGCCCTCTAGTGGACAAATAAAACATTTGATCACTCAAAAACATTCATGTCAAATTAAACAGTCACAGTCATGAACTCCCTTAGCTTCTTTTTAATATGTTGTATATATAGATGGTTCATCCATACACCAACCAAAAGCTTGAGACCTTCACAATAAGTTGAATTGTACATGCTTCAACGATGTATCCGATTACACTTTGAGTGCTCACACACACTTCCTTGTAGTCATATTGAACACCCAGAGCACCCACTATTCCTGATTTCCAAATTGCAGCTGAACCCCTCTAACCAGATGCATTAGAACCAGCCGTTCCACAAGTCACTTGCAAAATAAAGACACAGCTGTTTCCCCCATTTTTAAATAGTCTTCAATTTAAAAAATTTGCAGTCTGATACAGAAGGCTAGAAGACCTGAACAATATGAAAGTGCTAGTCATTAATTTACAGAGATCAGGCATCACATAGTGCTATGAATTATCCAATATGCTACATATGAATACAGCTGTTGATACCTTACAAAAGCCTCTGGTTGGTTTTCTTTTCAAGGCTAATTGAAAATTAATAACCTTGGCTTGTATGTACATAAACATGAGTGTTTGTTTATGCAGAAAGTAACGCAGATTTAATCACTACCAGAGGTATAATCTTATAACGGCCAACCGGCCACATCAGTGATAATGAAATGTTTTGTCCCATTATCAATCTGTGAAACCCCCCCCCACGCCCCGGTTTTGTTTGACTGGGAAGAAAAGACGAACATAGTCGCCATCACGGGATCCCTCCCCCCCTCCCACACAAAGGGCTCCAGATGACAGCGTTTTTCAGAGCTTCTTCTTTCGCATCGTGCTCAAGTTCTTGGTTTGTTTTGTATTTTTCCATCCTGAGCCATCGGTTGCAATTTTGGTTGCTTTCCCCACATCTTCTGAAGCTATTTCACCATTTGACAGATTGAAGAATGACTCAGAAGAACCAGTTCTGGAACCACTACTTAAGGGAACAACACAAGCTTTTTTTGTTTTTCACTTCACTACAATCAGTCACAGAGTAATAAAAAGTAGAACAGATGACTCAATTCATTCCTGGAGCGGTGCCACCAAAGTTGAAAGTAGATGGCACCACAGGTGCTGTGAACTTGTACCCGCCGTGTTTCTCGATCATCTTGGATTCTGTTAAAACATGGAAGCAACAGTACGATTAGGAGGAAGCTTTTTAAAAGGTTTGGGATGCAAGTGTCACTTTAAAATGTGATCTTTCTGGTTTGTTGGAGTTTGTTCCTCTGCTGTTTGAAGTTTAGGTGTCGAAGACTTGTCAGGTTGCCAAAACTAGCAGCAGACGACACCAGGAGCTTTATCTACAGCTCCTTTATAGAAGACTCCAATTATCAGCCTCTAATCTCCTAGGACTCCACTGGTCTACCTCTGAAATGTGTTCATTTATATTCCCTTGCATCATTTTTCAAATCATCCCTAATAATTCAACCAAAAAAAAAAAAAGGAATTTGATTATAATTCTATTCCATGCTCTGTCATGAGAAAATATTTGAAACAAAGGAGCTTAAAATAAAACTGCAGTGTACAAAATTGCTTTATTGTTAGATTTCAGCACAGCATCCGTTTCATTCGTCTCAGTCGGCGCTCACCATGTGCCGCCCGCCTCTGGTCTGCAAGTGTGCCGATGTCCAGAAGCTGTTTACGCTGCTCCTCGTCGAGGCCTTGCGTTAGTGCCTGGTACCACCCCGGGTCACGGGTCTGAATGTCTGCATCAGACAGGGGAAACAAGTGAGAGAAGCACAAGACATGCTTTTAGCTCTTAAATATTGATTAGTATGAGCTTTCCATCCTCTGGTTGATGCCTTACTCTGTAGTATGGCTTTAAAGATCTGATACTCGTCCACAAAATTATCTTCATCATCTACAGATGTAGTGAAGCCCTCGAGTTGCGTCTCCTCTGCATCATCGTCCTCCCAGTCCTCATCGTCTCCGTCCTCTCCTGCATGCTTTGCAAGCATCTCCAGGTACTCCTGACCTTCTTCATCGATGTCGTCCTCATCACTGCCCAGCTCATCTGCAAGAATTAAACACTTGAACATCAAATAATCAAGATAACATTGAATATCGCTGATGCAACACAAACACAAAAAGCATTTACTGTTATCGTCTTCTTCTTCCCCATCTTCCTCATCGTCGTCTTCATCGTTCTCATGCTCTGCTCGACAGGCGTACGCCCTCTTGAGTCCGCTGAACAGAAGAATGGCTGCTGGGAGCAGCTGACCACACGCCTGGTTGACAACCTGAGGCCTGTGTTCGAGGTCCATGAGGGCACAAAGACCTAGAATACACATCTTCCTGTCGTGGAGGCTGTGGAGGGAAAAGTAGTTAGCAGGTTGGTTCAAGCCTGTAGTACAAACACTTCACCACTAGATGTCAGTAATTCCTGCAAACACAGCCAACACAAAGGAGATGACTCATTTGTCCAGATCAACAGCAATCACTTGTTAATATCAACTGAGGGGGAGAGATTTTTAATTGCAAACCCCCACAACTGTAATTTCGCAATAAGAAAGACAAAATTAAAATCTCACCCGAGGAAGCAGTCGACGTCTTTAAGCCACTGAGTTATAAAGTGGTTAGTGATTGGCTCGGTGTGGTTGGGGAATCGGATGTTTTCCAGAGTGTTGAGGAGCAGAGGGGGGCTGTAATAAAGTGCAGCAATGGCCACCTGCAGACACATGGTCCTCAGCTCACTGGTCTTCACCTCCCGTGTCAAACGCTCCAATGCAGTGCACACAAACGTGGGAATGATCTAAAGCAACACAGGGGAGACATTTAAATAAAAACAGGATCTACAGGAGGCCTCTGAGCTGCAGAAATTCATACATTTAGTAGTTCATCTTCATCAGAGCCTGACCTGATCGATGCCGCGACCTTTGCACTGCAGAATGATCACCTCCAACATCTTGGCTGCATGACACTCGGGGTCTTCACCCGGGTCACCTGACAGGACCTGTGTATGTAATTAACTGAGGTAAATCCATTTATTCATGCTGATTAACATAAATAGAGCTGCGTCCTGAATACTCTTTACCTTTTTGCACATGCTGAAGATAATCTCCAGGTATTTGGTGTCAGACAGGAGCGTGTCTGTATCAACTGTGACGTAGTTGTGAAGAAGTGGCATCATATCTGGAAACAAACGGCTGAATTCACACCCCAAACCACAAAACCTGGACAGTCAGCCTCATAATATCTCAACTCTTAATGCCGACGGATGAATTATAGAGCTGAATCCCTTTTAACTTCAAACGATCCTTTGGAGTGTTTACCTGAGAAGTAGTCAAACCCATCTTGCTGGAAGACTTCGTACACGAGTGGAAGAAGCTGCCACATTTGTGGTGACACCTGCTGGCAGGTCAGGCTCTGAGCCAGGGACAGGATCTCCTCATAAAATTCTAAGAAAAGGAGGGAGAGAGCGCACTGAGTCACTGAAGGCAAACATGATCTGTTTATCGTTGACGGGTTGTTTTAAGCCCATGGTTGGGTTAAAATGCGGGTGGAATGTGGGAGCTCATGGAGGACCGGTTATGCTTACCCAGGACATGCTGCTGAAGAACTGTGCCAATCACCTGCAGACAGATGCCTTCCAGCTGCTGGGTGATCTGCAGAAAGAGGTCAAAAGGTAATTGGAATATTATATTCACAAAAAAAGTATAGTCCTTATATTTGTTTCTAATGATACAACTGCCCTAAAATACTGAAACATTCATCCAGTAAATTACAGAATCAACAACCTGTTCGTGGAGTAAAACAATGCAAGTTTGCAGCCTAATTCTCATCAACTGAGCCATTATGCAACCCAAAAGCCTTAGTGTTTGGTCAAACGGCTAACGGTGCTTTGGCTGTGAGCACCAGTAGCATCAGCAGACATGGTGGCATCGTGCCCCGGCACTATTTCTAGCTCCTGCCTCAGCCTCTGAGTCATTTCAACATGGTGAGAACAGAGCGTGTTCCCAGGAGTTGGTGGGTGGTGCAAGTGTGTTGGCAGGAACCCTGCAGCAGATCGGAGATACTTCTGCAGATAAAGTGGCACCTAGCTGAGCGGTCAGCTCTAAGACAACGTGTGTGTTTGTGTGTGTGTGGGCAGCGCACTCTGTGGCGGTGCTGCTAACCTCTTTGTGGTCCTCCACCACACTTAGCAACGTGTCGATAGTGTTGAGGATGCTCATAGCCGTCACAGCCTTGTCATCACCTCCCTCCTCGTCAGGCCCCGTCTGAATCACCTTGTTGAACGTCATCGCCTGTCGAACAGCAAATATTGAGTCAAAATATTAAGATTTGTCATTACCAATTGCAGAATAATGAGAGAACAAAGAAAACCTAGATCACATTTGTTCATAGCAGTGTCCTAAAAGCTTTAACTCAAGTAGAAAAATAAAACCAGTCTTACATAATAGTAAAAGCTCTCATACAGAGGAGGACTGAGAGGGAGGAAGTCATCTGGAAGTTATATTATCTACCCAAACAGCACTCACCAAGTGCTGCGTCATATCCACTGCAATCGGGGTGACCTCCTCGCTGTATTCACAGATCATCTTTTGTATAACATTAGTGAGATCATCATTCTCCGTCTCCCTGACGATATTCAGGAGTGCCTGCATCACCGGTCGAATGTGGGGAGCGATTAATTCTTTGGCTAATGGACAAAAGAAAACCTCCGTTAGACAAATATAGTCCAGTAAACAAACAGAAAGCTGCACAAATCCACCTCCTCACCCTTCTCCTGATTGCTGATGAGAACCTGCAGGGCGATGGCAGCCTCCACCTTTACAGGCATCTCATTGTCATTGATCAGACATTTCTGGGTGTGCTCAAGGGCCTGCTGCAGGTTATGATCGCTTTTAAACTTCACCTCACAGAAGTAATGCAACGCCCAGCAAGCCTAAGAAAAGACATATTCAATGTGGTGAGACGAGTCAAAAAGCAAAGCCGCATAGCTTTATGACGAGTCATCTTAAAAGGTGGATATTGCTCAATTCTGTCATCTTGGTGATCCACTCACTCTGGCTCTCATGTAGCCCAGTTCACTATGGAACAAGGGGAAGACGTGATTCTGTAGCATGAACTCCATCTGGTCTTTGTAAATCTTTTTCTGTGCAAGAGGAAACAAATAAAACAATATTTACCCTGAAAATTTTAACTTGAATAACCAATCTTGAACTCATGCAGATAGAAAGTGTGGATTTCAGTATTTAGACATTTTCAAAAGGGCTGCAATCACTTTTACAGATGTACAAGTCTGGTAAAAGCTCAGTTCACCTTTAGAAGGATTTCAGCTAAAGAGCCAATCATATGTAAAGCTCCATCCTTTTTCCTGGGGTCAGAGCTGGGATCAGTAAGAATCTGGTAACAGAAGCCCATAGTCTTTTGCAGCACCTACACAAAAACATTAAGACCAAAATATGCATTTAATAACAAAAATTGAGTCATATTATCATTTAGTGGGAACTCATGCATGGATCATCAACCCACATCTTTCCTCTTGCTGCAGACAGTGAAGAGAAGAGTCTGAGCAGCTGTTGCTGGAGAGATGAAGTCCTCAAATACATCTACAATAGAGACGAAACAAAATGAGAGAAAACGTCTCGTCATCATGTCCTCGCTGAATTCCTTTCAGATTACAAGTACCGACTTCCTCACCAAACTTCATGCGGATGTACTCATAAGGATCCTCCTGCCAAAGCTCCTCATCAGAGTCTGTGTAACACATGAGGGGGAAAACCACATCCTGAATGATCCCCTGGAAAACAAAAGCATGTGGCGTTAGAGATTTAACACAAGCAAGGAAACGCTGTAAAACTAAAAAAAAAAGTTCAGGCAAAAAAATAATAATCTTGGAACAAAATGACAGCTGAAGATCAGATTAGGCTCTGTTTACTACACATTTGTACCTGCATGTGTGGTTTGAGGTTTTTCCATGTCAGAGCATGTGCTACTCCCTGGTTGATGTAGTTGAGCGTCTGCTGCAGCACTCTTGGAGCCACATATTGCTTTTCCTTGTATTGGTATAAGACTCTCAGCAGCACCTGTTAAGATAAATACACATGACAGAAAATACTTCTAATTACCAGTTTCACTTCAAAAACCTTTTGACAGCTGCTGAGAATCCACAGGTTTTGTTGTTTGAATTTCTTACATTCTGGGCAGGAACTGCATATTCCTTCAGGAAAAGTTCAGCAAACTCTGTGTACTCTTTGGTTGTGTTGCCTGGACTTCCATACCTGCAAACAAGGTTTATAAAAGTTAAATAAGTCTGGAATCTTTGATCTTTAAAAAGGAATGAATGACTGGATTTTTACCTCTCAAACAGTCGAGCCAAGATGTGAAGAGCCCATTTCTTACATTTAAACCACGGCAGCTCAGGTCGCTCATCTTCATCCACCTGCATCGTCTCCTGCACAGAAAAGAACTTTAGTACAGTTTGTTCATGCTAAAATAGGTAATAAAGCAGTTTAGGTGTTGGTTTTCTTACTGGGGGCACATTTCTGTCCACGACTGTCGTCAGGATCGTCATCCACTCTGTCAGAGTCTGTCTGTTGATGAGCTCCAAAGGGAGGTTATACTGGAGGAAGGGACAAATGAGGAGTCTGATATTTAGAAATGAACACCGATTTCAGTCTGATGTTACACAGGTACTTGTACAAACTTAATTACCTGGAAAAGGGCATAGAGGATTTTGAAGATCTGTTTCTGTATAAGGACAGACTCAGCGGAGGGTTCCGGGATCAGCTGGATACAGCGTTCCTTCAGCGTGGGCATAAAGAGGTGCATGGCAGCCACAAGAGGTTGTCTTTCTTCTGGTTTCTTATATCTTGTCAGGTAAAATAAAAACATTACACGTTGCATTACACAAACTATATAAAGGCTTAATAATATCCATCTCCTTTTATCCCCCAGTTTTAAACTAAGATGTTAAAAATATGATATAAATGTTGTGAATGACTCTCCGCTACTACCACATTCAATTTTGGCTCAAAACCTGTATAACTGAGTTTTACAGTAACAGATTTTTGAAGTCAGTCTTACTCGTAGTTTTTGACAAGTTGGTAAAGACAGAGCAGGATGCCCAGCCATGCTGAACTTTGGTCTGCCTGCAGGTAGAAGTTGATCTTTTCTACGAGGCCCGTCCACTTTCCGGGGTAGTCGTGCTTCATTATGTGGTGGATGCACGTCGTCAGCTGGACCCTGGTCAAGTTCAAAAAGTGGCAAAATATGAGAAGTTACCAGGAAGAAGATGGAGACTTATGAGAGTTCGTCCAGCTCCAGGCAGCCTGTGGTTACCTAAGGCGCTCAGGGGACCGGATGATTGCCTCCACTATGTTGTTTCGAATGTACTCCCTGTCTTCCTCTGGGATGGCATTAACAGACGCCTCTGTGCCTGAACAGTCTCCATCACTCCAGTGCTGCATTATCCTGTTCTTAAGGTAAATCACTCCTAGACAGAAAGAACACAATGGTCAGGTACAATCAAAACTCAAAAACTGTTTGCTCTTCAGGTAATGTGTGTGCCAACACTCAAATATCTGAACATCCGTCTGATTCGGGGCACTTTACAGTATCAGTTTATCTAAACCATTATGTCTGGTTTAAAAATGTCCCATTGTGCTCACCGTTTGTACATTACAGCTGTACAAAGTCATAACTCTCTAGATCTCTGCAAGTAATTAAATTCCTCCATCTGTAGTCTTGAATGTAGCACCAGTGTGAGTTTGCATCTATAGTGTGGAGCTACACTCAGTTCTGTGACATACAGGGAGAGGCATTTGACAGAGCAGAGATGTGAGGGGCAGACGTCAGAGTGCTGACACAAAGGTCTACACTACAGGCGAGGTGATCATAATCCAGTATATAAAGGCCAGCATAAACCCCCGTCCCCAACACACAAAAACTACTAACCCACAAATTCAGACAACCTGCGTTTGGAATTGGCATCAGTTCTGAGATTATTCCAACAACTTTTGTCTGAAGGAGCTGATCCTCTTTTATATGGCCAGATTTTCTTTCACAGCTGAAAGATAAAACTACCCTCCCCACCAAAAAAATATTAAAAAGACCAGAAAATCACATTTAAATAGATATACTGGAAGTGGAAAAAATGTTATATATAACCAGCTCCAGCTCCGTGAGTCTGCAGCATGTTTGTTGTTTTTGTAAACCTTTACATGACAACACACTTGTGTTGCTTTTTTTATAAATCTTAAACCAGGAACCTGCTCTCAAAAAAACAAACAAAAAAACGAACAGCAGAGTTCACTCTGACCTGTTAAGAAGGCCTACTCCATCCTGTCTGACTGCATTCATCCTCTACACTTTGCTGTTTTTACTTTACTCAAAACAAATTGCCCTTTGGGACATATGATATAAGATGAGTTGAGCTCCATTTGCGCAATCAACTAAAGCAGTACTTCTCAAATTGTGTCAAACTGGTAACTTCAGATCATTTGTATCAAGTTGATTTTACATCCAGTTACATTTTTGCTTAGATGTAATCTGACTGATTTTAGGAAACAGTGCAGTCCTCCTCCCTGTGGTGATCTTTGAAGATGTTGAAATTCAGTACAACTACCTGGGAACTGTTCTGATGCATAGTATTAGCTAGCGAGCTGTCCCGTTGTCATTTAGACGGCCAGTTTTCAAAAATGATGGCCTAAATTGCAAGAGACGACTTTTAAATTTGACGGTAAAGCCATCCTCGTTTTGTGTAATATCTAATCATACATTCTAAATTTTGTGTAAATAAAATAAATCCGAATATCGCCAAAGCCGGTTGGCAAAAGAAGACGTAGTACCAGAAATATGCAGATTCAGCAGGGGGTTTCCAAGGAATCCCCAGGCCTGCTATAATACGTCCATTTTGATTGGCTCTCAGTACAGTAGCTGCTGCACCAGAACAGAGATACACACACTGCTACGCCAAAACGCACAGAGACACACACTTTGAAAGAAGGCTCATTAGCAAATGCACTTTTATCAGAAGCTCTGTGGTTTTAATGTGAATTCCATTTTTATGACAATGTTCTATTCTTGTTTCATAATATTAACTTTTAACTTCATATGATGGTTTAACTTGGCCTGTTAGGAATTGTCAGTGACCTGCACAAGGTGGCAGATCCAGACCATCCAGATGCAGACACCTGTTGTAGAACTAAGACTCAAAGACTCATTTGTCTCTACTGCAATAAGACTTTTTTAAAGACTTAATGTAGTCTGTGTAGTCACTCGTCCTTGCTTTTCTTGTCATGCAATTTCTACTAGCTGTGAAACAAATGACCACTTGGGGACAATGAAGATTCTTGAAGATGTAAGACGAGATGTCAAAGTGAAATGCAAAGTAACGTTTTGAAATAATTCTACCCAAAAAGAAACCAATAAAAGAGTTGTTTTCTGAGAAAGTTGTACTTTTCATATGCAAAAAAAGTTTCAAATTATAAAACAAATTTGGTGAGAAAATTATTTACAAAGTACTGCATAAAAAGTCAACTCTTGTCATAAATCCATTATAAATGGGGACGCTCCGATCACGTTTTTTCTGCCGATCACTGATACCGATCACATGGATTGACTGTAAATTTCACATTGTAGTAACGATGAGGGCTAATGGCTACTTGATCTGTAGAAAATGAACCATAAATAACCTTCATTTGGACGTCGCCTCCAGGATTGAGCTCAGAGTCCAAACCAAGTATAATGGAGCGGTCCATTCAGGGGACGGCAAGTCCCGGGTGCGCAATGAACTCGTGGTAGCGCCTCGGATTTTCTGTGCACCTAGTGACGTCTGGTTTAGGAGCTATTGATCGGCGTGGAAAGAGAATATCGGAATTTACCGATCACGTTTTTTTTTTCACGAATATCGGCTGATTTTGATCGGTGGCCAATCGATCGGAACATATCCAATTATAAATGTGCAACATTCTGTTAGAAGAATGTGCAGCCAAAATAAAAGTATTGAAAAGTAATGGAGATAGTTTTTTTGCCTATAAAAGTCAAAAGTTTTCAATCTCACCTGCTTGTCTGACATCCCCATTCACATCTTCAGTCATGGTGATATTCAGCAGGGTGGACATGAAGGCTACATGACCGCAAGCCTGGGGGGAAAAGAACCAAAAATAATCAAAAACAGCCAACTGTCAATGGGTCAATAACATACAAACAAGACATCTTAAATTAATACCTTCTGCAACATTGGATTGAGGCAACTTAATTATATTTTCCTTTTGTTTTTTTTAAAAGGAAAGTCAGAAGGGTGCTTGAGCCAGACAAGATGAACACATATGATGGCATTACGCTGCTTTAAATCAAACTCAAATGTTTAGTCCATCACTCGGTAATGAACTAAAAGAATTATTAAGGCTTTAAAAGGATTTTATATCATGCTTCCATAAAATAAATCACAAGTTGGGCTGTATGGTGGCACAGTTGTTAGCACTGTTGCCTCACAGCAAAATGGCTGCAGGTTCAAATCACAACTGTGGCCTTTCTGAATGGAGTTGCATGTTCTCCCCATGCACGCGCCAGTTTCCTCCCACAGACTACAACATGCCTGATAGGTGTACAGTGTATGAAAGTTGCTTTAGAAAAAAGCGTCAGCAAAACGAAAATAACAAGTTGCACCATTTTCAAGGATTGAGTTGTGTTTATCTAAAACATTATAAAAATTACATTAATACCTGTAAAAACAACAACAACCTAAGCATAAGGAATGAAAGCCACTGTTCTGATTTCATATATTGATTTTTTTTTAGAGGGAAAAAAATGGGATCCTTTTGTGAACTTTGAGGGAAAAATTCAAACAGTTTCAACCCATTCCCCTCCTAAATACATGATTTATTTTATTTAAACAGGATACTAATGGGTCCAACCAGCTGCTAGAGGATGCTCTAAGCTATGCCATTCAACTGAACCATCACCATCAATGCATATGTGGGTGTAAGAAAAAAATATGGCCCAAGCAAAACCAAAAATAAACAAGTGTTTGTCTACTTGACTAGAGCATCACATTGAGCATTTGGCAGAATGGGAACTATTTTAATAGAAATCATAAAAAGCCATCTGTGACAGGTAAAGTAATTGTTACGCCCCTCTGCAAGTTGTGGTGGTGCAGCAATCTGCATGACCTTGATTGCTTAATCATAACAGTAAACTTTTAAAATCCTTAAAAATTAAAGATGCATCACATCAGGGCTTTGAATTTCCTACCAAATATTTTCATCACTCAACTCTTTCAAATTACCAAAAATGATAGCTTGATTGTAACCAACACAAGCTTTTAAAATTGGACAGCTCCTGTAAAACGTCCAGATTAATTTTGTTGGATCTTCATCAAGCACCAACTCTTAATAACCTTAAAGATCCAAACATACTGGCAGAGACACCCCTTTCGTGTGTGTTAAGCACATACAGTTTATATACATATAGAAATTCAAGCAGGAGAAGAAACTACAGAGTTCAAGTAACTGAATGTTTAAAAAATGTGTGTTTTGAGCTGATTTTAAAAGAGACCATCGAGTCCACTGATCTCAGGCTCAGAGGAAGAGTGAGTCTGGGGGCCACAGCAGCAAATGCTCCGTCTCCTTTAGTCTTTATCCTGGTACACTACACAACCAGTAGGCTTAGCTCATTGGACCTCTGGGACCTGCTCCAGGTGTAAAACTGTAAACGATCATGATGCTCTGTGGTGTTGCTTGTCCATGTAGGGTCTTAAAAACTAGAACCAAGATCTTGAAATTAACTCTGGAATTCATGGGTAGCCAGTAAAGCTGGAAGAGCAGCAGGGTGACGTGGGTGTGATGGAGGACTTAGTCAGAAGAAGACTAGCACAAACATTCTAAACCACCTATAACCGATACAAGGAAGTTTTGTTAGCGAGGAGCAGTAATCCAAATATGAAGAGATGAATGTGTGGATAACGATTTTCACATCAGAGCGCAACACAATGGAACTTAGCAGCAACATTCTTGCAATGATAAAACAAGAGCAAACCAGAGAACTGACATGAGCATCCAGAGTAAGAGCTGAGTCAAAGGTTACACCAAGATTCCTAACAGGGTTTGGTAAACAAAGCAAACTGACCAAGAGAATCCCTGACTTTAGGAACGAGCTTGTCAGGAGCACAGATGAGTTTAAATGTTTAATAGTTTAAACACATGTGCAACAATTGTCGCTTAGAAACACTTGTGGGGCTTAAAGGAGATATACAATTGAATACAAAAATAAAGGTTGTAGGAGATTTCTTTATGAGTTCTCAGCATGTGCTGAAGAGGAAGTAGATAGAGAAGGAACAGTAGAGGTCCCAACACAGAACCTTGTGGACACCACAGGCGAGGGAGGTGGCAGAGGATCTGGACTTGAAAACAGCTACGGAGAAAGAAGGCTCAGATAGATGAGGAGAACCTGTCCAGCGCAAATCCTGATAGGTCTACTAGGGCCTCGGTCCATCAAGTAGCAGGTGATGTTCAACAATATCAAAAGCTGCAGTCAGGTCTAGCAGAACCAAAAAGGAACACTGTCCTTCATCAATTTGATTCAGAAAGTCACTGAAGACTCTTAAGAGCTGTTTCAGTAAAATAGGCTAGAAAGAAACCAGACTGAAAAATATCAGAAATGGAGCTCGTCAAGAACAGCCGACTGTGAGCAATTTAGTCCACAGACTTTTCCAGGATCTTTGAAATAAACAGTAATTTAGAGATTGGTCTGTAGGTGCTAAAGCGAGAAGGGTCAAGACTGGGTTTCTTTAGAAGTGGGTGGATTATGGCGTTCTTAAAATAACAAGGGACTTGACCAGAAACCAGTGAAGCGCTCATTATTATGAGCATACTGGAAAAAGACGGAAAACATTTTAAAGTAAAGATGAAGGTAAAATGTCAAGAAAGTCAGCCAAGACTTTCATCGAGTTAACTAGAAACGGGAGCAAATCTATCTAAAATAATTGGTTGGAGTCAAAACAGGCAGAGGGGAAGCTGAGGGAGAGATTCTGGATCTAACCTTACTGACATTATCCACAAAGGAGGACAACATTTTCACAGACTCCTGAATGAATTGAAACTATAGGTTAAATGGGAGAGGCAATATTGCTGAAATAGCACCTTGGTAGTTCCTTTAGTCTAAGATACCAAGTTAGGAAATGTGCAGCTCTCGCATCGGACTGCAGAAATAAAAGGGGTCAGGAGATCCTTTAGATGGAGCAAATCAACATGGAGATGAGCCATCTTATACAGGTCATCCTGGGCCTCCATAACACCTCAGCAGTGCCACAGGCTGATCGCCTCCATGCCACGCCGCATTGAAGCAGTCATTTCTGCAAAAGGATTCCCGACCAAGTATTGAGTGCATAACTTAACATCATTATTTGAAGGTTTACTTTTTTTTTTTTTTAATAATAAAAACACTTTTCTTTTATTGGTCGGAATGAAATATGCTAATTTTTTGAGATAGGAATCTTGGGTTTTTATGAGCTGTATGCCAAAATCATCAATATTAAAACAATAAAAGGGTTTGAACTACTTCAGTTGTGTGTAATGAATCTAAAATATATGAAAGTCTAATGTTTATCAGTACATTACAGAAAATAATTAACTTTATCACAAAATGCAAATTTTTTGAGAAGGACCTGTACAAGTGCTCAGTTTTTCTGTAGTAATGCTTCTAAGCTTTGAATATCGTCATGCACCATTATAAACCACTTAAACAACTGTTTCAGATCTTAGTTTAGTACAACTGCTCTGCTTGTTTTCCTCTATTATTTTAACCCATTACAGCTTGATGCAAAACCAGTATCTTATCACTAGTAACCATTATAATGGCAATTTTTATCCCCATATTTATTCGTCCTGCTTAGCACTGCAGCAGAATGTTAGATGCATTTAGTTTCAACAAAAGCTAAGAAAAGTTTTAGTTGATGGTTCAGGTTTTCCAGAAAACCCTTGTTAATAAAAACCTTAAGTCTCTAAATGAGTTAATTATACAGGAATTATCAACAAGGCCAATCTGATGAATTACAACAATTCTGTAATGGGACACCTCTGAGGAGAGGATAATCTGAGGAAAGTTGTTTTAAGCAAAAACTTGGTTAAAATTATGAAGTGGAAAAAAAAAACACTGGGTAGTGAAAGCTTTCATCTTGGGCAAATCAAACATGAAACTGAAAACATACAGTCAAGAGTGCTCAAGAGATTATTATTAGAACAATAACAGCATTTCAGCCAGACCAGAATATCCTGAGAAATTTTCAACCACACAATTTGTAGAAACAAGGAGTGATTCAAAATTCCTGAGCTTGTAATGTACATAAAACACCGCTCTAATTTAAATAAACCCAACAATGATAGAAACTTTATTTAACAAAACACTTCAACTAACAAAATTTCATCACAGTTCCTGAAAAGGGCGTTGATGATGACTGGCTTATCTAAGTCTATATGACACGATAAGACAAAACGATTTGACATATTCAAGATTTGATCAGTTATACTTTGGACTAATCTTATTTTATTAGATAGATTTATTGTGCTAGCGTTAAAAATGCTAAACGGCGGCTGACCGCAAACACAGCTAATTTTGTCAACTTTAACGACTGAACTTAAACTCAGCTTATTCTAGGCTAGCCTAGTGTAATACTATTTTGGTATAAAATGCTTAGAGGCTATACATAGCAAATAAAAAATAAGATGCAGTGTAAGTAGATTTAATTATGTTCTAAAAACACAATGTTCAGCTCTCGGCACATCAGTGACACGTGAGCAGCAGCAACGTAGCGGTGCTACGGTAGCTAAGTTAGCAGCCTGACATTAGCTGCATAGCTACACATCCTGCTGTAGAATCCCACAATTAGGACATATCATTTATTTACACGGTTTAACTAATCACTGGATGGACTACCCATATTATTTAGTGTTGTGTCAACTTTGAAACAAATTTTAGTGGTGATAAAATAGCATAAAACGGATTATTTTTATCTTTACAGTAAAGCAGAAATGGTTAGCACGTTTAGCATTAGCAACACAGCTGGCTTAGATGAGCTAGTGACGATTAATGGCACGCGAGTGTCATCGCCATTTGAAAAAGCGTCACTTATTTCTTAATTCTTGCGTTTAAACATGACAACAGATTTATGATCATCATCATACGTAACATAAGACTTTTCACGCTTGATCTGTCGAGATAAAGCCGGCGGAGCCCAGCTTGCGTGATCGCACCATCTTACTGTTGTGGACAAATGGCCGAGGCCCGAACTAAGACCGCGCCACCAGAGTGACATCACCGCAAACAGTTCATCTCAACTTTTACCTCGTTCAGCTGTCGTTCTGCGGTCTCCCGCAGATTCGGGTCCATGGTACCCCGAAGGGCTTCGATCACAGGACCGTTATTCATCATGAAAACTATGTTTACGGCTCGGATTTAAATATTTCAGAGATCTATCAATTCCCAGCCACTGCGCACATGGACGCACAGCTCTCCGGTTACCCGGCGCGAAAGGAAGCAGTGAATGAAGTACCCGGATAGATCAGCGCCAAATTTGTGCACTACGAACATCCGGCTGCGGCTAGAGCACTGTGGGAGTTGTAGTGTTCAACTAAATTGGCGTAATCATCTTGTATTTATAATACAAATCCCTGGAAAAGGTGGCTTAACTGCTGACTGGTTAATTCCAAATACAGTACTATGCAATGTTTTAGATATGTGTGGGAAAATACTGAAAAGAAAAATTATTTCATAAATAATAAATCAAATACCGGTAATAACTTTTTTTTTTTTTTTAATAAAAATGAACAAAAAAAAAATTAATGAAACTAACTTGCTGGGACTACATTTAGCCTTGAAAACAATATACTGGTATATTCTTATAGACTGCTTTGCAGTTAGTTTTTGAAATAACTCAACAAGTAATTTGTAGATGTAATTCTATATACACTCAAAGCTGTTGTAATAAGGGCTCTGTGCAAGACATGTGAGATGGCATGTAGCTCAGTTGGTGGAGTGGCTGGTTTGGCAACCGGAGGGTCACTGGTTCAATCCCACCTCTGGCTGGCTTACATTGTCATTGTGTCTGTGGGCAAGACACTTCACCCATCTTACCTACTGGTGGTGTTTGGAGGGACTTGGTGGGCACCAGTACATGGCATCCCCGCCTCAGTCAGTGTGCCCCAGGGCAGCTGAGGCTACAACGTAGCTTATCACCACCAGTGTGTGAATGTATGTGTAAATGGGTGAATGACTGTGTTGTACAGCGCTTTAGGGAATGTAGAACACTATAGGCCATTTACCAGACTATTTCTTCCATTAGTATTTTTCCTTTACACTGAAGATTGGCTGTATATTTTTGGTTGTTGTCCTGCAGCAGATCATATATTTGGTGCCTCCTTGACAGTACTGCATATATAAATGGTAAATGACTTGTATCTCTAGAGTCGGAGCTGGGATCGAGCCGGCAACCCTCCGGTTACCAGACCGGTCACTCTACCAACTGTGCTACATGTCACCCCATATACTACTCTGTATTTCTCTGATCCGAGGACACTATTAAACTTGAACAAACTTCTCAGCTCCATTTACAGATATTTAACCCAAAACTTCCAATGAATTGCATCCATAATGACAGTCATTTGCATCTGTTTGGTATAATTGATCAATTATAGAACTGATCATAATCCTGCAAAAAATTTGCTTTTATAATTTGATTTGTTTTGAGGGCAATGACTGGATTGATTATGTTATCTAGGTAGTGTGGGCTTCTCATAGTACCATTCACAAGAAGTTAAGCAGTTCTGTATAGGCCAGATACACCTGCCCACAATGTAACACCACCACCACCACTGCCAAAGGCTGGTCTGGTCACACCAGTGGCTGATGCATAGCACTCTCCTTGATGTTTCCAACATCAATGGCTGCCATAATTTCCACTCAGCATTAATGAACTGTCATCAGTGAACAGCACTGAGGCCCACTGGACTCTTGTCCAATGTACAGTAAATGCACCCTGGCCCATGCAATACTATCATGCCTGAGCCCAGTGGTGTGGTTAGGTACCCTTGCAGTTATCTAGCATGCAGATCACACTGATGTAAACAGCTTCCAATAGTCTGACGTGACACTTGAGTGCCTCTCGCTTCCATTAAATGTTGTGTGGCATTCATCATCCAGTTCCACAAGGCACTGTTCACAATGCAGTGATCAACAGTGTGGGATGTGGGCATGTGGCCAAAGGATGTCAACTTCTATGCCTTTCTGTGATTGTTCCAATCTCTCTGTATCTCTCTTGCAACCTACAGATGACATCCTATTTCCTGTTTGGAACTTTGTGCCCTTAATACTTTTGTGTTCCTTTTCGTATTAAAAGTATAAGAGCTCAAAATACCAAACACTAATCATCTGAGTTTATCTTCTATTCTTTTATTCGTTTGCGTCAGTCTGTGGTTATTTCAATGAAAATGTGTTTTCCTGTCTATGGGGGCGCTGCTGTGGATTGTGCTGCCGAGAGGGAAGGTTAAAGGTCAGTCTGTGTAACGTGTCAGCAGGCTGTCACTTACCGGTGTCACAACCTGCCGGCTGTTGCTGATTAACATATCGGTATATTTTAATAGTTATCTCAATATATTTTTTGAAAATGGCGAAAAAGCGGAGAGAACTACAAGAGACGGATGGGTTGTCGCCGGAGCAGACGGACGAAAAGTCCAGTGACAGAGACTCTCAGCTTCTGAAAGGTGAGCTATCTGTGGCTAACCTGGCTTACATAAAAAGGAAACCAACATTTGGTGTCAATAGAGACACGTTACGTAATATAACGTCTTGGGAACCTTATTTTTATACATATGTAGGTTTGTGT
Source organism: Callopanchax toddi (assembly GCA_006937965.1). Lineage (NCBI taxonomy): Eukaryota > Metazoa > Chordata > Actinopteri > Cyprinodontiformes > Nothobranchiidae > Callopanchax > Callopanchax toddi. Next base: position 1,720,377 of record SSNR01000043.1, on the reverse strand, counting down.
CACAGAATACGAGCTAATGCTAGTCAGAGCAGCTAGCAGAATTAGCTCTATGCTACTACTTCGGTAATGTCAAAGCTAGCTAGCTAGCTAGCTAGCTAGCTACTGTGGTAGGCTATTGTGACATATATTCGAATTGCACTGGTAATCTAACAGCTTCATTAGGTCTAAATTCTAGCAATTCTGCTCGTGGAAATAACATTCTTACTCAGAATTGTAATTATGTTGATCTAATACCACTCACCCCAATTGAAAATTACATCAACTCGATTGTATTTAGAAAAACTAACTTAGAGATATCTGAAAACCCTAATCCTTTTAACATCTTTATGACACGTTGACTATGTATTGTTTTTTATAAATCAAATGTTAATATAGCATGTTCAAAGACCAGTAACTTCAAACAAAGAGCTGTACAGTTGTAAAATGTGTTAAGGACTTACAACAAAAAGAAATGGAAACTGATAGAACAGTGCTATAGAGGTAAAGAAGATTAAAAATAAATAAGAAACCAAACATCTTTATCTTTCAATCACTTGTTCTTCCACAGTTTTGGGGCCACAACTAAAAAGAAAAAAAAAACATTCTGAGCTTCAGCCTGATTTTAGGGGCCACCAGGAGCAACTGGTCAACTGATCTAAGGAGCACAAGGTTGAAGCGGGTCAGAGAGGTACAGAGGAGCAAGACCTTTAGGCATTTATAGGCCAGAGGAAGGATTTTAAAATCAATTCTATCATGCACAGAGGGCCAACAGAGACGGGACTGGACTTGTGAGATATGGTCATGTCTGTGTGTTCCAGTTAAGACTCTGAACAAGCTGGAGGTGAGATATGGAGTCCTGACTGATCTCATCACAAGAGTCCATTACAGTAGTCGAGGAGAGTTGTGATAACATTTTCATATATCTAAAAGAGCTATCTGTCCATAATCAACATTTCAGATATTTCATGTGTCCTAAATTCTTCCCATGAATTTGTGTATTCATGCTCCACATATTCACGAGGATATGCATTGTATCTAGAATGAAGAATTTGGATATAAGAAATAGAAATCCTACAATATCTAACATTTAGCTATTACAAGTCAGTATTTAAATTTACCTGCCTAAAGTGGAAATTAAATTTCATAGTTCTTAATATATACCCTAAATATGTTTGACAGTCTCAAGTTGCTGTTCCAATTGCTGTTGTCTGAAACTGTATTTTATCTAGCCATAATTTAAATGCAGGATATCTCTAATGCTATTTTTACTAGTTTAGTTTATTTGGTTATCCAAAGCCTACAGTATTTGATACAGCACAGATTTTTAAAGTTTTTCCACTTACAAAAAATGTAGAGGTCCCTATATTTATTGTAGGTACACCTCAGATGTGAGATACTGATTTTTTTTTAAAATAATCCAGAAACCACATTTTATGATTTTTAGAATAATAAAATTTCATTTTATTGCATGGAATAATATTTCATCCCCTACCAACCATCAAAAAATCTCTCTCTCAGACCTGTTAGTTCATCTTTAAGAAGCCCTCCTATAATCTACTCATTACCTGTATTAATTGCACCTGTTTGAACTTGTTACCTGTATAAAAGACACCTGTCCAAACACTCAATTAAGACTCCAACCTCTCCCCCGTTGGTAAGACCAAAGAGCTGTCTAAGCCATACCAGGGATAAAATTGTAGACTTATACAAGGTGGAGATGGGCTACAGGACAATAGGCAAACAGCTTGGTGAGAAGGCAACAACTTTTTGTGCAATTATAATGAAACAAGAGGCAACTGGGGCTCCATGTAAAATCTGGCATCGTGGAGTATCAATGATCATGAGAAACGTGAGGGATCAGCCCAGATTTACCTGCTCAATGACCTGAAGAGAGTTGGGACCACAGGGTCAAAGGTTACCATTAGTAACACACTATGCCATCATGGATTAAAATCATGCAGCACATGCAAGGTCCTCCTGCTCAACCCAGCACATGTCCAGGCCTGTTTACCAATGACCATCTGGATGTCATGTGATCAGATGAGACCAAAATAGTTTATTTGGTTTAAACTCCACACACTCATGTTTGGAAGAAGAGAAAAGGATGAGTACAACCCCAAGAAGAACATCCCAACTGTGAAAGATGGTGGTGGAAACATTATGCATTGGGGGGGGGTTTCTGCAATGGGGAGAGGATGACTGCACCACAATGAGGAGAAAATGGATGGGGATGTGTGTCATTAGTAGGGCTGGGCAATATGGCCTAAAAAAAAAAAAAAAACCTCCTTTTTTAAAGTTCGATTTACAATTTGTTTCCGACCCCCCCAACTTATTAAGGAAAGCAATAAATACAAACGTCAGTCAACTAAAATCAAATTTTGCTTGTTTATATCAAAAGCAAGGCAAATGTAACCAATAAGTATTAATGTTTATGTATTTGGCAGATGCTTTTATCCAAAGTGCCTTACAGATGATATTGTAACCAAGAATTTACTTTAAGGCCAACAAACTAACCCTGACATTAACCATAAACAAACTACTTGGAGACTAGTCTCCAAGGTGACCGTGAGGGGAAAAAGAATACAGGATAGAGTGAAATGCAATAAATACCAAGCAATTGTGGGGTCTCTTGCTCTGTCACGGGAAACCCATACCAGTTCCAAATAACAGATGATTTTATTCCTTTCTTGGCAACAAACTTCCCACTCTCACTATTAACCATGTTGTCACTTGCTGTTGTTGTTTCGTGTGTGTGCTATGATGTTGTTGTTGTCGCTTGCCATATTGCTATGTGAAACTAATGCTACGGAAACTCTGGGGAGCCAAAAATGTGCCAATAAACAAAAACTCTATTTTAATTATTTTTTAATCGTCTGCAACAAAGATTCAAATTAATTCATTCAATTGTTTTTTCGCCCCAAACCTAGTCATGAGATTTTGGGCAACAACCTCCTTTTCTCAGTAGGAAAGAGACGCTTTGTGGCTGGGTCTTCACCTGAAACTCACAGCCAGGGCCACAAAGGAGTGGCTCCATAAGAAGCATTTCAAGGTCGTGGAGTGGCCTAGCTAGTCTCTAGACCTGAACCCAGTAGAAAATCTTTGGAGGGAGCTGAAACTCCACGCTGCCCAGCAACAGCCTAGAAACCTGGAAAAAAAAAAAAAAAAAACACTTGAAAATCGGAGATGTGTCAGACTGGAACCTGTTGTTTTTATTTTGAGTATCCACAATGAAACGCATGACTAGTAACTGTGTGATTGTAGATATCTATTTAATGAAACACATAAGTGTTATTGCTGGTACAGTCGGTGTATTGTGTTGGTTGTAACACTTTTCCAGCATCACTGACACACAAACATGTTTAAACTAAATTTATGAAAATTAAACTTTTGACATTAAAAGGAATGTTTATAAAATCATTAAAGTACTGCACTTTGGCAAATATATGTTACTAATAATAACAGATGTTGAGCGTTATTGGTTTTAATTCTCCCAGTTTCTTAAAACTCCAGTAACTCCATAGTCCAGTTTTTACTTTCTGTTGACCTCAGATTGTATGGAGTTTGTGTCATACTGAACTTTACTCTGTTTTGTCAGAATTTTCCAACTCTGCCACTACAGATAAGAAATCTTGCTAAACATAAGACCTTCACTCAACTCCAATTCATATAAGGTTAATGTGTAATGCATGTCAGTGTAATAATAATTTTAAAAGACTTGATGTCGAATGGACCTCACCTGATTTGTATTGTTTTAATTCTTTCAGGTTTTTGTTTGTTTCTGGTTAACATTCATGTATGTTATCTTCAGTTATCTGATCTCTAATGGCTCATTGATCAGACAGACCTGCCTGTATTTTCAGTGTTAAATTGGAACAGTTAATGCAAACTAGATTAATTTAATCAAATTCTGAGTGAGCTTAGGCTGAGACTATCATTTTCTAACCACTGCAACATTTCTACAGATTACAGTAATTGCTTTAGTTTGACAATTTTTTTTCCAGCATATGAAAGTTCAGATTATAAAAGTTTTCATATTTCATTTTATTACAGACCTATTTTTACTTAAAACAACTTGGTTAGAGTTTTCCTTTCTTTTGTTGTGAGTATTGAAAAGTTTTTCTAAAAAGCTGCTGTTTTCTGAGAGGCTGCTTTTTTTTTTTTTGATTGATTATTTTATTCAGTCATAACATCTCATAAAACAAAAACACAGAGTGGGGGAAAAAAAGAAAAGAGCTAACAACAACAACTTAAAAAGATGAACCAAGATTATCACAGACAATTCCCACTTCCTCTTATAGATAAATAATACATTTACATAATGTTATTAACTGAAAGGGTATAGGCTGAAGTATAACTTATTAAAGCCTACCCATCACAATCACAACCTGTTTACCACTGTCTTGAAAGCTACAGTTTGTGACAATACAGCTGAGACATTTTTCATCATTAACAAAACAGAAAAAGAAATGATAGAAATATAGACATTATCCTGATAAATTTTCCTGTGCACGGTAATTTCCGAAGGAAATAAATTTAAACCTCTTTTTGAATGTTTTTAGCGAGCTGGAGTTTTTTAAACCATCAGCAAGACTATTCCATAACCTCACACCTCTCATTGAGACACATCGACTTTTTTTATTAGTTCTAATTTTCTTTGTTTTGAATATTCCAGTTCCTCTTAGACTATATCCGCCTTCTCTGTGCTCTTGGCAATTTCTTTATCTTTTATTTCATTATCATCTTCAATAAAATAATTTGGAAGTACATTTCCTTTTCTCCCATTCCTAATTATACCATTTAGTACTTTCCACAGTCCTCGGGTGTTACTTTCAGAACCAATGTATAATTTTAGTCTCAGTACCAAACATAAATAATAAACAATCTAATACCTTCAGAATGTGATCCCTGTCTGATACTTAACATTTATTAGTGTTTATGGCTGTTCCTTCTTAAAACGTATTTAAAGCAGCATTAAATGTTCCGTCTCTTAACTGTCTGCCTCTCAGCGTGTCGGATTTCCTCAACAAGTGATGCAAAACACATGAGCCCAGGAGCAAGTTTGTCTGCATTCATTTTACAGTAAATGTTCCAAATACTGTCAATAACTTTTCTTTCCCCCACAGAAGCTCAGCATAGTATAGGAGGCTCAACACGCATGTCCCTGTTAATTCTCGCCTCCATCTTTGCCTGCTCTGCCTCAGTCATGTACCTGGTCTACAGGAACTTTCCAGAACTCTCTGAGTAAGTTACTTTTAAACTAGTAACTTTTGGGGGATTTTTGAGAGACTGCTGAAAGAGCAATATCATCTAAAAGGGATACTTTGATCATTCTGGAGTTGTGTTCTATCAGTTATTTTCAGTAAAGACCATAGCCACTGGTGACATCACGCGAAGCTGTCAGAGGATTTCTGCCGGTTTCTAGAAACTCGTCACTTTGAGTGAAGTCATCGGTATTTATGGTACATACTGTACATTAATAACTGATGCACTTCAAAATGACTTAAAGTTTTAATTCTTGTCCTTGAAATGTCTGGCTTCCTTCATGCTAACCCCCTGATGGACAATTTGACATAATTTAAATGTATTTTTAGTTGGAAAAAGTAAATAAAGAAAGTTCTAAAGTTAAGAAACCAAACTGAAAAAGGCAGGCCCTTAACTGGCATTCGATCCAAGTAATGTTTTACAAAGAGTTTCGTAGCAGAGGCCTGGATGTGTTGGAGTTCAATCTTTTGCATACTGGTAGAGCTAAAACAGAGCAACACATTTTGAGTTTACAACATGTTGTAAGCAACATGTTGCTCAAAATACTAAAAGGAGTAGACCTGATAGTGTTATTATGAAGACATTTTGTACATGTTGAAGTAAATTCAGTTTAAGAGGGGGTTGTATACCGGTATGTTGAAGAAAATGTGGAAATGTTTTTTCTTACAATGACCAGCTCAGTTTAGCATCACTTTTAAACTGAATGAGAGATCTGTTGGTCCCAAGAAGACTGGTCCAAAATCAACTCTTAAGACACATCACCCAAACATTCATTTACAGTCGCAATGCAGTTCAATTATGCTTTTACAGTTCAGTTTCTTTATTCAACCACTATTTATCTTCAAAAAACCTGTTTCAGATCAATGTATTTTCTGACTCCATCTGATTTAGAGTAGCAACAGGAATACATACTGTATGTGAAAAACATTTAACAGTGGAAACCAGATTAGATTATTCAAATGATTTGAGGGAAAATACATTTTACTATATATTTTTTAATTACACACGTTTCTTTTTTCTCTTCCAGTGATGAAATGGAAAAAATCAAAATCCCTAAAGACATGGATGATGCCAAAGCTTTGGGAACAGTGTTGTCCAAATACAAAGACACCTTCTATACACAGGTGTTGGTGGCCTACTTCGCAACCTATATTTTGTATCCTTTGAGAAAAAACATCACCTTTTTATAATGCTAAAACCCAGCTTTTATTATTTTATGCTGATTTGTTTGATTTTGTAAAGTTGCCACCTTAACACCTCTGTCAGCCTCCAGACGTTTGCTATTCCTGGATCAATCTTCCTCAGCATCCTGTCTGGGTATCTGTATCCTTTCCCCTTGGCTCTCTTCTTGGTCTGCTTGGTAAGTAACACGTTTCTTTTGCCAGTGACAAATCATAGTTGTGTTTGAAGGTTTAACCGTACACCTCTTTGCACCACAAAGAGAGAATGTGCCTTTTTAAACATCCATCCGTCCATTTTCTTAACCGCTACATCCGCCACTGAGGGTTGCGTGGCCTTTTTAAACATGTTTTTTAAAATTTATATTTCTGTAAATATGGCAAATACACTGATGGAAAACAATCACAAGCCTTAATAGCTGTGGTTTTACTAAACTAACACTACAAGAAAATGTGCAAACATAAGTTAAAATTAAGAAAATGCATTTCTTTTTTTAAAGTGGCTTACTCTTTGTTGTACCTCTTTGTCCTCTGACATACTTCTATGACTTATCGTAATGATGCATGCCAGTGAATAACTAGAAACAAATGAATACCAGAACAAATGAGTTGTGGTTGAAGTGTGAAAACACAAAGCCCTCTGTGTCACATTTCAAACATGATGCTGTGGTTTCAGTGCAACACTTTGTTTCTTAAATCTAAATTGCCCCATCATAAAGGAAGTGCAGGATGATGTACTTTTTTTTTTTTTTTAAACCATAAAGATGTATGATTTTGCACTTTTTTGTGTTTTTTATTTTTTTATAATACAGTAATTTCAGTATTGTGTGTGTTATCTGTTGGCAGTGCTCAGGCCTCGGTGCTTCCTTCTGTTATCTGTTGTCATACCTGGTGGGCAGACCTGTGGTCTACAAATATCTCACAGAGAGAGCACAGAAATGGTCCCAGCAGGTGAGAGCTTTTATAGAAGATTGGTGCCTACTTTAGCCTGTTGATGCACAACTGGGTGAAAAAAAAAAAAAAAAAAAAATTGAATTATATTTAAAATAATCAGATTGTCTTAAGAGAAATAATCAGACCTCTCAACCAAAAAAAAAAAAGCTGATACATCACTCATAATATAGCTCTAGATAAAGATTTTGATGTTATATAAACCTAGTAGTACTTCTTACTGCACACAGTATTTCACATTATAATCGACCTCTCATATGGCCTAATGTACTTTGATTGTTCTGCTGGCAGGTTGACAAACACAGAGATCATTTAATCAATTACATCATCTTCCTGAGGATAACTCCCTTCCTTCCCAACTGGTTTATTAACATCACTTCTCCTGTCATCAATGTGCCTTTGGGGGTTTTCTTTGTAGGAACCTTTTTAGGTAAGACCCTGTTTTTCCTCTTCTGTGTTATTGTTATTAGAATTGTAATATTTGTTTCTAACTCACCTGTGTTTACCCCGGCTGATTGACAGGAGTGGCGCCACCATCCTTTGTAGCTATCAATGCAGGTACCACACTGTACAAACTGACCACAGCCGGCGAGGCCGTGTCCTGGAACTCCCTGGCTGTGCTCGGCGTACTTGCCGTGCTCTCCATTTTGCCCGTCTGCTTCCAGAAAAAGCTGCGCCAGAAACTTGAGTAGAACTCTTAACACCTCAGCATCTCATCCGCTCGCTGATTCCAACCTTTTCTTCACTCGGCTCAGGAACGTGCAGTGATCGCTGTAGCTGCTCTGCAGAAGTCTCACACAGCTGCAGGTGTGCTGTTCGTGGAGGAATCTCTGAGCGATGGAATAATAAGCACTGACCATAAAATGCATGCTGTGGTGGGTTATTCCTCACGTTAAGTGGAGTATAAACTGTCCACTGCTTGTGCAAGTTGATTATTTTTATTTCTTGTTTTCAGTCATGTTGCTGATTGAGGCACGTCATGTAAATAAGACTTACTTTTGTATTTAAAGTTTATCTTATGTTTCCTTTTGAACAAATGAAGGTGCTACTTGTAGAATGCTGTATTTTATGTTGCAGATGACAGTCATTCACTCTGCTTTTTACAGGAAAGGCAGTTTTTGTTAGGAATGTCTAAAACAGTGCCATCTTACATCTGATTAATGTTGTGAACTTCTGTCTTCTAAGTTATTGAATTCATGGTTACTTTTCTTTAGTTGTAGCATGTAAATGACACCTTCTATTGGTAGCACCTTTAAATTCCTAACCTCTTAATATTTATTTTAACATAAATGTCAGTTATTCTAATCAAATGCATCCACACAGCAATAATTTTCACTGTCGTTGAATGAAGATTTTAGTTTTTAAATGAACATTTTGATAAACTCCCTATAAGAGTTGGAGGGATGTAATGATTGATCCTAATGATTTCCCCCCCTTTCTTCCCATGTTCTTATCAACAATGTGCCTGGACCCACTGCCACACAATGTCCCTTCTCTTTTCTCCCATTTCTGTTTATATATGAAGCCTAAAGCAGAATTCATTACCTGTCCTAACACTGCTCTATGTCTAGGTAGAACATCTAATTGTTGCTCTCTCCTGTTAGTATTTTTAACGGATTAAAGGTGAATATTTATTATGTCACCACACACAGAATTATGTGTGCTTGAAATGCCAGAAGCTTGGAAAAATGACAAAAAGTAAAACAAAACATTCTGTTAGAAAATATAAAATGTGCAATTGATGTTTCGATTTTAAATGAGGTGATAAAAATTCATTCATGTGTTTATGTTGTGCTTTTGTGTGTTCATTTCCTCTGCATGCTTTAATTTAAAATGACACTTTAGTTTGTATGCAGCATTACTACACCACAGACTTGTTGATGAGCTCTTCAGATTATCCATAGAGGAAGTTAAGTTTCCTGTGTTGTCTTATGACAAAACCTTTTTGTCGCACCACAGTAAGATTGACCTAAATCTCAAGATCATAAGTTTAAATATTTATGTTCAAGAAGGGAATGTCATCACATTTTTTATTTGTCTTGTTGAATGAGTTGAGTTTTCACACCTGAAGTTAACTTTATAATTCCAAAATATTCAATAAAATTCTCTACAGTGTTCTATTAAAAATTCTAGTCAACTTATTTTTTCTAATTTAATGTTATTTTATTTTATTTGAATGATTAAAAGATGAGAGAATTCCTGTTCTCATTTTTTGAAAGGCATTATTTCTCTGCTCTAAATTGTGTTTTTTATTATGTGTTCACAGAGAGCCAATATCTTCTTTAACAAATCTTTATTTTTAAGTTAATGTTTAAAATCATCTTTCTACAGTGATTTAACTTGAAATTGCTTTACCTCAATACTTAGCCCCAAAATGAGGAGTTTCCTCTGGTTCTTTATGATCAAATGACATCCAGCAAACTTGGAATGGCATAAAAGCTTATGTCAGTATTATAGCCTCTTTATAAAAACATAATTCATTATGTTACGCTTGCAATAAAAATTTGAACATCTAATGAAACAGGAAAGACTTGTGCCACCAGGTGGTGATGTTGTAAGGTGCCTGCCCTGCAGTGCCTGCAAGGTAAAGCCTGTAAGGTTTTGCAGCATTTGGAAATTTCTCAAAAATATAATTTATAAAGAAGTGGAATCAGTTTTTATTGAGTGAAATGAAAACATGAGTTGTGTCTAGAGCTCATTCTGATGAGCTAGAAGTTTTAAAATCAATGCCAAAATTTTAAAAAATCTGATATTTAAAAATATTTAGTTTTACAAGTATTACTAAGATTTTTCAGATGTTAAAAATTAGATAAAACATTTTAATATGTGGTAACCATGGTGACTACTGACTTTAGATTTTATGCATTTTAAGCGAATTTAAGAATATACATCCATTAAAGTACTGTACTTGAATAAACACAGTACTTCATTAGAACATGTCTATTTTTTTCTACATTTCAGAAGAAAATATTTTATGTACTAACTTTATTTGAGTCAGTTACTTGTTTCTTATGAGTTGTACACATAAAACAAAGTTGTATTTTGTATTCGACTATTTACATTTTATATTATTCTTCCATTACAAGAAATAATATTTAAAAAAATTACTTTTTTTTTTTTTTAACCCCGTGTCCTGTCCGGCTGTGGAGCAAACAGAATAATGTCTGAGTGCCAAAAACAAGCCCAACAGTGTTGCTGTTTCAGGTGAGAGGTTACAGCCACTGCTATAAAACTCCTGATTTTTGTTTAAATATAACCCCCAAAATCTTTATTAGAATGTTTTTATGGTTGATTGGACACGGAGCCTGAAAGTGAAGGGAAGGGTACAGAAAGAGGGATGGGGGAGAAAGTAAAGAGTACAAGAGACGTGAAGAGTCCACTTCTAGACCTGCAAATAAAGCACAAGCAAACAAAACAGGAAGAAAAGATACAACAGCAACAAACAGCATATGAATATACAACAGTTGTGATATTCTTCAAATGTATACGTATACACCAGTTCAAGAGAGTTCAGTGTCAACCACAGCCCCAGTCAATGTGTCTGAAAACACCTGAGTCCGTCTTTATGTGAGCACATTGTGATCACCTGTGTGTGTGTATATATGCGCGCTTGTTTATGTAAGGTTTCTCTATTGAAACATTCAATAATAAGTTCGAGGAGCCACAGACCCGTCCCCAAGGCCCACGGAGGACGCGGAGGAGGTCCAGGCCCCAGATGTCCAGAGGCCACCCAGGTCACGGACACCCCAGGGAGATCGCCGTCAGGGCAGCCGCTAAACTCTCCCCCAGAAGGCGGAGAGGCAGTCGCCGCGCTAGAGCCCCTGGGGGGTCGCGGCTAGGAGCTCACAGGCACCGCCTGCAGCCGGCCATCCAGGGTAGATCTAGCCGGAACCAGAGACCCGAGACCCAGGAGCGAACCGGCCCCAGCAGAGGCCCGACCACCCCCGGGGGCCCAGATCCCACCAGGCAGCCACAGGAAGAAGAGCAGGCAGACGCACCCAGCCCCAGACCCCAAGACACCCCAATACGCCAGCGGAGAAAGGCACCACCAATGCCGAGGCGCAGCCAGGGAGGATAGTCTCTACAGAGGAGGGCCTAGCATGTCACACAGACACAATCACGCTCCCTCCCTCATGCGTGCACACACACATTCCTGCAAACATACCAAGACGCACAATAGACGCTGTACACCCACTCTCGCTCCCCATGCACACTCTATGTTCAGGACCAGGGACCAGCGCCCTAAGGGTGAAGCCGGCCCTGAGATCCAGAAGATGGTCCCTCCCTTACTGAAGTGGGGATAAGCAGACCACCGCGCACCCCGCCGCAGCCGAGCAGCCCCCCACTCAGGTCCACAGACCAGAATCTCCTATCAGTTCCAAGGACCAGATTTAAAAGTCGAGGTGATCGCTCCTTCCAGTCTGTTGCACCGCGACTTTGGAATGACCTTCCTTTAGTTTTACGCTGTATAGACAGTCTGGACTCCTTTAAAAAGCAGCTGAAGACCCAATTATTTAAAACTGCTTTTAAATAACTATTTTATGTTCTCTTGTTGTTGTTTAATGATTTTGATTTGTAATGACATTTTGTTTGTTTTATTGATTTTATTTGTTTTATCATGTTTGATTCTGTTTTCTGTGAAGCACTTTGTGATTTTTTCTGTGAAAGGTGCTATATAAATAAACTTTACTTACTTACTTACTTACTTACTTACACTGCAGACCCCGACCAGACGGCCCGCTCCACTCCAGGCCCCAGGCAGCAAGCAGAGAACAGGGGTGTGTGAAGACCCCAAGTCTCCCCCCACCTGCTCCAATGTGGTGTTGATGCGTGTTGTAGTAAGATGCTTTTAAAAAGAGTGGGGGGCGGCCCGCCATCCCCTGCCCTGGATCCTAAGTGTCTAAATGCTTGGAGGTGGGTAATGACACCGGAGGAGAGGTTAGCCGGCTAGACCTCCCTTCCCCCCGGGTATTATTGGGTGTAATTTCTCCAAAGACCCTAGATGCATAATGTAAGAATGTCTGGGGTGGAAGTGTTTAAATTGTGCAATAAAATTGGGCCACTATCTGCACCCAATCTGGGTCATCCTTCTGATAAAGGTCAGACCTTTTACCTGTTAAACAATGAGAAATACAGCACATTTAGTTTTAGCTGTACATTTGAAGAATAACTGTGTTGCTACTGTATCAGGCTGTTAAATGTGATTATATTAAGTAAATAGCTGGATATAAATTATATTAGCATCCCACTAAAAATGACTTAAGAGCAGCTGTTATCAACAATTCACTTACCTGACCAGAAATGGGCTGAACTAATTCGGATGTCCAGATTTTCCCCCATAGATCCTGGTTTAGCTTCGCCGCCTCCTTTCCTCTGATAACTTCTAGCATTGTTCTCTCTGATCTGTAATAATTTTTTTGCAGTATATAAAACTGCAAAGGTGTCTCATGGTCTGACCGATTGGTACAGCCATAAACACGGCAATAATTCACCATTTCTTTTCGTTTTGCAGTAGAATACTCATTAAATGCATGCGCTCTGTTTACCCATAATGTCTATGTGTTTACCTCAATATCTCCAATATGGCGGCTTCCGGTTAGATGACGCGGCGGTGACGCGCCGTGAAAACCCTCTTTATGTATTTGTTGAATGAATTTAGCATTTTCAGAAGTAAGAAGAATCAAAAGAAAAAAGTATACACATTAAAACATAAAAAGTACAGTTGTGTTATTTGGGCAAAGATAATTGAAATAGGAATTGGGCTGAAGCCAGAACTTATTCCCACCAACAGCAAACGCAGATAAATCACAATATAAAAGAAAAAAACGATAAAACAAAAAATTAAAATTAAACATCTTTATATAATGTTGATATTTTCTGTCATAACGAATTCAGTTTATGAACTTAGTCCCTCCTGTAGCCCTGAATGAACTTTTAAATGTTTTTTGAAGACAGTCCCAGATTGAATAGATCCCAAAGATCAATCTATAATTTCACTTTAAAAATTAATTATATTTCACATTGGTCCTCACAAAATTTTGAATCATAAAATAATAAAGAGTTGTAAGGTAAATTTGGTATCATAGAATGATTAAATTATTATTTTTTATTTCAGTCCAGAAGAATTTAGTTTTATTTTGAAGAATAATTCTTTTTCCAGGCTGCTTTATTCTGAAGGAGCCTGAGCGGAAGTGCTGTGTTTGTTGCTGCAGTCTATCGGTAAAGATTTTCGAGCCTCTCAGTAACGTAACACCCGTAATGGCTGGGAGAAATCACGTCTCCGAGTTCCTTTAATATGCTCCCTGTTGTAGGGGTAAGGGCAGCACCGGACCAGTCTCAAAATGACCACCGGCTTCAGCTCCGGTTCCTCCCGGTTCGCAGATTATTTCGTGATCTGCGGTCTCGACACCGAAAGCGGGCTGGAACCCGACGAACTGTCCGGTAAGCTTATTAGCCGTAAATCTAATGCGGACTTGATGATGGAGCAGAAATAAGGACAAAGCGGGGGTTTAAATATCGAGTTGTTTTTAAGTCTTTATTTTGTTTAAACTACAGCGTGGTTTAATGTGTGTTTACCCTGTAATGTAGGCTGTTTGGGTGAATATAGAACGCCGGGCCTAGCTCATCTCCTCTCAGCCTGCTTGTTTGTAAAGCTCGACTGGAGCTAGAGGATTACTGGCTATTTGTCTTTATCTCATTTTAATTGAAAGGTTGTCAATAAATTGTCCCATTAATATATGTTTCATAGATTTTATGTTGGTGGTGCACAATAACAAATGACTAAAATTTGGAAAGACTGGCAGGTAATTCAGGCGTTAATGTTTGGACTGATAAAGCTTTTGGATGTTGTGATACTAGCTACCTGCTCGTCATAATGTTAGAGGAGATTAGATGTCAAGGTGACCACAACACCTACTTTGTTCTACCGGTTAGATTCACCCAGGGAAAATGATAAAAAAAAAGCTTTAATACCCTTTTTTTACCTCATGCATCCCCAGCTTCCACCTAAAGCACACAGTGTGCTTGTAATGTCCTCAAGAGGCGCATCTTTCTCTTCACTAACAATTCAATAAATATTTTAAAAACCTCAACTAAAGGCGGAGACACATCTGGGTTTTGTTTGCTTGTTGGACTGTGACCTCTTTGATCTGTTTTATCAGCTGAAACTCAGCTGGTGACTGAAGATTTGCAACATGTGCAAATAAAACAGGATAACTTGAGCTCTTATGTGATGAAATGCAAATGGTTGAAGAGAAACCTGATTTGGTGGATTTGTTATGCTGCAGAAGGCTTTCTATGACTGATTACTTCTACTATGTGATGAGACGTGATGTGATTGGCCAGTTCCAGGATAACAATGTGCACAAGAGGTCATTTTGAGACTTGATGACTAGCATGGTGATGTCAGTCATGTGCTGTGGCCTTTGCAGTCATCAGATCTCAACCCAGCTGACATGTTTCATTGAGGTGCTGGGCAGTGCTCTAAAACCCAAATCCAAAACACCAAATGAGGAATGTTGGGTAAAGAATTGTGATCAACCTCTCCAGCAAAGCTCTGATAGGGCTGTAATTACATTTTTATAGTTACTTTTTGCTTACAAACTGGATATAGCAGCAAAAGAACATCTCATGTGTTTTGTTATTGCCTGTGAAATTCTATAACTAACTGAGAACTATAAATTACGGTAATCTAATTGTAGTGGATGCTTTTTTGAAGTGTGATTCTGTTTTTCCTATGTCTTTACTGGTGTCAGCATTTTAACGAAGGATTTGTATTTTAAGGGCATTCAGGGACTGGGATTTGATCCTGTCTCTTTGATCAAAAAAGTCCAATCTTATCAGTTAATCAGCATGTTGTGTTTGGTGAAACATAGTTATGACTTTAGACAATGGAGATTCATTCTAATATCAGGCAGCTCCATCAGTTTCATGCAATAATGTCAGGGCTTTCCATAACTTTGTCACTGCTAGCAAAGTTTGGTGGGGAAGCCCTGAATGAACTGGCTTTAGATATCATTTTAAACACTAGATTAGGATTTAGATCCTCCATTATGCTCGCTGTTTTAGAACTAAGTGAAATAGTAGTTAGATTTAGGTATTAATGTTGGTAGTGCATGCATACTACAATCCACCTAGGGTGTATGTTTAGCTTTTTTACCTTTTAACGGTGTAAAAAACATTTTGTTCTGCAAAGTTCAGCACCTCAAAAGGTTTTGCTTGTGTGAAAATGTCTTTAATCTCCTTCCTATATAGTTTCGATGTTGAAATGGTGTGATTTATTGTGACTCAGCAGGCAGTGAAAGGCCTGTGGAACTGCTATTGTTGCTGAAAGAAAGTTTTTTTCCTCCTTAAAGCAATAACGTAAGAAGAAAATCATTTTAAGACTAAAACCCTTTACTTCTTGTTTTTACTTCCTTCAGCGAAGTTCCTGTTTATAACTTTACAGATTTACTTGGACTATATGGGGAAAAATTGATAAAACACTCTGTTATGCAACTGTCCACGACCACAAGTAGAGCCAAAGTGCATGGTTTTAAATAAATATTTACACAATAATGCTAATGGAATGTCTAAAATGTTTTAACAAGGTATGAAAATGTGTGTTTTATTTATATACCACATTTAAAAACTGAAATGCAATACAGTTAAAATAAAAAAGATTAAACAAGAAATAAAAATAATCAAGTAAATCCTTAATTTAATTTACTTTTTAAACATAGTTATGTCGTTAAATTGTCTTTTTAGATTGGGTTCAATTCTTGAAGAAAATGCATCTTCTCCTAGGTCTGTGAAGTTTTTTCTAAGTTTCGTTGAAGAAACAGAACTGTAACCCATCGAAACTTTGCTGAGACACAGTCTGGATCTTTGAGGTCAAACATCAGTGACGTTCTACTTTCAGCACGTTGCTGCTCTTTACTTTAGAAAGAGGTTAGGGGCTTGCCCTTATCAACTCTTTCAGTTATGACTTGAAAAGAGGAAACGGTGTGGAAATTCCATCATCACAAGTTTCTGCTAAACATTTGTTTATGCTGTTCCTAGAAGATTTAGCGTTTTTCTGCTGATTCAGGAATAGTTGATGGTAGTTAAGTGAATAATTTCATTGCATTTTAGACTTTAACGTAGTGGTCTTTAAATTTCTTGGGAAAAGGTCATTTTCAGAAAAGAAATACAGAGATATATTTTTTAAAAAGGCATTTTTTTGTTGTTATTAATGAGAATGACGAATAAACAAGTTGGGTCTGTAGCAGATTTTCAAAAATGTCAACACTCTGTTATTATTTGTTTAATCCTGAAGCATTTGAACGCTTTTTGATTGATTAATTGCTTTAATTAGCCTAAGCATATCCCAAAATCTTTAATTGTTATGTTTTTTTCAATGAGTTTTGAACCTTTAATAAGAATGTAGTTGGGCAAGATAGTGAAGAAAGCTTTAAAATTACCCATTTGAACTAGCTTAATAAAGACTGTGCTCTTCTGGCATGGCGACAAATGGAAAGATACCGAGCGTCCTCTGCACAGCCCCACCTTTACAGGTTTGAGAGATGCACATGCACATTGATTGACAACCGACATTGCAGAAATTTTCATTTTATTGGCTTCAAAAATTTGTCGGTCAGTGTGAATTCATAGGGGGCCTATAAGAGGAAGGAGGGTCTCAAGAAGAATAGCAAATGTTGTGGAGCCCTACCTACCCATGTATCATAGTTTAGAACTGGACTGTCATTTGAAACATTTTAAAAACATACATAAAAAAGTGCTCCGGACTGCAGCTTTAAGCCTTTCTTTGTCATTTAAGAAAACTGGTTTTAATTATTATTAGAGAACCTGAAAAACAACACAAAACATCATTTTTGAAAGCAGTGCTATATTTGTGCTGACTTGCATGTTCAAAATAAGCAATTGAAAGCCTAAAATGTAAATCAAACATCTGATCTGTTGTTAGCTTATAAAAATTATTTAAACGTTGAGCTTTTGTTTACAAAACTTTTCATTTGTGACTGATGTTATGAAATAAATAAGTCAAAATGAAGACCTTTTGGTGGGTTTAACAGAAAGTAATTATGTGTTAATATTGGGTTAAAAAAATCTTTTAGCTTAGCATTTGGCAGTACAGTGAGAGCTTGATTAGCATATGCATGACCCTGCAGCCTCTGCCAACGCTGGAAACAGCAGGAGCTGAGGGGCATGAGTAAACTCGCAGACAGACTCTCCTTATTCAAATGCTAAATATGCTTTTGAATTTCCCAGGCAGCCTCTCTCCTCCAGTCCTACTCAGCAAACAAATGAGGATAAATGGCTCAACTCGAAAGCTTGCTCAGTCTTATTAATAGTCAGTAGTTTAAAGAGTTATATGTTTATATTATCTCTCTGAAAGTACATTAAATCTGTCAAATTTTAGAAAACATTTGAATCTCGTGGTTTGCCGTTGATTAGTTTCAGGTCTAAACAAGACAGGATTTTAACTTTAA
Source organism: Callopanchax toddi (assembly GCA_006937965.1). Taxonomy (NCBI): domain Eukaryota; kingdom Metazoa; phylum Chordata; class Actinopteri; order Cyprinodontiformes; family Nothobranchiidae; genus Callopanchax; species Callopanchax toddi. The sequence goes on along the minus strand of SSNR01000043.1, from coordinate 1,702,538 downwards.
TTAGCTCTTAGTTTAGCTTTATGGGGTTGTTGGTTATTTTGAATAATCATCAGAAAAACAAACAAACTGCATTTACCTTTTTTATTTCATGATTATTTTATTGAATATGTCAAAATGTTCTGTGATGCTTTCTTCTTTTCGTCTGGGACTATTTTACTTCTCCAAATCCTGGCTGTTGTTTGGTTTTTCAAAATTTTCAGACACATGGCTTTGTCATTTTTAAAAAACTTTTGGGGTTTTAGTTGTTACCCTGCCCTGTATACAAACTTGGGAATTCCTGCATTTTCTGTATTTAACAACACAAAAGAAACTAACTTCACAAGAATGGTAAAACAGCAAAACGTTTTGAAAGTGTGACTTCTAAAACTGAAGCAGTCTTTAAAATGAAAACTAACATGTGTTTATATTTCATTTAGTCAGTAGTGGATGAAATCAGGTGATTTCAGAAGTATTTAGATCCTCTGAAATGCAAAAGCACAGGGAAAAAACATTTCTTTGAAATCTGAAATAGATTTGAAATAATTAAGCGAGAGAAAAAATAATGGAGAAAATATGGATCTACATAAACAAGAACTGGTATACTGATCAGGATATTTACTCTTTTGAGACTTGGGTTTATTTTAGATTATACCCTAATTGTATATTCAGTTGCCATATCCTTAAAGGTGCAATAGAGAATTTGCAAACAAACTAGGTATAGCTAGTTACCTTACACAAACACGGTTCCAGAGCTACTCCTGTCGGCTATAATCGGCTGCGCCTCCTCCGGACATGGGACCGCTCATTGCCACAGTAACAATAGAGAGCAAAACACCAGCTGTTGAAACGTTCCCCCAGGTTTTTCCTTTTTTATGTTCAAACATTTTTTTGGTTTTCTGCTTGCTGAAAATGTTTTTCTTTTTGGGACTCCGGTATGTTTTCCTAAAATTGAAGCGCAAACAGCCGGCCGTTTCTGTCATTCTCTCACTTCCGGGATGTTCTGCTGAAAAATGCTCCAGCGTGCATGAATAGAGGATCCAAGGAAGTGTGGAAGTGAGACGCTTCAGCAAGACAGACAGCCGGATTCTCCAATAGTTGCTTTTGGTCCGAAACGTATGATTGGCTGAGGTTTTTAAAGAACCTGTGGACAACCACTTTATTGATTTCTTTGTTGTTGTTCTTTTTATTGCCACAATATATTTAATAGCTATACTATGTTAGAACGTTGTTAAGAGGCATTAAAAATATGTCTTAAGCTACATGGTTTACCAAATTCCCTATTGTACCTTTAATGATTTAAGTTGCACATAAATGGAATGTTAGAATGTTTTTGGTTTACTGACATCCTGTTTGTGTAACTGCATACTGGGTTTTTATTTGAATTCAGCTGGATTCTCTAGTGATTTTGCTCTCAGGAAACCTCCTGGGTTTCATTTTCCTTCATGTAAAAATGTGGAAACATATGTGTTTCACTTACTCATAATGTTGTCCCCTATTTGAATAAAGCTTCAGTTCTAAGCTCTCCTTTAGGTTTGGTTTTTGCAACGTGAAGGTTGTTCTTCCCCACCCTGGACTGTCTAAGTTGTGTCTTACTACTGATAATTTGTAAAACAAATGTTTTTAGTGACAAATTTTATTTTGATTTCACCACTTAAATAGAACAGTATGTTCCTGTTAACCTGTTTGGTTCTTTTTAATATACAGTATCTCCTCCTTAGATAAACATGTTCTGCAGTTTTTTTTTTTTTTTTTTAACCAACGAGGCCTGCCAGCATCTTAAACAGTTAATCACATGATATTGATAGTAAACAAGTTTCAGTTTGTTCACTCCCCAAATTAAAAGACGAGCTGTGTTCTGGACAGCTTCTAAACCAACAATATTCCAGAAGAAACTCGATGTATCCTTCCGCTAAGCACACACAAGAAATCCTCTTGGACAGAGAGCTCTGAAAGTGTCGAGCTGCTTTGCTCTGTCGGTATCTGAACCCCATTGTGTTGATGTTTTTGCTGATGTGCTGTTTTGAAGCGTTAGCTGTGTGCATGTTATGCTTTTCTGCAAGCAGCTTGAATGTAGATTTGACAGGATTAAAAGGAAAATTCCCTTTCATGCCTCCTAGCCTGGTGAGTCCTTGTACAGGCCTGAGGGTGCCTGAGAACCGGAGGAGTGTAGAACTGTGGGTGGTCCCTGGCTCAAAGGATGAGGAGTCTGAGCTCAGTGACGCTTCACTCCCACTGCTACATGTCTACGCTTTCATCGCATCACGGTTGATTTTTTTTGGGGAAACATGACAAATCTACAAGAAACATGTATGCTGTGGAGTCACTTGGAGCTAAAAAGTAATCAAATGAGGGAGGTGGTTGATTGGCATTAATTATAAGACTTGGACTGATGGGATTGTTTAAATGATGTCAGTCAGGCACTTTGATCCAGACTCAACATGTGAATTGGTGCAGTATAATTAGAAAAAATAGGGAAATGTATAATGGCTGAATAACTAAAGTTAAATGTAAAGTTGTGACCATTGAAGCTCTGAATAGTATTTTCAAAAGCACATATATATATATATAAAATCTGATTACAGTCACAATGTTTGACAACTGCAGAAATAAATGCATTTCTTTAATCTATCCTTATGTAACTTTAAATTCCCACTGTGTTTTTAAAACAAAATGTCAAACTTTTTTATGACTAAACTAGTCTGTTATCTAGCTTTTACTGAGACTGTTTAGTATATCTATACAGATTTAGACCATTGAAAACACCTTTATGGCTTTCTTCTTTTATCTTACATGCCAGATATGAATGCTTTGTACTGGCTTCCTGTGTTGTGCTGCTGGGGAGGCTCAGATAAGTACCTTGTGACATTTCACAATCAGCAAACTTTGATGTTTGAGTGCAAAGGCCAAAATGATCAATATCATTTGGAAAGAACTGTTAAATTCCCTCTTTAGGTACTTTGTTAATCCTTAAAAATGTAACTCAGAATTACTTTTTGGTATTTAACTTCTGAAAAGTAACTTTATCTTTGCATCAATTAATATAGAAACACTGATTATTTCTTTCTCTCACTTTAAATGGCAAGTTTTTCTAAATAAAAGGTTTTTAGTCATCAGCCTAATTCTATAAAAGTGGCTAATGGTGCATTGCTGTTGGTTGATAAACATTTCTCCATCACCAGGTTTGACTGGTGTCAGTTTGAGTCAGCTGGCTCAGGTTTAGACTGGCTCTTTTCCAGTTGGAAGATCACTGGTTTCAAGGTCAGGCAGCCCTGATAAAGTGTCAACATGTTCCTGTGTAGGAAATCGAACCCTACATTAACCCAAATGTACTCACTGGTGTGTAGGTGTGTGCTGTTCATGGAGTGCAGTGTTATCATAAAGAGAGCTCATTGTCGAGCACTTTTTAGAACTCTTGATATGGATTTTAAAAAGCACAGCGTGTGAACTATTTTACCACTGTGGGATAGTAAATTCTTTGGTTAGTCCAGGCATGTCCAAAGTGCGGCCTGGTGGCCACTTGTGGCCCTCAGAGGGATTTTGTGTGGCCCTCAGCTGAATTTGAAGAATGATATAATTTAGTGCTCCTGCAGGATGTTGATGCAGAGAGATGATTTCTGATATTTTTATGTTTAGATGCTCACTAAAAGACTCAACAAACAAAATAACTGGTAAATTAGAATATTTTTAAAAGACAAAATTTATTATCTAATCAAAGTATTTGATTTTTAACAATCAGCTTTTTTCAGATACCGTAATTACATTTCCTGGTAAAAAGGACCAACGCCTTCACTGAAGTTTTTAACTAAAAACAGTTGACCAATCAGACCCAGTGACTTTAATGCTTTTTATTATTGAGTCAAACGTATGAGATCCCTGTACGCATCGTATTCACAAAGATTCTGTTCATTAAATTGGCGCATTTATAAGGAATTTGTGAGCAGAACAAATAAATAAAATCATTATTTGCCTTTTCTTTTTTATTTAAAAAATGTTCAAACTTTTGTGGCCCTCACACTTGGTGATTTTGGCCCTCGTGTTGAAAAGTTTGGACACCCCTGGGTTAGTCAAAATATGAAAACCTAAGCTTCTAAATCTGGTTTCTGTCTCCATTCCAGTGGCAGAATTGCTTGGCCTTGATGCTGACTGCTTATTACAGCGACCATTAAAAGAAGACGCTGTTCTGTTTGTATTGAACGGTCTTGAGATCTGACTGTTGTTCAGATAAAACCACTTTTTGTCTCATTTGCTTTACAGCTAGATTCTTTCAATTGATTGTTACTAAAAGACTTCAGGGTTTCACTCACGTCGTCTCATTGTCTATTTCCACTTTGTCCTGGAGTCTGACCTACATGTTGAAGCAATAGAAAGCCAGCAGTTTATATCCTCTTTCATCTAAATCAGATAAGCTATGTCTCCTCAGATCAGCTGATTAAACACCAATTCTTTATTCATTACAGTGGAATGAAAAATTATACGGGACTGAATTCTTTCCCCCGGCTCGACATATAATAATCTGACTTATTCTTGGTTTCTGATGTTTTTGTAGTCTGCGTTGTCTGGCCTAGTTTTTACACCGTGGGCAGTTTGGATATGAAAGTAACAGATTAAACCTCTTAATCCTTAAGACTTTGGGGTTTTTGCCTGGGTGTATTTAACAGTACTGAAGAGTCCAATGTGAGACCGTTAGTTGCTCATCTTTTATTGGATTACTGAAAGGGGACCACTGTGGAATTAAAGTCATACATTTGGGGTCAGATGTTGGCCAGATCTTTACTGAATTTAGGGCACAACTTTGACCCATCTTTCCCTAAAAATTTTTAAATGTTACAACTAATTAATAGGTAAAGTCCTGAATTCTCATCGGCATCAGTATCCAGAGAACAGACGGACTCTGATGCTGACGTGTCTCAGCAAGAAGAAACGTCATTGGCATGTGTCACTCAGCTCACGTTTGGCTTTTACATGCTGCATGAATGTGTTTTTGTGTGTTTGTTTCATTGATGCTTGGCAAATGTCATGCATGAAGGGGACAGTGAAAAGCGTTGCCTGGCCGCAAAGAGCACAAAGGGTCTTCTTTATGTGAAATGTTAGATAAGCGAACATAGCTGCAGGGCTGAAACGTAACAGCAGTCCAGCCCGCTGATGAGAGCCACGTATCACGCCAGTTCTTCGGCACTTTGTGATTTCCTCCTCTGCATTCACTATTTATTTATCACGCTGACATGTTTTAAAATGTGTTGCTATTAATATTTTTCAGTATTACTATTTTCGGTACTAAATGAAGTCCATAAAAAAGTTTTTCCCCCCTAAGTCTTTAAAATTTATAGCTCCTGCATGAGTAGCTGTTATAATTGACTAAATTCTATTTAAGCAAGGTAGTTCAAAGAATGCTGTTCCTATTATTCCCAGTCCAACAAAGCTCCAGAACAACCAGTTCTTTTCCTTTGTGTTTGAGTTGAGAACATTTAGTCATGTTATGGCGGTTTGTTTTTACCTGTCCTTAGAGAAGACGCAACCCGCAACGTAGAAAAAAAAGTGTCCATCCTTGTTTTATAACCCCACCAGCTGGCTTGAATTAGCATACCCACCTGACACACAGATACTTTCCTGTGTGTGTGTGTCAGAGCTTTCACAGTGCAGCTAATGAGGATGAGTATGCACAAACTGAGAAGTGATGCGCTACCCATCGAGAATCAGGCTTTTAATTATTTTTTTGTTTCATCTGTCGTGTAGCTTTATGCCAGTATATAGAGGCTACTAAATTCAGAGATGGGGCCAGAGGAAAATTGGCGAGTGCAGACGAAGGTAACCGTCCCACCACACACACTGCTTTACCCTCCTAACCTGAGCTTAGCTTTAACCCTTCAACCGGATGCACCTTCTGGGTTTTATTTCCCCCCTAAGCAACCTTCCCCTCCCTTTTTTTTTCTTCTTCAGATTCTGGGTATTTTACTGTAATTTCCTGCACATATGGAGATTTGCCTTTCCTGCTTTGAGCACTTTTTTTTTTGTTTTTGTTTTCTCGATTTTACTCCTCCCGGTTTTTCGTTTCTCCCCCCCACTGTGTTAGCTCTCTTCCCTCAGTAGCAGCTGAACAAGGGGCTGATGTTTGACAATCACCGCTTCTGTATCTCACACACAAATCCAGTGTTGGCTGCACTGGCATTGCTTGGTCAATGTTTACTCTCCCCCTACACTCTGAATAACGTTTTTCAGTACTGCCTTGGTGTGTGCATCACTTCTGCTTTACTTTGAGTTGAAACCAACTCATTTTGTGCTTCTACGACTGATTAATGTCTGCATCCCTCTGTACTGCCATTAAAGCTGTCGTGAAGCATTTAGATCCATAAAGTTGGGGTCATTTCAGCTTTGATAGTTGTCAACTTGTTTTTTTGGAACAGGATGCAGATGGCAGCTTTATATGATGCAATACAATCTTCCTCTATAGACGAACGTGCTGATTTTCTCTCTCCCTTTGTGATGCGCCTGGCACCCTGCTACTGATCAAACTGTTGCTCAGTTCTCTTGTCTATACATGGAAACTTGAACTCTTTTTCTCCTTTTTCTGTTTTTGCACTCTTTTCTTTTTGTAAATTCCAGGTGAGAATTTTGAGCAGAGTCCACTGCGGAGAACCTTTAAATCCAAAGTCCTAGCACACTATCCAGACAATGTGGAGTGGAATCCATTTGACCAGGATGCTGTTGGCATGGTAGGATTTCTGTTTAGTTCTAAGATTAGTGATGAATGAATGGGTAAAGGGTTGAATTTCATGCTACTAAATTAAAATGTCTTTCTTTGGAACCTTTTTCTTTTTAATAACAGATAAAGTGTGTGTTTAACTTTTTGATTCCTTTTCCCCACAGCTCTGTATGCCAAAGGGTCTGTCGTTCAGGACGCAGGTGGACTCCAGGGAGCCACATTTTCACTCCTTCATCATCACCAGAGAGGATGGCTCTCGGACATATGGCTTTGCTCTCACCTTCTTTGAAGAGGTGACCAGTAAGCAGATCTGCAGCGCTATGCAGACTCTTTACCACATGCACAACGCAGAGCAGTACGACATCCTGCACACCCCCACCTCCCCACATGGACCTGAGGACCAGCGGCTCTCCCAGTCTCGTCCCATGCTCCACGCCGCGCCCGCCATCTCCCGTCTGCAGCGCTTCAACTCGTATGACATCAGCCGCGATACGCTGTACGTGTCGAAGTGCATCTGCCTCATAACCCCCATGGCTTTTGCTCAGGCCTGCAGGAAGGTCCTGGGGCAGCTTCACCAGGCTGTCACATCCCCGCAACCTCCACCCCTCCCGCTGGAGAGCTACGTCTACAACCTTCTGTATGAGGTGCCCCAGCCTCCCTCCGGGCGTTCGCTCAAGTTCTCGGGCGTGTACGGGCCTATTGTGTGCCAGAGGCCGAGCACTTCTGAGCTGCCGCTCTTTGACTTTGCCATCGGTGAAGTATTTAATCTGCTAGGGGTGGAGAACGTTCTTCAGCTGTTCACGTGTGCCCTGCTTGAGATGCAGATCCTGCTCTACTCACAACGTAAGTCAGTCTTCTATTGTTACACCCCATCCAGTTTCAAAGGATTACAAGCAGATATGCAATTGACTCACACTGCAACAACTCTAAAAACAACTAATGTTAGTCAAGGTTAGGTTAATGTATTAGCGTATTAACTCAAGTGGTCATTCAGTCTCTTCTGTAACTGAAAATATGAATTTCAAAGGTTTCTAAGGCTGATGAACTAGTTTCCATGTTCGTTTTTTCAGACCTTTAGGACATTTTTCTTTTTTGAGAAGCCTTAAAAAAGCTGAAATGTTTGACAAAAATATATATTTGTGTTTTACTTTGTTACTTAAACTGTTTACTATTTTGTCAGAACTGAATTGAAACAGATTTTTACGTCATTAATCACTATGATTTAAATCCCCTGTGCTATAATAACACTTGTTCAAAACACACGGCAGGAATCTGATCATTAGCTCATTTAATTTGCTTTGATGAGCAAATAATTAGTTTACAATCGCAGGGAGCTTGATCCCTGTCTGCACTTACTCATTAGTAAAGATTCAGCTCATTCACAGAACCCCTTTGATAAGCAGAGGCAGCGTTTTTCAAAGAGACCATGGACAACAAGCAGATCACATCAGGATGTTGGGTTTGTTATGATGTCTGGATCCATTACAGTAGCGGGAGAAAGCAAATGGTTTACAAAACGGCAGGGGCCGGTAGGGAAAAGCTCTTAAAGGGGGAAAGCTGTCGTGTTGCTAGGCAACCTGAAGACTGGGAGGATAGCGGTGATGCAGGATGATTATTATTGGCCGGCAGTGACATCATGCCTCTCTTTCCTCCCCCTGTGAGGCTCATCACTGCAGAACATGTGAGGGCTGTTGTGTGGAGTTGAGCTCTGGCAATCTTCCACTAACGAGAGAACTCGCTGCGCATTTGAGTTAAGATATCGACAAGTGGGATTCTCTGAAAATACACAAACCAGGAACGCTGTGCCCAAAAATAGAACAGAAACTCTTCATTCCGATCACAAAAGACCCAGGTTTATTTTTCACGAAGGCAAAGAGACATGATGAAAAAATGTCTGCTGCTTTTCCAGGAAGCCCATCGCGTTTCAGCTACTGGGATGAGCCACAGCAGCCATGGAAGGTTTTCTGCCTTCATGTGATTCATGCAGTTGAAAGTGACAGGACAGATTAAAGGAGACGAGCATGAAGGCAAAATCTGAACCGACTGAAGATGTTGCTGTTACACTTGAACGCTAATTAGATCAAAATCAAGGTTAAACGCACATCGCTGTGCTCATCTCTACAGTTTGTTTGGCTTTTTATTTCTGTTTTGACCAAAAGTAAGAGAACAATATCGGTCAATTATTTTTTTATTTCTGTCACAAAATAAACCAGAGGAACAAAACAAATCTGATTCAATTCTTAAAACTGTTGGATCAAAGTGTAGCTGAGTCTCACTTCTCTGTTTTTGAGTATATTTTTATCCTGCTGTACTACATAATTCACACATGGTGAGTAAATAGCTACATCATCACTTCATAGGTATATATAGAGATAAAGATAGAGAAATATAGTGTTGTAAAAATGTAAATATAGATATACAGTAAAAAAGGTGAAAATATAGATATAGAGGTAGGCATGTAGATGTGGCAATAGAGAAATATTGATGTAGGTAGGTACTTTATTCATCCCCAGAGTGAAATAGATTTTTTTACAGCAGCAGAAAAAAAGAAAAAAAAATTTATTAAGGCAGAAGTTTAAAATGTTCTGTATCAAATCTGAATAGATGAATTTTAAAGAAAAAAAATCTTAAAACTAATAATGTAAAGCAACAGTAAACCTAAACAATTAAGTTGCTTCATATCTTTAAAGATATTGATCACAAGGTGCTTTACAATTTAAGCATGTGAGACAAATATACACAGAGTTTATCAGAAAACCCATATAATCAGAAAAGGAGACTACAGAGTAAGCAACTGATCTACAGCAGTTTATGTAAAATCCAGTTTAAAGAGATGGGTTTTAAGCTGCTTTTTTAATGGAGCACACTGATCTCAGGCACAAGGGGGGAGAGCTCCAGAGTCTGAAGGCCACAGCATCTCCTTTAGTCTTCAGCCTGGTATTCTGCACAACCACTAGACTTTGATCACTGGACCTCAGGGTCCTGTTTTGGATGTAAAAGGGTGTAAAAGATCACTGCTGTAAGCTGGGTTTTGTCCATGTAGGGCCCTAAAATGAGACGAAGTTTTGTTGACACGTGAAGGAGTTGCAGGAGTTGTAGTAATAAAGAGGTGAAAGTATGGATAACCATTTTTACAGTTAACAGTAAAAATAGTTCAAAATGGTATAAAGACGAGTTCTTTAGTGGCGCTGAATGAACATTTTGGACTCTCTAACATGATGGAGGTGGGATGATTGTCATGCCCAATCCTTATCTATTTAACAGCATTAAGTTTTTGAAGTAGTTTGATCTGATGACCTGGTGTAACAGGATGGATTGTGTTAGCATACTTGTTCCCATCCTGAGAAACGAAGCATGCAGAGTAGGGGATGAGAGCCCCTTGTCATGGACCAGCACATAACCAAATGAAGTCACCGTATTTATTTTGGCACCATAAGAGGAGAGGCAGAGCTGCAGCTGAATGCACAGTAGGTGCTAACAGCACTGAGCAGGAATGCAGATGAGGAGGACTGGACACATATTTGCATGTTTACCAGTTGGCTGAGGTGTGAGAGCGTTGCTATGTCATGATAAAGGTATTTTAACGCCAACCAGGAGGTCAGCTGACTAGCTGTTGACACGCCTCAGTGTCTGAATCCTGCAAAGAGTGGAGGCTAGATACGCCTTTCTGAGGAGGACATCTTCAAAGAGACCATCCTTTTTACAGCCTGTGCATTTTACAGAATGTAAATACCAGCTGTAAACGGGGGTTTATTTATCTCCTTTTTAAGTAATTTAAATGATTAAAACACAATAATCATCAGTAAATTTGTTTTAAACACGCCCCTTCTCCGAATAGCTCATCTGGTTCTGCTGTGATTAAAGTGGAATCAGAATTTGTTGCACTTTATTTTTGCAGTAAATAGTTCAATAACATCATGCTCCTCTATTTTCACAAGGGGTTCTTACTTTTTATTAGCTTTTTTATTTACAGCTCTTACTTTGGCTCGCTCGGAAGTAATAAGAAGGCTGTCTTTGTGGGTACAATTTAAAAATTCTCCCAGTTGTTTGCCATCCACAGCACTCAGCCTGGTTCAGTTTAGCCTTCGAGTTGTGGCGATTTTACGGGATGATTGTAGGAGGACGTTTTGGGAAATATTTTTATCATAAAGTTACATTATTGCATCATCTTAGCCTTTTTAGTCAAAGTTGATTGGTCATGTCTTCACAGTCCGGTACAGATGTTTACCCAGTCAGCTGCTCATTCCTTTAAGTTTGGTTATCGATCTTGCTGCACTCATTAAGTTACACAACAAAGAGTAACAAAGACAATGTGGCTCCAGTAGACTCATTTTTCTGTTTTGCTTTGTCTTGTTAGTCCAATTTGTCACAGTGGACTCCAGAAAATTGCTGCTGCTTTGCTTTCTGTGGCTGCAAATGCTCATTTTGTTTTTCTGGTCCGAGACAATTATTTGGCTGCAGCTGATTTGTGTCTGCAGTATGTCATTTGTGTGTGTGGTCAGACTTAAGAAGAACATGCAGAAGGATGAGACATCAGCAGTTAATTTGAGTTAGAATAACAGGCCTTATTGTTGTTCAGCTCATCTGTTTTGTTTTCTGTGTTGTGTAGAGAGTAGATTTACAGAAGGATCATCTTTTAACCCGTTTACTTAATGACTAATCCGTTTTTAACATTTTCAAATGCATGAATATCTAATTTAGCTCGTCTTTACTAGGTTGTCACAAATCATAACTAAATGGCTGGTTGAGAATGTTATAAAGCTTCCTCCTGGTCCGTATCATTTAATCTAACCTTTGTTTGTTTATGTGTTAAACAGATTACCAGAGGCTGATGACGGTAGCGGAGAGCATCACAGCGCTGATGTTCCCCTTCCAGTGGCAGCATGTGTACGTTCCCATTCTGCCCGCCTCCCTCCTCCACTTCCTGGATGCTCCTGTGCCGTATCTCATGGGCCTCCACTCCAACGGACAGGACGATCGCACCAAACTAGAGCTGCCACAGGAGGTACAAACACAGGACGGTGTCCTCTTGGAGCTTAAATTCAATAATTATCAGTTATAAAGCAAACCTTATTTTAAGCTGATACTGATATAAAAGTAGGACCCAGAACATCTCTGCTCCATCTTTTCGGTGACTTATTTGCAATTCTAATGAGCCAGTTTATTGTTGCCAAAGATCCTTTGCTCCTTTGCTTTCTCAGTCCTCTTCTGCCTGCATTTTCCAGCTACTTCAGGGTGTCTAGTTACTGCAGATAATTGGAAACTAAGCCCATTTATATTTAACTTGCATGGTGCCTCTGGCATACCCAGATATTTTAAACCAAGCGGATTTTGCTCCCAGCATTGTGTGGCAGTTTAACTTTTCAGTCAGCTCATTAGCAGCAAGTGTTTCGGCTTCCAAGTCGATGAGAAAAGTGTAACCTGGTGTCGGAGAAATAAAGAGATAGAAAAGAAAGTAAAATCTGACCTTTAGATTTATGTTTGATAAATGTAACGCCACCAGAGCTGCATATTTACGTTAAGTTTTCTGTTCCTTCCAGGCTAACTTGTGTTTTGTGGACATTGATAATCACTTCATTGAACTGCCAGAGGAGTTGCCTCAGTTTCCCAACAAACTAGAGTTCATTCAGGAAATCTCAGAGGTGCTCATGTCCTTCAGCATTTCTCCAGAGGGAAGTATCCACTCCAGTGACAGCCAGGCCAAGTACCGGGTCTTCCGATCTGTTGACATGGTCTCTGACAAGCGCAACGGCAACCTGGCCTCGCCCCTCAACTCTTACCTGCTGAGAGAGAACGAAACAATCGCCAGGCTGCAGGCTCTGGTCAAGAGAACAGGCGTCAGCCTGGAGAAGGTGGGCGATGACATCATCTCATGAATTAAAAATCAGACATTCAGATTATGTGACGGGGCTTAATTTTTAATGAAAGCTAGCTTGGTGACAACAGAACTTTGGTAGTAATGTAATCAAGGAGGAAAAAACGCCAACTGTGATAACTTCAATAACATTTTCAACATTAAGCATCTAAAAGTGTTTGATCGTTCAGCTCACCTAAATACAGTGTTTGGGAAGAAAATAGATTTTTGCCAAGTAAAATACCAGTATGTTTAACTATCTGTCATATATTAATAGATCTGAAAATATTGAAAAATGCAAATCTGTGAAATGAAGTAGAGCAATAATTAAATATACATTATTGAATTACATATTAGGGCTGCTGCCAAAAAGATAAAAACAAATGCTGATAACAGTCTCTTCATGTCGTGTGCCTCCCAGATATTCATCAAGATTTTATCAATTCAAAACACTTGCTCTGTTTTTATAAACGCCGTAGCTGTGAAAGAACTGATCCCTGTTTTGCCTGCATTGCTCTTATTTGAATGTTTCTGCTGATCAAATACAAACTTTGGATTTCTATTAGTAGTTCAAATATCACGCTGTCCTCACAGAGTCAGGTTAGTGACAACAGTGTTTATTCAGCAGTGTGATACCCTCTGCTTCTGCTGCCTTAGAGGTGCAACAGCTTTCATCCCTACTTCAACTCTATCTTACAAATGGTGATGGAAGTGTTTTCTAACATTTGCAATCAAAACGCATATCCTTCGATTCATGTCCCTGCTTCGTCATCATGTTTGTACACATCAGCTGGAGGTGAAAGAGGACGCCAGCTGCGTTAAGGACGTGCGGGTTCAGTGCGATGAGGACGAGCTAAAGATGCACCAGTTAAACATCCAGGTGCGTGAGGTCTTTGCTAACCGGTTCACCCAGATGTTCGCCGACTACGAGGTGTTTGTCATCCAGCCCAGTCACGACAAAGAGTCCTGGTTCACCAACCGAGACCAGATGCAGAACTTTGACAAGGTATGATGCTGGAGATGTGGTTCCAGTGACGTCTGTTGGTGCTCGTATCACGTGACTGAATACCACAGCTGTCTCTGTGTGCAGGCCTCCTTCCTGTCTGACCAGCCAGAGCCCTACCTGCCTTTCCTGTCCCGTTTCTTGGAGACTCAGATGTTTGCCTCCTTTATCGATAGTAAGATACTTTGCCACGATGACGAGGACAAGGAGCACACTCTGAGGGTGTTCGACACTCGTGTTGAAAAGATCCGCATGCTGAACGTCCGTACGCCAACTCTGCGGACGTCCATGTACCAAAAGTGCACCAACATTGAAGAATCAGGTATTTGAAAACTTTGCATTTTATCAAATTTGTTTGTTATTATTAAAGCTTTGGTAAGTATCTTTGGCTAAACTTGTTTGAAGCTGATTCAATTTGAAGTCCAGATTTCTGACCGACTTGGAGATTTGCCGTCTTCTGGTCTATGACTGGTAATCGCTGTCTTGTTCACAGACCAGCTGCTTAAAAACCGATTTGAAAAAGCTGATTTTGTTGCTCCTGGACCGCGAATCATTGGGCTGGAGACTGATGAGACCATCCATCGTAATCATTGTTTTGTTGTTGAACCTCCATGGGTGGCGGCTCTTTAATTATGTGCAGTGCATTATGTTCGGCACACTCACAGAGGATGTGTTTAATAACTCAATGCAACTGTGTTTTTATTCAAAAGACTTCCAGTATTTTGACGTTTTTTACAACTTATAATATTCCTCTCAGGTTCTCTCTACATCATGACTTATTCCAAAACGCGGTGAACGAGATCTGTTTAGTAAATAAAAACACAGTCAGTCATCCTATCTGGGTAATCTGATTACATGTAGCAGCTCTTTCCAGGGAATGAACTTTGCTATTTACAGTTTCAGGCTGTCTATTCTCCCCTCTACCTTCTCCTGCTTTGTGCTCTTTAATGGACTATTTAAAGTTTCCTTATTGACATTTATTTTCTCACATCATTGTTGCTTTATTCACACAGACCTTGTGTGGGCGTGTTTTTGATCAGGCATCAAAAATCACTGTCTGAAGGAACATTCACACTAGACTGCTTCTTTTGAAGGAAAAGAAAAGCTTTTCTGAGGCTTTTTTCTGTTGTTTCTTCTGGTTCTGTGGGTGGAAATGGGTCTTTCTTTGTGTTTGAGTTTAAGATGTCCTCTTTGTTCTGTTGTCAGCTTGTTTTTAAATGTGACATTAATTGTTCCCAGTCATACTCATTTATTTATATTTTTAACATAAAATTCAGAAGATCTGAGCATTTTAGGCAGATTGATGCAGTAAAAAGGAAGAGATAACGACTGTTTCTCAAAATGTGACATTTAAGGTTAGGCTAGCCCTGATTATTATTACTTATTTTAATGACACCTTTCATGAATAGAATGCACAGATTTTTTTATGACAAAGTATTCTTAACCAAACAATCTTTGAAAATGTTTACCTAATTAAATAAAGTTTGTCCTAAATTATCTCTCTGTAGAAGTTGGTTGAGCAACATTTAGAAATGTAAAATGTTAAAGCCACCTAAACCCAGAGACAGTTTTACGGGCGGTAAAGCTGTTATGATTCAATGAGGATGATGATTTCCTGCACAGAAAAAGCCATTGAGATGAGGGTGACTAAGATCGACCACACCGCCCTGCACCCCCACCTGCTGGACATGAAGATCGGTCAGGGTCGATACGAGCAGGGCTTCTTCCCCCGCCTGCAGTCGGACGTGCTCTCCACTGGGCCCACCAGCAACAAGTAAACATTCCACATCATTTGAAAACATCTCCTGTCTGCATTTGATGTGAGCTCCATGGCTGTTTATAATGTTGCGTGTCGTTACAGGTGGGCCAAGAGAAGCGCTCCCGCTCAGTGGAGGAGGAGGGACCGACAGAAGCAGCACGCTGAGCATCTTTACTTGGACAACGATCAGAGAGAGGTGAGAAGTCCTGGTATTAGATTACTTTAGTTTATTCATAGTCTGACTTCTTCTGCTTTGTTGTCTTTACTCATTTTGCATGACCTTCTCTTAATCTGCCTTATTTTCCTTTCTCACTCCCATTCACTGCACTTCTTCCTCCTTTTACACATCTGGTCGTTTTATTTTTTGTCTCTGTTTTCCTTCCTTTTTTTGCACTCGCGCTCACACACTCTCAGCATGTAGAGTGTTTGTTTCCGGAGCCGCAGCTCCTGCTGTTTCTTGACTACTACTGGTTCTCGCAGTCCTTCCAGCCCTGTCTAAAGTCGGTGACTGTGGACGTGGTATGTGTTGTTAGACCACAGACCAGATGAAATGTCCACACCTACACGGCCTTTAACTTCCTCTGCTACTGTAACTTTCAACACTATTACCATTTCCTTTATTGCTGTTAAAGCTAATTACCAGCCAAGTTAAGGATTTCTAACTTATTTCCTACAAGTTTGACAACATAAAA
Organism: Callopanchax toddi; assembly: GCA_006937965.1. NCBI lineage: Eukaryota > Metazoa > Chordata > Actinopteri > Cyprinodontiformes > Nothobranchiidae > Callopanchax > Callopanchax toddi. Next base: position 1,686,551 of record SSNR01000043.1, on the reverse strand, counting down.
AGTTATTAGGATAGTTTTATGAAGTAAAAGGATTTACTGTACAATAAACTCACATAGTGTAGTTCTACTTGTATTAGATTTTTGTTACTAAAATAAACCAACTCTTATTGAAGTCCACAATTTCTCTGCCTGAATGTTTTTCTCTCTGCTGACTGATTTTTCTGTCATTTATCAGAAATACATTCAGGAAGCCAGAAACTTGGGAACCACCATCCGACAGCCCAAACTGTCCAACTTGTCCCCGTCTGTAATCGCTCAGACCAACTGGAAGTTCGTTGAAGGATTGCTGAAGGAGTGCAGGAACAAGGTTTGTGTTTGACTCGTCAGTCGTTTCTGTTGTGCAGTCTTATATTAATTGTACTTAAGATTCATTAGTTTACATAGCAGTACTGTCAAAGAATCCATGTTATTTATATTATGTCATTGGTCAGTTTTTTTATGTTTAAACAATTTTAAAGTGATAATATGCAGTTTTGCTTGTTTTGGGCTCCCTCTGGTGTCCGTTTTAAATCACTGCATTAAACAAGTTACCAGATTGTTTCAGCTTCTAAACGCCTAATCTAAGTGTTGAAATGTCTCCTCAGCCTTCACAGCTTTCTACAGGAGCAGTTATTTACTCCTTCAAAGAAATCAGCTGTGTTCAAGCAGGGAGAGATGGAAAAAAATCAGGAATCATGAGCTAAAAACACTCCAGCGCTAGCATAACAGCTAGCCACTTTGGGTTAGCCTAACCCTCGTGAGACACGTGACTTCCTGGGTACCGTGACAGTGACGGAGATTTTGCAATCGTGGTATTCCGGATCTAATCACCAGATGGGGCTAAGTGACTTTTCATTAACTCTGTAAACCAGACCCTCCTGGAAGTTGCGATGTTGCGATCGCAACTATTAACGCAAATTCAACCATTTGCCGCAACTTTGTTGCGGCCTTGCAATTTTCACCAATCACCGCAATTTTTCCGCAAATTTGACCAATCATCTTTATTTTTGTCGGATTTTGTCATCTTCTTTGACCAATCAGAGCCACTCGGATAAGCTTTGACCAATCCCGTTGCCTCCAGCTGTGTTTACTTCCGGTTTTTGAGCTCAGAGCTGCTGAACTCCGGTCGGATTCCATCAGATTTTACGGCTAAAATACGAGCAAATCAGTTTCCTAAAGTATTACACCAGAGTGGTGGAAAGCTGTTCTGAACCAAACACAGTGTCGTGGTGGATTATACATGAAAATCGTCGCTTGACAAAAACTTTTTGACCACAAAACATGGAGGAGATTAGCTGAAAAGAGGAGCAGACGGGGTCTGGGGTCTGATACGGGTGATAAAAAAGACGAGGTGAGTTCTGTTTAATGTCCGTATTTGGACAATGTGAGAAACTAGATTTAAAAAGAACTGATCTGTGTCCTAAACTGTGTGCTGAGTCGGCAGTTTTGCTATTCTGTGAATAAGATTTTAAATAAATTGGACCATCAGTGTTAACGTGAATTCCTTTGAACGCTGTTTATTTTTTAAACACGTGATTAACCACGTGACGTTTGTATTCAGTGAACACGAGGAACCGTTGGTCTTTTCTAAACTCATTCTGCTGAACCAGTGAACCTTTGAGGTGAATCTCTGAAAGTGAAAGTAAAGCCGCTCACGCTGTAACCTCTGAATGACGCTGAGACAGGCTGTCAGCTGTTCTGTCATGGAGATTATGGCATCTTGTGGTCTTTATTTTATGATGAAACAGGGAATACAGTGTGTGTGTGTAAAGAGGTTAACTGTGTGTGCATATAAACTAAATTAAACCTTAAAGAAATTTAAAAAATGATTGGAAAAAAATCGCAACTTTGACCGCAACTTTTAGAAAAATGTGCTGCGAAATCAGTCATTTTAGATCGCAACAATCACAAAAAATCCCCGCAACTTCCTGGAGGGACTGGTAAAGGGTCATATTAGCACAGACTGGCTCAAGGAAAAGATTTAAAAATACGAAAAAGTTGCATATTATCACTTTAAGAAAGAAATTCCAAAGAAAACTTCCTGATCAGATCGGTTTGTGTCTTTATAATAATAATAATGCATCATGTTATGACAAGAAGTTGGATTTTGTTTTGTTCACTGAAATTAAACTAATTCATCACAAAAAGTCTTTAAAGTAATTGTGTGTGTTAGTATTCTGTTATTGTGATACAGTTTTTATCAGAACACTGATTAATATCAGGCTGCTCTGAAATGAAAAAAGCAGACATGAACAGTTTGATCTGTACGTAATAACATGGGTGTGTGCTTCTTTCGGTGGTCTGCAGACAAAGCGCATGCTTGTAGAGAAGATGGGTCGGGAAGCGGTGGAGTTGGGTCACGGAGAGGTCAGCATCACGGGCGTTGAGGAGAACACTCTGATCGCGAGCCTCTGTGACCTCCTGGAGAGGATCTGGAGTCACGGGCTGCAGGTCAAACAGGTGAGAAACAAAAACAAAGTAAACTTATGTCACCACCGTAGACACAATCTAACCCAGCAGCCGACTGGTTTATTTTGCTCTCAGAACAAATAATGGGTGTTTTTTGGTTTCAGGGTAAATCTGCCTTGTGGTCCCACCTCCTGCATTATCAGGACAGCAAAGAGAAGAACGCCACTCCAGGCAGTTTAGGACCTCCAGGTAAGTACACACATCTTTTCTATTGATGAGCAGCTTATTATCCTCTTTTCAAATACATATATGTATATATATATATTTTAAATTTACAACAGGTTTCATTCATGACACCGAGCGACGGAAATCTGATGGGGGTGGTTCAGCCATGCCCCCCCTTAGGATCTCTTTGATCCAGGACATGAGGTGAGGAGGACTATGGTAACGTGAAGGTTAATAAAAGTTACAGAGTGGTAACTGCCAGTCTGCATGTAAAGTCATTGTTTGAGCTCCCAGTCAGCTTTGAAATGATCCATACCGGTATTTGGTTAATACTGCCCCCTTGTGGTACACTGGAAATAAAACAAACTACTACACGAATGTTGTCATCATAGGTGAGAGTTTTAAGATTTTTTAAAATCCTCATTATTCTGGTAAATTCCTACAGTAAAATTGGAAAACAAAACAAAATATTTTATTTGTCAGTTTTTATTCAGTGACTAAAATGTAATTACCTGTAAAAAAATTTCAGATCACATTTCCTTGATTAGAAAGTATCTTTAGTGGCGTTTTTGTTCTGCCTTTTTTGATGTGTAAGCTGATTTCCATTCCAGCCAAATAGATGATTAATTCTGGGTTTTTGACTACAGGTTTAACCACACTGGAGAACATAATTTTTGAACATAATTTTTGCAGACTAATATGCACACTTAACCAGTTTGTAATTGTTTATACTGATTAAACAAACCTTTAATTTGCTACATTAAAATTCAGCGGGATTCTTTGCTTTCACATTGTTCATAATTAAAGAAATACATTAAGTGTTTTTGTTTTATTGTCTGCATTGACTGAAGTCTTATTTGATTTTATAACTGACTACTGCCATAAATGATCCATTAAACCGTTTAAATTCAAATTATAGAAGAAGTTTAACAGCAGTAATAACATCCGTATTAGAAAATGATTTACAAAGACCAATAAGCTGCAAGTAAAATAAAATTGGGAAGAAAAATTGAGACCCAAGTCTTTTTGCACACAGTTTAGATAAAATCAGATCTTAGACTATACAGAAAGATATGCCAGTGAGGGCAAATCTAGACAAGAGGAAGGAGATCACCAGAGACACTCTGAGCTCCTGGTGCTCACCTGCACGCTATCACACCTTTGTGGATGTTTGGGTGTGAAGGCACTGTCAGATTTTCTATCATAACCAGTCAGTTAGTGAACCTGGGCTTACGTGAAAAAGATGCAGAGTGAATCTGTTGGGAGCAGCGTGTTACTTCCAGCCTAATTACCAGAACTCCCGTCTGTCTGAGACGAGACGCAAGGAGGGGAGGGAGAGAGGGGAGGGGTCATTTCAGGACACAACCAGGCAGCTCCACTCCGTAGATAAACCTTTCTTCATGTTTATACAAATAACCATAGACACATACCGTTTAAAATAAACCCATCAGTGTTCCTTACTCGGCTTCGATAATTGATCATTGTAAAACTCTTTCTCTGAAAATGGTGACATTTATTACATCTTAAAGACATCAACAACTCATATTTGTGTCGTGCTTGTCAGTGTAATCTTTTCGTGTGTTGCTATGGTAACAACAAGCGGATAAATCTGGGTTAGTGAGTGAGGGTGGAGACGGAGAGGGGGATGGAAAGTGGAGGAGGAGGAAGAGACGCGTACGGCACAGGTGAAGTGGAAGGGAATGTGTCTGGACATCAGAGACGTGATAGTGGCTCGGAGCGACACTTTCACATTAACACAAATCTACTACTGCTGGTGAATGCTCTCAGAAGATAACATGATCTAATCTCACCAGATCGGTGTCCAGAACAAGTTTCAAGCTGGAATCAGTTTAGATCAATTAGTATTTAATTTTTAGCATTAGACAAATTTAATATTTATATAATTGCTGGTAACCGTTTTGATTTAAAAAGTTGGTAAAACTTTATTAGTTTTTTGTTTATATTACATCCTTTCAAGTCATAAATATACCACATACTGTACAAAAAACAACACATTAACAGGCAGTTTTTTAAGGTTTTTTTTTTTCTTCAATAAATGATAAACATTTACTAGGCTGCATGGTGGCACAGTTGGTACCACTGTTGCCTTGCAGCAAGAAGATGGTAGGTTCGATTCCCAGCAGCCTCCTTTCTGCGTGGAGTTAGCATGTCCTCCTCATGCATGCTTGAGTTGCTTCTGGGTACTCTGGTTTCTCCCCACAGACCACAACATGCCCAATAGGGAAACTGTTGCAAGTCGTCTTAGATTAAAGCGTCCAATATAGACTGATGTATTTGAAGCATTAGTTAGGCCTCCTAATTGATCATTTTTATTTGCAGACACATTCAGAATATCAGTGAGATCAAGACAGACGTGGGCAAAGCCAGAGCCTGGGTTCGCCTCTCCATGGAGAAGAAGCTGCTTTCCAGACATCTGAAACAGCTGCTGTCAGACCACGAGCTTACAAAGTGAGCAAAATACAACAAATCCTACTCTACTGCAGCTCAAATGTCTCTCTTTAAAAGTTCTGAAGCTGCTTTTATTCTTTAAAAGCTGGTGTCTCTTCCAGCCTTTCCTTTTCTCTTGTCCTGACCTTTTTCTGTGTTTGTGCAGGAATGTTTGTCTCATGTGAAAGAACAATAGTGTGCAATCTGGCCATTTATAATACATTACCTCGTCTGAAATTTCAAAGCATCTTACTGTAGTCCAGACGGCATCAATAATTCACGGCCTCCTTTATAATTGATATCTGAGTGACAAACTGGGTTGAGAGGATTTCCGTCTGCTTTCCTGACTGTAGTGTGACTTTTTGCATGATTGTTTACTATTTTTCAACATTCTGGTTTTCTTCCTTTCAGAAAACTGTACAAGCGCTATGCCTTCCTGCGCTGCGATGATGAGAAGGAGCAGTTCCTCTACCACCTCCTCTCCTTTAACGCTGTGGATTACTTCTGTTTCACCAACGTCTTCACAACCATCAGTGAGTGCTGGGCTGAAAACAGTCGTATTACTGATTTTGAGTTCACTGATTAACATTTCTTCTCCCTCCGTTTCCCAGTGATCCCCTATCATGTAGTGATCGTTCCCAGTAAGAAGCTGGGTGGCTCCATGTTCACAGCCAACCCCTGGGTGTGTGTTTCTGGTGAGCTGTCAGAGACTGGAGTTCTCCAGGTGCCCAGAAACACTCTAGAGATCACTTTTGAGGTTCGTGTTCATTCTCCTTTAAATAATACTTCCACTGTATTATAATGTGAGTCTTTTGTTTCCATCTGAATTATAATTCCTGAAAAATTTACTCCAGTTTAGTCAACTCTGCAAACTGGAAACATAACAAGAGCATCACAAAGAAGAAGGCCCACTCTGTGTTTAAACAGAAAAACATTTAGATGCATTTCACCTTCATTTGACAGACTTGATTTCTAAGTGGATCAATAACGCTGTTCACATCTCCTGTAAAAGATCTGGTGTATTACCTGTGTTAAACGTGCACCAGATTCTTGTTTTTGGGTCAGGCATGAAGTCTGTTTTCATGTTTTAAACACAAAACTTACAGTATTCAGAGCCATGTGCAAATACTTTAATTATGTTGGACACAAAACACAAGATAAGAACCAAAAAGGTCATTTTTTACATTATCAGTTAAAGCTACACTCGGCAGGTTGGTAAACAAGCTATGTATCGCTAGCTATTTTACAGAAACACGTCTCAGAGCACTGTCCCCTCCCGTCAGGTATAATCCATAGGCCAGTCTTCCCGCGGACATGGGACCCTGTTTTGCCACGGTAACGATGCAGAGTCTAACTCAAGCCGTAGAAACGTTCCCCAGGTTTTTCCTCTTTTCACCTCCAAACGTTTTTAGTTTTCTGCTAGCTGAAAAGGTGTTTTTTGGGGGGACTCTGGTATTTTTTCCTAAAATGGAAGCGCTAACAGCCGGCTATTTCTGTCCTCTCACTTCCGGGATGTTCTGCTGCAAAATGCGCCTGGGCGGATTAATGGCGGATCCAAGCAGTGCAGCGCTTCAGCGAGACAGACAGCTGGATTGTCCAATCCTATCGTTCTGTCCGAGCGATAGGATTGGCTGAAGTTTTTAGAAAACTGCAGGACAACTACTTTATTGATTTCTTTTGGTTTTTTAATCTCCACAATATATTTATAGCTATACTATGTTAGAACGTTATTAAGAGGCATTAAAAAAATGTTAAAGCTACATTCTTTACCAACCTGCCGAGTGTAGCTTTACCACAATCACAATTTCACTTTTTTTTTTTTTAAATCAGCTTTACGATGAATAACTTTACTTGTATTACCATTTGGCTTGTATGGATATGCTACTTTTTTTTTGCAGTTTTACTGTATCTTAATGCACCGTGCTACGGAGGAAGATGGTGGGTTTTTTCTGTTTCTGGCATTAAAAACTTCTGATCACTGCTCAGTCTGATCAGTCGTGTGGAGAATCCGTTTTACTGATTATACCTACAGCAAATGATGAGAAGAGAAATGCTCTTATAAGTTTTGAAAACAGTGGGAAAAAAAGAAAAAAGCTCAGTGTGCTGAGCTGTATAAAGTCAGTAAAATTAGTTAGAAATATAAGCTGTTAGATGTTGAACACAGACCGGTTTGATGGTCATTTTTTCACCTGTTTTCTTTGGAGAATGAAGGTCATCAGCTGATTGCTTGTGTTTCTTTTTATGTTTCTTTTTATTTTCTTCAAGTAAACAAATAATGAAGAATCAGGGCTGAAAATGTACAAATTATAGTAATTTGCATGAAGCCAGATTTCCTCTTAAACAATGTAACCTCCTATCTTCTGGTTAACTTTGATGACTTACATCTACGTGATTCCTTCTGTTTTAGTGTCAGAACCTGGGCAAGCTCACCACGGTGCAGATGGGTCACGATAACTCAGGTCTCTACGCGAAGTGGCTCGTGGAGTGTGTTGTGGTCCGTAATGAGATCACGGGGCACACTTACAAGTAAGCCACCCTCACAAGGGAAAACTACCAGTGATTGTTTCCAAAAAGTGTTTTTTGTAAAGATGAACTCCATGTGCTTGGTGTCAGGTTTCCGTGTGGCCGGTGGTTGGGGAAGGGCGTGGATGACGGCAGTCTGGAGAGGATACTGGTGGGAGAGCTGATGACCCCCAGCACGGAGAATGATGAAAGGATGTGCCGCACTCCGCCGATGCAGCAGTCTCCTGGGATGATGAGGAGATTTGTTACCATCTCACCAAGCAGCAAACCAAGTAAGCAGCTCATCTGCACTGGTTCTTTTTTCCCTGCTTAAGATTAAGTTATTCTAGTTACTGTATTTAAGGGAGGAAAATGAGGATAACTGATTAAAACAAATGGATAAAACCTGCTTGGGATTTTCCTGTTAGTCTGCTTGAGGCTTCTGTGTTTACTTTTTGTTTTTATCTCCACCTTCAGAGTTAAACCCAGGGCAGATTCAGGAGGGAGTGGGAGAGGCCATCAACGGGATTGTGAAACACTTCCACAAACCGGAGAAGGAGGTGAGGGACCAGCCGTCTAGACGGGCCTAAACATGTACTTCTATTATTCATCACAAATGAAGGAAAGCGTCTGTCGGCTCAGGTCCCCCCAAGACCCCCAATTACAGACTTCTGAAACATATTGAAGAGCTGAAGCTGCTTTCTTTGATCATTTCTTTGATTCCTAGTGATGCCTATTACTTGTCCTGTCCTCACTGGATGTAAACCGTACAAAAGTACTTAAAATGACTATATTGAGGCAGGTGGAGTGATATCTTTAATTAAAAGGGAGATTCTCAGAGGATTATTAGATGTAGCTTAATTACAAGGTTTAAGAGTAAGTCATTGTTATTCAACTTCAAAGGACCTTTACAGGAAATTCCCATCACTTTTTACTCCTCCTCTTCAGTACATTAAACAATAAGCAAGGCTTAAAGTTTCTTAAATTAAATATAATTGGTATTCTGTTGTGTGTGGATGTGATTTAATATAGTTTATGTTTGTGATCTGTCTGAAAAAGTGCCACAACTCTCGTAAAATATATTGACACTGGTTATACTGAAATTGTTGGACCTGAGCAGCTATTAGGAAGGAGTTAAATCAAACAAAGTGCTGAATTAAATCTGTGAACTTGTTCCTTTGACAGCGAGGCAGCCTGACCATTCTCCTGTGTGGGGAGTACGGACTCGTCTGGGCTCTGGAGCAAGTTTTCCAACACGGTTTTAAGTCCCCTCGACTCTTTAAGAACGTCTTCATCTGGGACTTCTTGGGTAAAAACTTCAGCCTTTACAGATTTTAAAAAACTGCACACTTAAGGGGTTAATGTTTAGAGGTTTTAGGTGCAAAAACAGTGATAAGAAAATACAACTTTAAACATTTTAGACCATTTAGTATGTTGCTAAATGTGTATAATAAGTATAAAAACTATAAAAGTACACTATAAAATGTAAATAAAACATAAAAAGCAGAACATTGAAATAAGAAATACAGAAAATTGAGAGCAATTAGTTTAGAGCAGTTAAACACAAAAATTGACAAAATAACTTAAAATAAAATCAGAAAGTATTTTTCAGGAAACTACCCAGAAAGCAAAAATGCACTTAAATAAGTTCGAGTAAAACTAATGTTTGTCATGAAAAACGATAATTAAAAATAAAAATGCTGTTTTTGAGTTTGTGTCGATTTTTCTCATAAGTTTTTAAGGGGAATTTTTCCCGTTTTGGTAAATGTTCTTCTGATCTTATTTTGTGAAACGTTTATTTCAGTAATAAAAAGTATACATGACTTTAGTGTCTGGCCCTTAATACAGATGGACAGTACAAAGCTGCATTGGGTTCAAGTAGTTTAGACATTTCTATTCATTATAAGAATATTTGTCTTGAAAATATTCTGTTGCACACAATGTATTTGTATCCAGTGCAGCTGAATAAAATAAGTTAAAGAAGGTGGGATCAGACTGAAATACTCAAAATGAGACACAACTAAGTCTTTGTATTGATACTTCTGTCAAATACAAATGTTAAGCAGCCCCGTCCTGACGTTAACATTTTGAAACATGTTAATGATTAGGTGACTGTGGTATGTGAATGATTAATACATCTATATGTTTGGATTTTTTAATCCTTCAACAGAAAAGGCACAAGTTTACTTTGAAAGTGCAGAGCAGTGGGAGGTAGCTCCTGATGAAAACTGGCAGACCAGAGTGCGCCATTTTTGCCGCTTCATGCGAGCCATAAACAGCACGTCCAGAAACATCGGCAAGGACGGAAAGTTCCAGATGCTGGTCTGTCTGGGTGCAAGGTAGGCACGCAGGCAATGAACGTTCCTGTATTTTATCACCAGTTTTTCATTTTTTATAGCAAAAACGACAATGTAATATTGTGGGGGGGAAGGATACATGCTGCTATTGATTTATCGACTCCAAGCGTGTTTGTCTCTTCCTCTCAGAGATCATCTTCTGCATCACTGGATCGCTCTGCTCGCAGATTGTCCGATCACCCCTCAGATGTATGAGGACACCGCACTGATTAAGGACCGCTCACTGGTAAACTCTCTGATCAGAGTGCTACAGACTCTGCAGGAGTTTAACATCACGCTAGAGGCGTCCCTCATCAAAGGCGTTGGCATCTAAACCGAACCACTTTCCACCAGTCGTAACAGAACGGGAAGATCGCAGAGGACCACTGAAAAGAATAACTGAATCTTTTATATGCAGGAACAGACTTGAACAAAGAATCTTTTTCTGGCTTATATTAAAGCTACTCTCACATTGGCCATATAAATATATATATATATATATATATATAATATGAAGTGCAATGAGCCTTTCAAGATTTGTTATTTTTATCCTTGATGATGCCATTAGATGTTTTCTATTATGAACCATGGTTTTCACATTGTTAATAATGACTTTGTGGTATAGCGTTTTACGGAAAGCTAAATATTTTCATTGTTACCTTGAATCGATGACAGCGGTTATATTTAAGGGAAAGCGAGGATTAAAACTGTTAATATATTTTCAGATAAAAACAGTATTATTTTGTTAAATTAGTGAAGTTGCTTGCTCTGTTAACTTCGGTTTCAGTGTTTTGACGCAGAGTTCAAAGCACATGATGTAGAAGTATGCTTTATAAGTATGTGTGTGTGTGTGGCAGCGAGGCTTGTAGAAATGGAAGCGCAGTCGCCCAAGTGAGAAAACAAAGTTTGGGCCTTTTCCCTGGCAAACATACATGTATGCAAATCTTTTACATGTAATATGTTCAGTAGATGAAATGGTCCTTCTTGCATGTTGAGACTGTGTGGCTCGAGCCTGCATCCAGTGATGGACAGTATATTCAGTTGGATTCAGGAAAATACACCAAGTCTTCTGTTCCAGACACGAGTGCTCCAAGACACGCTTGACCCAGCTTTCTTTGCAAAGTGGATCGCAATTTTAGCCTTCAGTGTAAATACCTCCAACCAGCTCTTTCCTGTTACCATCTCTGCAGCCCTCTTACACTACATGTACTCTGTTCTCTGAACTGAAAACAATGTGAGGATCTAAGTAAACTGTGTTGATTTCTGACCTCCTGATAACCATGTGAGGAGCTAAAAGGACCGTTTACCACCCCCCGTTCTGATTTTGTCATCATGGTTTCTTGCTATGCAATATCCACAAGATGAATTGAGATATTGGTGGGATCTTTACAGAACTGCTGAGAATAGGACATTTAATATGTGATGGACAACTTTTCTGTGCCAATGTCTGGAGTGACTGTGTTGTACTCATCTCTGTATGATCCACACACGCATCTTGGGAGATATATATTTTTCTTTTCCAATACAGTTGTACATTTATCAACATAGGTGTGTAATGTAGTGTTTACTAAGTGAGCAACAGTGTACAGTGTAAAAATGTATTAAGAATAAAGCATCTGTAATGCATTACAGTGAACTCACCTGACTTCAAGGTTGGTGGATTTTTATTAATAATTTACTGCAAATTTTCTGTAGAGCTACAGACGTTTACTTAAATTTAGCTTGCTTTATCTTACTAAACATGATGACTATTGTTTCTTTTTAAAATTTTCATTAATTTGCAAACTATAAAGCAAATATGTATATATTTAAACACATTATACTAGCCTCTGTCAGTGTGCCCCAGGGCAGCGGTGGCTACAATGTAGCTTATCATCACTAGTGTTTGAATGTGTGTGTGCATGCTTTGGGGAGTGTAGAAAGTGATATATAAATACAGGATAATTACCATTTAAAAAACTATTTTATATGTTTTGAAGGGCTATGATTGATATATGGAGATCAATGTTTTATTCTAAAAAAAATAATTTGAAATTGAGCATCTATTTAAATAGGACTTTCTACACAGCTTTTGACCAGGTAATTAAAATTTGCGTAGTATGTGTATTTTTTTATTAGTGTGTGCTAAAACAAATATCTTGCACCAAAGACAAATTAATGAAACTTGGAATCGGGATTTTTTTTTTTTTAAACATACTAATTATTCTTAACATTTAAATGCATCATTAAATCGGCGAGGTAATATGATGGCCGCTAGCTTCCTCAGCTATGAAAATGTAAACAAACTCGTTCGCGCCATATCAAATAGCTGTTTGTCTTTGAAGCCTTCGACCAGGTGGCTTATGGGATTTTGAGTTTAAAATATGCTGCTAACGACTGACGGTACTGTTCTTTCCCGCTCGTTCACTACTACGCCTCCCATCATTCATGTCCTCCAGAGACGTACGCGAGGACGGCGGTGATTGGTCGCAGCCATGTTCAAACCCAACGACTGCTCTCCTTACATGGTCATTGTGCAGCTTTTTATGCAAACTACATTCTAATGACCAGCTGTATGCAGGCAGCCGTAGTAGTATGAGCATGCGCAGTTTGTGAAAAGAAGACGGCGAAGATTCAAAGTTTTTGTCCAGTAAGTACAATGTTATTTATTTTAGACAGAAAACACGTTTCTGAAATCTTTACCACCTTGTTAAGCGTGAGGACACTGGTCGTAATGTGATGTATTTCTAACTTGACGTGTGCGTTTCTTGTTGTTAGCTAAACGTGCAGACTTACCGTGTCGACAATGGGGTAACGTGGAAGTGAACGAGAGCGTGGCGTGGTGATGGTAGCATTCATGCTAACAGCTAACAACAATGAGCCATATTTGGCGCACTCGCGAGCAAAAGTTTGAATTTAAAGGAGAAAATCGGCTGCCTTCTGTTTTTACGATATATTGCAAAATAAGTAATTTACTCGATGCGTGTCCAGCTTGGTGTCGTAGGGATGTTTATTTAGACCGTAGTGATTCCACGAATTCCTCGGTAGCTTTTTGTTTCTTGACTTCAGAAAGTGGAGCTGCCCGCTTTTTGTTTCGAACATTACACTGAAACAAACGCACGGTTTAACAGCGTCTAGTAAACATTATTTTACAGTGTCTTTTCATATACTTATCCGCACACTTTACAATTAGTGTACCCCTGTTTATGAAGTCGACATTAATGCTGAGTATCGATAGTAAAACGTTGTTTTCTGGTGTGGGCGTAACGTCCCAGGGATCGTCCTGATGTTCTCGACGCCGTTAATCTATTCAAATTCATAACTTTTAAAAAACAAATCCTAAAGTTTTGTTTGTTGTAGGCACTCGTTTTAATCACACCCTAGTGGCACTGTCGTTAGTTTTTAGACTTTTCGTTTGAATTCCTTAAGACAAATGTATAACATTGATTTAACCCAATTTAGTTTAACTTTTTTTACTCGTTTACTTTCAGTTTAATCCCCAGACTCCTAAAACGTGTGTTGTTGTGGGGTTTATAGTAATTGTGGGTTAAAATGGTTTGTATTTATGTGTGCGTAGAGGGACCGCCCCCTTTCAACAGCACAAAAACACAACTGTCTGCACACATTCATGGTGCTTTTTACGGTCACGGGGACGGTTTCCGACCTTGTGTTTTTATGTTTCCAGTTTTGTTTTCCCGAGGCCGATCGATAAAGGAAAAATGTTTGGCTTTCATAAGTCAAAGATCTACCGAAGCAATGAAGGATGCTGCATCTGCAAAACCAAGTCCTCCAGTTCACGCTTCACGGACAGCAGACGATACGAGGAGACGTTCAGGCTGTGTTTTGGGTAAATACTGTTGATCATTTATATAGTGAGAATTTTCTAAGTTTAAATAACTAATTTTACATGTCTCTGATTTTATTAAGACTCTCAGAAGATCGTGTTGGAGACATTTGCAATGCATGTGTGTTACTGGTGAAGAGATGGAAGAAGCTTCCTCATGGCTCTAAGAAGAACTGGAATCATGTGAGTGATGTCTGTTTTTTAGTGCACTGTTGTGTACTATGACCTGTTACGAGTTAAGTAATTTACAGTCTGTTATGATTTTTGCCTGCAACGCTCAGGTGGTGGATGCCAGAGCTGGTCCAGGTTTTAAGATGACGAAACCAAAGAAAATCAAAAACGGCGATGGGAAGAAGAAAAGTAAACTAAAGAAGCTTTACAAGTTTAAGAGACAAAGTAAGCAGTTTTTAAAATATTAACCATTAAACTTCTAACATAATTTTATTGTGAGGGATTTTAAAAAAAAGCCAGATATTTTTTTTATTCTCTTAAAATCACCCCAGTGATTGGATAATACCAGAAAGAAAAGTCTGGCAGACAGGATTTGAATTTCATTTGTGAGTGTTCTGTTTTAGGTGTAGATCTGATTGCCTGAATATACCTTAATAGATTTGATGCAGAAGCTTTAATGTTAGTGAATAAGTTTCAGCTGAGTGGTGGAGCTCAAATGTTTTGTTTTTTTTTACTTCAAGCAGACTCAGACGCTCATAGCACAACCTCCAGCATGTCTCCTGCCCAGTCTCCCAGCTACAGCCACCAGTCGGATGACGGCTCAGACATCGAGTCCAAACAGAGACGCTCGACTCCCTCCATCTTCTCTTTCTTGGATCGTTCCTACTGGAAAAGGCAAGCTGTACTATTGGACTTTATGGCAGGACACATTTATCAGGCTTTTAAAAAAAAAATTGAGATTTAACTTTTTTTTTTTTTTTGCTTGTAGGCAAAAGGTGTGCTGTGGGATTGTCTACAAGGGTCGGTTTGGAGAAGTGATCATCGATCCTCGTCTTTTCAAGCCCTGCTGCAGTTCAAAAAAGCAGAAGACACTGACTCCAGCACAAGCGTCCACTCTTCCTCCACAGTTACCAGAAGACACGAATGCGAGTGAATGCTTTTGTTGAACCCCTCTGTGGGTCTATCTGTGGCATCCACCTGGATTTGTCTCCAGTGGCAGACCTCATTTCCATTCCCCCATTTTTTTTTTAGACTAGTTAATGTTTGTTCCTTTTTTTTTAATATGGGTATTTTTTTACATTTATATAGAGTTGAGTTATTTCTTTTATATAAAGCAGAAAAAAACAACAAAAAAAAACAACTTTGGGGCATTAGTGTTATTTATAGAATAAGGACACAAATGTTTAAAATCATTTTTGTTAATTGTTTTTTGTTATTTTTCAAATTAAATGATTATTTTTGTGTAAATATTTTTTTTAATCTTTACATATCAGGACTGCTCAATTTTTATATAACTTGTCAAACTGTGTATGAAAGATGCCAGCTTTTTTTCAACACCAGCTATTCTGTGTGTTGAAGTGGGTCTTTAACATTATGCTGCAATGATTTGTCGACCGTTTGCTCCACATGTAATCTGTATCCATTTACTTCCTTAGTACACGGTTTGTTTTTGATAACATCTAATCTGTAAAATTATTGGTTGTTTTTTATGTCTGTAGATGAGACGTGCTATCCCATGATCACATACGCAGCTTTAGCATGTCACAAGTTTGAAACACTCCTTTTTAATTTGTTCAGCAGTTTGTGCACATGGACATGTGGTTAGGCCATGCATGCAGTACATCCCTCTGCCTGTTGAAATGACAACTGTTTTTTTTTTGTATTTATGTCTTTGTAAAGTCCATTGAAATGACATTGCATGTTGTAAAGCAGATGCTTTGCTCTTTTTTTTTTTTTTTGTAAATACTGTGTTATGGCTCTTGGTATATCCCATTCTATTCAACGTGACTAAAACAGCAAACCACTACATCTGAAAGGTGCTGAAAACATGTTCTCTCTCACGCTAAGCCAGTTTGATCACACCTCTTTTTCTCAGGCACATTTTTCTAGAGGCGTTTGTTTTAGTTTGTGTTCTGTACAAAAGTAGTAAACTGCAGAATTTTACAGAAATACATTTAATTGCATTTAACTGTAGTAAAATTTCTCCTCTTTCTGTCAAATTGACCCCCACATACACACATTTTAATGCTCTTATTGGAGTGTGTTAAAAGAAGCAATTGTCAAAAGTTCAAACTATGCAGACATTTTGAATGTGAGGATTGCTATGGGGCATTCTATCACTTTCTCTTTTTAAGCTAGAGTAGTGGATCTTTCTATTTTCATTATTTTTTTTTTTTTACCAAATTGGCTTGTAAAGAGCATCCATTAATTCAGCAATAATGTTACATTCTCATTAGTCTTTGTCTCAAAATGTTATGTATGCCATTTTAAGAATAATGCTCTTATTGCACAGTTATTGCCATGGTGTAAACTGTCGATACTGCAGTGAAGATGGTTGCTTTTGATTTTATTTTTTAACATTTTGTAACCAAACTGAATGGACAGGCATTGCTCTGTAAAGTTGCTTAATATATGTAAACTGTTCTGCGGCAGGGTAGTTAAATGCTGAACATTTTTTATGATGATTAAAGAGACATGCTGCTTCCTTTTAAGCTGGAAAATAAGCTGTTTTTTATTCTTAGGGAGTTGCCATATTGATTTTAAGGTACATTTTTGGGATGTAAGATGTGCCTTATTGAATTACCTGATCTTTCCATAATGATTCGTGTAATTTATATTTATTTATTACTCAACCGTTTTTAAATGAGAATTTGAGGTAATTGGTGTTGAGCCTTCCAGAAAGTTTTTCCTCTTATTTTGTGCACTTCCTTTTGAACATGCAATGTATTTTTTGTATACTGTACCACAAAGTAGATCTGTATAATAAAAATTTGAAAAAGAAAAGAAAATTGTCATGCGGTATTTTATGTTGTACCAGCAGGTGGCGGCCAAGAGCAAAGAAGCAGGCACTTTTAAATCCAACAAGGACAAGCATGTTTTTTTTTAAAGGTTTATTTCATTCAGAAAATAAATCAAAATGTACATTACATTAAATAAATTAGAATGAAAGGGAGCAGATAGAAGAAATAATCTTATAATTTCTGCCCCTTTTGACACAAAATAATAAATTACATTCTCACTTTGAGCTTTCAGACAGATTCAACACCATCCTGCTCTAATCTTCACATTCGATCATAAACAAATCATGAAACACATTTATTTTACATTCTGATAATTACATATGACACTCGATTTGACGTGTATTTTAAATATATGTAGTGATTTTGCTTGTTTCATTTCCCTGTTAAGGTCGTTCCACAGTTTCACACCCTTCACAAAAATACAACGTTCCCTAATTGTTGTTCTAAATCTGAACCTTTTAAAGACATCAGTTCCTTTCAGCATGTAAACACTGATTCTCTTTACAAACATTTTTTGAGTATTTGTTGGTAAAGTATTTGTATTGGCTTTGTACATTATTTGTAATATTTTCCAATCCACCAAGTCATGAAACTTCAGTTTTATATTTAATGAATAATGGATTTGAGGGATCTCTACTATGATTATTATTTGTTATTATTTTTCTCTGCTTTTATTAAAGTAATGTTTAATGGCATAAAACAGACTGTGACCTATAGCAACCACAATATGTTGACTGAGTTTGGTCACTGGACACGTCGCCTCACTGTTGGTCATGGGAGCAGCAGGAAAGTCCAGGCCATCCTCAGCCACATTCACCACCTCATCCAGGTCCCAGGCCCGTCTAGAGCCTCCTGAGTTGGCCCAGAGTTGACTTAGGGACCACCAACAAGTTAACATTCGGTCGAAACGCCTACAAAGGAAATTCAATAGCTCCCAGGTCATGTGACCAACAGATTCAAAATCAATGTCCACTTGTGTTCCTAAACTGGACTAATGAAACAACAGTTTGTTTTTTAATCCAATTTTTAATTATTTTTATGGAAAATTATGGAATTTTGTTCACAAACTTCCAGGTCACGTGACCAAGAGACTCAAAATCAATGTCCACTTGTGTTCCTAAACTGGAGTAATGAGCCATAGCTAGCTATTGAAGAAAATTCTTTATAAAAATATTAATATAAAATATAAAATACTGTGAAATATGTTTGTGTCTCACTAGTCCAGTTTGGAGGTGCTGGTCCTCATTTCAGCTGCTTCACACTCGGCTGAGAACCTCCCCAGCATGAGCTGAAGGTCAGAGTTTGATGGAGGACCACATTATCTGCAAATAGACGAGATCCTTCTGCCAGCAAAGTGGACACCACGGCTGTGCAGTCCTTAGAGGTTATAAACAGAACTGGTGACAAAGGGCAGCCCTGGCGGAGTCCAGCCCTCACCAGGTCTGACTCACTGCTGGCTATGTGGACCAGACTCACTCTCCCCTGGTACAGGGACTGAATGACCCTCAACAAAAGCCCATCCACCCCAAGCACCCCCCACAGGGGGCCCCTGGGGCGCCGGTCATAACCTTCTACACATCAACATGGATTGGTTGGTCAAACTCCCCCTCCCCCTCACAAATTAAAGTTATTAATAATGTTCTATGATTCAAACAGCTTACTGTATAGAGAGACAAGTGTGGTGGCTTATGTGCAAATATATAGCTGTCCACTATGACCACTATCCATGAAAGGATTAAAAAATGAAGACCTCCAGCCTGGTCTGCCTCTACAGGAACTTCCCCTGATAATACAGCAGAGACATGTCCACCCATCCATCCATAGCCTTGGATGGATGGATGGGTGGATCTCATCCACCCACTATTTTCTCCTCTCCTTCCACCTGTTCCTACTTTATTTGCTTTATGCTTTTTTTTTTTACTATCCTGGTTTCAGGATTTCCTGATTGAGTCTTTATCTTCTCTTGCTGTGTTCCTTTAGTTTTGTTTTCCTAATTAAGTTTATTAGTGTGATATAAATCCACCTGCTCTCAGAGCTTTCATTCTGGTCCTTTCCTCCCCTCAAAATATGTGACAGCTTTGTTCTAAAACTTCTTCCTTATTCTGACGTTATGTGTTTTAAAAACAGAAGATTTGAAGTTTAGATTGATTCTAACTTAAGGAAGCATTGAAGGTAGACCTCGGTTTTTTTAATCTGTGTTTTTTTTCTCACTCTATTACTCTGTGAGGTTCATGTTAATGACATGTCTTGTTTTTGTCTTTATTTTGTTATTTTGAAGGTTTAGTCAGTGATATTAATGATAGACATGAAAGAGACAGAGAGCACAGTGATCTCAAGCAAACATTCTCACTTTAGTGGCAAATTTGTCACCTTACTGCAAAATGCTTAATAGTCAAATTAAGACTCTGTGTGTGTGTGTGTGTGTGTGTGTGTTGCTCTATATAGTGCATGATTTACCTCTCACCACATTTCCAGGCCGTTCTTCTTTAAGGGACCGTTTGCTCTGGTTCTGCTGTTGGTGGACTCTGACTGGGGGTCATGGAGGAACTGGCCCGGGAGAGCATCAGTCTTCTGGCCCGGTCTGCGTCTCACGCTGACCCTCCACGGCTCGGCTCGTTTGGAGCCGTGTTCATCATGCTGAAGTCAGCTCTGGGAGCCGGACTGCTCAACTTCCCCTGGGCCTTCCAGAAGGCAGGAGGGGTGACCACAGCCATCACAGTGGAGCTGGTGAGTTCTGAGGACAAAAGGCTCTAAACTAAGTCTCATTACTTTCTAGGAATCTGAAAAACTTTAAGTCTTTAATAGTTTTTCTGATCTGAAACTGCGATGCAGTTAATTATTGTTTAATCATGTTGGCCTGAATGCTGTGTGTGAAGGACAAAGATCTCCGTCTCTTCAAGGTGTGAAATATTTCTCACAGGTTCTCTCTAATGAAGCTCCTCGTTTTGAGGACCTGAATGGTCACTGTGCTGCATCTGACTGCCATTTACACGTGTGTGTGTGTGTGTGTGTGTGTGTGTGTTTAACGAATAAAATGCTTTCCAAGAATGCTCAGAGCCTCTGACTGAACTGAGTGTTTTTGTAACTTTTTTAAACTGAAGCTGATCCAGAGTTATAAATAAGTATTCTTATTTTAGTTTAATCAAAACGGTGTAAACATCTTCACAGGAATCTCTAATAACAGGATTGTTGCCAGAAAACATGATTTGCTCCTTAGATTTTCTCTGACTGGTTCAGATATTTTTGATCTTCCTGGAACTTGAATTTTCAGATGCTGTTGAGGAAAGTTCATAAACAATTTGAGCTTCTGCAATCAGTTCATTAAATACAGTAAATGCATGGCAGAGAGAGAGCCTGCTTCACAGTGATGAGTTATTATCTGACAATTAGGCTCATTTTGGAAAAAAAGTTTAATTTCAATATTCTTTAATGCTAATTGTGTTATGTCTGATTCACACTTTTTCAAGTTTTTAGGAGCTCTATCTTTTTAACAAGATTTGTATTTTCCTTTAAAAGCTGCTGAATCTTATACAGGTTTTCTGCCCTCTGGTGGAGGATTGAAGTATTGAATGGGCATGTGTAAATACTTTTTACATACATAATTGCACAGTAAATATAATATTAAAAGTATTTATTGTTATAATAACACTATCCAACAAATGTTTCAAATAATAAAAAATCTGAGTTTTATGATTATTATTTCATGTGGCTTTAAAGAGTAATAAAATGTACTTTCCTGAAATAAGTGATTGAATTTTATTTACTCCAACTAGAGTTGCTTTCTTGTGTTTTTCAGAAATTATAGCAAAATCTCAATAAATGATTTAATCTTTTTCAGAGGTCAGGTCAATTCAAACAGAAGATGTCACCTTAAAGAAGGATCAGAAAACAGAGTTACGCATCTGTCATGACAATAACACTAAACCATGGGTGAACCTGGGAAAACACATTTCCTAAGATGGGATAAAATACTTCACCCTCTTTGCTCTGATGAAACGATAAAACAAAACAGTAAATAGCAGCATTATAAGACGACAGCCTCAACAAATCACACCAAATCCAATATAAAATCAGATTTAATAGATTCAAATAATATAGCAGCACCATAATATAACAGCAATATCCCGTTTTAAAGGTGAGTGGAAAATATAAAAGTGTAGCAGTAATCCTAGCAGATAGCTGAAGTAAACATCTTTATCATCTCAAAGAAACAAAACAAAACAGTTTCTCCAGATAATGAGATTAAACTTGTTTACTGTTTATGAAATAAGTTAGATAATTTATGTTAAAAAGGCTTCAGAAATAATCACTGCAGGCATGGCTGTTCTTGACTTCCATACAAACGTGTGAATATTCAGAACAGGGTTCATATATAACATAAAATTAAAAAACAATGAAAATGTCCAGAACTTTTTGATCAAGTATTATAATTTTTAGTCTTTAACATGTTCCTGTTGCCTTCCTGCTTCACTGAGTTTGATGATTTTTATATTATTCTCAGACCTGCTTTTTGTGTATGTCTGCATCACTCTGCTCTGAAACTAAAGGAAGACTCGATCTGAGCGGCTCTCTTTCCCTCCAGGTTTCTCTGGTGTTCCTCATCAGCGGGCTGGTCATCCTTGGTTATGCGTCGTCTGTCAGCAGACAGAAGACCTACCAGGACGTGGTGAGGGAGGTGTGTGGACGAGCGGTTGGGAAGCTCTGCGAGGTCTGTTTCTGCTTCAACCTTTTCATGATCAGCGTCGCCTTCCTGGTGGTGGTCCAGGACCAGCTGGAGAAACGTAAGTGACCCGTCTGATGTTATGGTGCATTCACAGCTTCCTGTCCTGTTTGACTCCATAGAGGTCCTGTAGGAAATAAACATCCTTGAGTTTGGAAACACTTTCCCCATATAAACAAAGGAAATGTCTTTTAAATCACTATCTTCTGCTTTTATATTATATAATATTTAGTAATAATAAGTCTCATATGGAACCAGGATCAGCAGAAGACATTTTCTCCTCTAAAGTTTTTGTCCTGTTTCACATTTATCTGATTATAAAATATTCACCTAAAACAAACCACCAAAGTTCCACACAAACATAAAAACAAAAAGTTCATCATCCTTAACGTCCATGCACCGTTAGAAATGGAGCCGTGTATTAAATCATAACGTCCTCTTTATTCTAAACCTCCAGTGTGTATTTCGTTCTATGAGACGGTGACGGGGTCCAGTGAGGCTGAAATGCCTCATCACTGGTACACAGACCAGCGCTTTGCCCTCTTCATCATGTGCCTCATCATCATCCTACCTCTGTCCATCCCAAAGGAGATCGGCATCCAGAAATACACCAGGTGACTTAATGTGACGTCAGGGAAAATCTGCAAAGCACTTCCTGAATTAACCGTTTCTCTTCTTGTCAGTGTGTTAGGGACGCTGGCTGCTACGTATCTGTGTGTTGCAGTGGTTGTAAAGTTTTACCTGATGGACAGTCACACAGTTATAAAAACTCCAGCACACAGCCAGGGGTTGGTACTTATCTACTGTATCTTCTGTCAGTTGTATCATGTACGTCAGATAATAAGTGTATGTGTGTGTGTATGTGTGTGTGTGTGTGTGTGTGTGTGTGTGTGTGTGTGTGTTTCAGTTTGAGTTCGTGGGCATCCATGTTCAGTGTCGTCCCAACTATTTGTTTCGGCTTCCAGGTAGAAACACAAAAGATCACTATATGTTGTTTTATCTGCTTCCAGATTATTTTTTCTTAAGACATTTTGTTATAACATGTGATCTTCTTCAGTTTGGATGTTGATAACATTAGCTTTTAGAAAATTAGAAAAAAAAAAAATAAAATAAAAAAAAAATACGATGGTTGTTTTAGAAAAGTTCTCTCCAATATTTTCCTGATTACATAAAATTCAAGGCATGTTTGATAGACTGTTTCGCCGCACATTAAATTAAATTCCAATTTAATTCAAAAATACTTTATTAACCCCAGAGGGGAGGTATATGTCGTAGAATCTCATTTAAGTTTCATCAAAGACTGGTTGTAGATGATTTTAGCTGTGGGCATGAAATTAAATTTAAATTTATTAAAGCAGGAAATAGATCAGTGAGCTCCAATCTAAGTTTTGATTTTGCATTTATTTCTTAAAAGTTCTGCATGTTTGCATTTCTAGGAACCATAATATGTCACGTTAATTCTTCTCAGTCAGAACTGTCACAAATACATGCTTTATGGGGAGCAGAGGGATAAAAAAGTGTTTTATGACAAAACCAGGATCAGGTTTTAAACTTAATTAACCCTTTTAGACCCAACACATTAAATAATATTCAGAAGACTCTGATTTTTTCAAATTTGAAGCATTTGTTTGCTAATGATAATATAACAATCTGACTTTCATATTAAATTCACCAAGCAGTTACATAATACAACACTAAATAAAAATTTCACTTGACACGTTCATAGATGATCCATAAGCAGGAAGAAAACCCTTAAGACTGCAGCTTTTTGAGGAAAATACAAATCTTGTTAAAAAGATAGAGCTCCTAGAAACTTAGAAATGTGTCAGGAAGGTGGGACCCAAAGAGCAGCAGGAGGAGGAGGAGATGCTTCAAGCTCACCAAAAGGATTTATTAACAAAAACAGGACTCTTCTACACAGACAGGAATCAGGGAGCAAAAACAGACACAGGAGGGTTTAAATAGGAGCAGGCAAATCAAGAGAACAAGGAGCAGGTGAGGGCAATGACTGATTACTGGGAGAACATGACAGACAGAAAAGCAGAACATGAACTAAACAGAGAACAGGCATGATAAAAAACACAAAACATGGACCCTAACTAAACCAAATAAAGCCTTAATCATGACAGAAATGTGTCTATTACATATGTGTGTGTTATATATGTCACAGTGGGTCTTAAAGGGTTCATTTTTGGAATAAACAGACAGAGTACCATTTGCTTCCAACTCCGAAGTGAAATAAACATAAATCACATTGAATTATATGTTCCTGCGTTCCTCAGAACATAAAATAATCCTACCAACCAACCAACCAACTGACCGACCGACCAACCAAATAAATGAATCCCAGAAGGATATTGAATAAGTTCACGATTTTCTATCCAACCAAACAGTTTTTAAGGAACCTTCCTGAATTTCCTATTTTCTTCATAGTTGGATGTTTATCCTGAGGATGTTCTTCTCTTATCACACGATCTATTAGCGACTCTCCTCCTCTGTTGTACTAATGCAGAAGAAGAAGCTTTTAGATGATGCTCTTCAGTCACAAAGACTCTAGAGACAAACATCAGTGAAGAACATCAATAATTATGTTAGAGGTTAATTATATTATTGACTCCATAAGCCAGAAATCCCTCTGATATGAGTGTAATTTCTGTGTGTGTGTGTGTGTGTGTGTGTGTGACTGCAGTGCCATGAAGCCTGCATAGCCATCTACAGCAGCATGGAGAACCAGCAGCTCTTCCACTGGGTGGTCATCGCTGTGCTCTCCATGCTCTTCTGTTTGCTCATCTACACTCTCACTGGTGAGTTTACCCATCAAACACCTGTCCTGCTCTCACCTGAACGCCCTGCATCCAACCCCTGGTCTCCCTCTCCAGGCGTCTACGGCTTCATGACGTTTGGGCGAGACGTGGCCTCAGATATTCTGATGTCGTATCCAGGAAACGACGTGGTCATGGTCATCTCCAGACTTCTTTTTGGGATTTCCATCATCACCATCTACCCCATCATTCTGCTCCTGGGCAGGTACTCCCCATCAGAGTGGAGTTGTGTGGAGTTGTGTTTTATTGTGTGTTTCCATGTGTCTGGAGGCTGTTGTGTGTCTGTAACAGGTCTGTAGTCCTGAACCTGATGCTACGAGTTGAAAGGCAACGTCGAGGAATCGTCACTCACTCCTTTGAGAGTCGCTGCAGAGTCCTTCTGACCGTGGCCTGGATCACTTTCACCCTCCTCATCGCCATGTTTGTCCCAGACATGGCCGACGTCATCAGTGTTATCGGAGGAATCAGCGCCTTTTTCATCTTTATCTTCCCTGGTATGCATCTCAGTGAGAACAAACTGATATTTTTTATTTTAGATTGGATTTATATTTGGTTTGTGTGTCTAAATCTGTGTTTTCATCTAAATAAAATGACCAAAGCATTAAAAAATACACAAAATATTGTTAGAACTCATATAAAACAATAGGGTCCCTTTCAGTTCCAATGAGAAGAATGCTGATTTTTTTTGTGTGTGTGTGAAGGTACACAGGTAAAATTATTTTAATTTTTACAAATAAAAATCCCTTGACCGCTGGAGATAGGCACCAGCTCTCCCGCGACCCTCTGTGGAGGATTAAGCGGCTACAGAAAATGGATGGATGGATGGATGGACAAATAAAAATCTATGGTGTGTGTGCATATGTTTTCAGCACCCTTTACACCCCTAAATAAAATCTAATGCAACCAACTGCCTCTAGGAGTCACCTAATGAGCATCATGAAGACTAATTAACACAGATCAGGGATGAAGTTGTGCAGAGTTAGGTTATTAAAGCATATCCCAGGCGTTGAACATCTCACTGTTCAATCCATCCTTCAAAAATGGAAAGCATAACCTACCAAGACATGCTGTCCACCCAAATTGACAGGCAAGACAAGGAGAGCATTAATCAGAGAGGCTCATGGGAACTCTGGAGGAGCTGCAGAGATCCACAGCTCAGGTAGGAGAATCTGTTCACAGGACGACTCTACACATGCAGCCAGAGCTACGACAGACTGGTTTAGATCAAATATTGACTTGGAAATCTTTTATTCAGATGCTCTTCATTTAATCTCACTGAATTGAAGCTGTTTTCTAAAAAATGGGTAGTTTCCAGTTAAACGTGCAAAGCTGGTAGAGACAGACCCCAAAAGACCTGCAGCTCTAGTTGCAGCAAAATATGGTTCAACAAAGCATAGACTCAGGGGGGTGAAAACATACGGACGTAACACTTCAGATTTTTGTTTGTAAAATATCTTGAACATCAAGTCTCACTTCCTTCCACCTCTATGCACTACTTTGTGTCATAAAATCCCAATGAAATACATTTAAGTTTGTTTTTGTAATGTGATAAACTATATGCAAAAGTTCAAGGGTCCAGAAGACTTTCACATCAAACGTTTCCCATCAAACGTTCACTAGAGAAAAAATTGTTTAGCAAACAGTTTAAATGGTTACAGACTGCCAGCAGGCAGGAAGCAGTGTCTTTCACTGTGTTGAAGCTTCATATTTTCTTCATTTCCACTAAATAGTTTTGTAAATAAAACAGATTGTCCAACCAAAGCTATGATCATCTTTGTTGGTCAGCTGATGGATCAACTTATCTAATGTAATAATGATCAAATATACAATATTTTACAAATTCACATTGATTGTGGGAAGCTGCAACATAACAAAAGTCTGTTTGTTTCGTGTGCTGCAGGTCTTTGTTTAGTGTTCACAATGCAAACTGAAGACGTCTCTCCACGAGTCAGGTGAGTGGACCAGGGGATGGCGAAGGGAGAGAAATGATCCATTGAAGTTGATGCATCAAAACAACGATGCCCACTTTAAAATTGTTTTATTTATTCACAACTCATCAGACCAAACTCAGTTTTCTTTAGGTCAGTTCAAACGTCCTCCACAACCAGAGATGAGTCTTGTTCAGATGTTGATGAACTGAAGCTCTGATCATTGCAGGTCCGTTCTAACAGTCTGGGGCGTCGTAACAATCACGGTTGGAGCTTTCATCTTTGGACAGAGCACCACCATCGCTGTGATGGAGATTTTCCACAAGTTCTAGACCTCCATCCAGCTTCACCCACCTAAACAGCAGCTGCTGTTTGTACGGCTGAATTTTGAGTTTGTAAAAGTGGTTTTTACTTGTAAATATAAATATCATGAATGTCTTAAGTAGAAAATATGTGATGCTGTTTTCTTGTGCATGTATAAATCTTGAATTAAATGTGTTGTTTTGAGTAATAAATGATGAATAGCTGCACAAAGTGTGTCTCACCTGTAATTTGTTGCAGCAGTAATATTTATTAGATTTGTTAAAGTCTGCCAGAGGGCAGTGTTGCACCATTTCAGAAACATTAATCTGTGTCCTTTCCAGTCACATAATGTGTGTTTACTGGCAGCACAAACAAGAGAAAACCAACTCTTTTTAAACTCCTCCTGTAAAACAAACATATAAGTGAGAAACTATTATTATTAAAGCGAACAGACTCTAACATGTTACATCCTTCAGGTGAAGCAAGAATTAAAAATCTGACTCTGACCTGTTTAAATTCTTTTCCTCATTAATAAGGGGACCACAGAGCTGATATGAATCTGCAGCTTTCACACTGATGGCTGACGTTTGCAGAATTCAGCTCTTTATTCAACCCGAAGCTTTTGTCACACTGCCTGCAAGCGTACACGTCTGTGTTGTAAGGGATGATTTATAAAGTAATAACTCACAGTGAATCTGTCTGGAGAGAAAAATAAAAGCATGCATACAGGACATCACTTACCTGCTTGGACACAAATGACTCTTTTAAACTTAAAAACGCTGCAGCTTTCATCAGTTCTTCTTACATAACAGATATTTTTATCTTGTGGAGCATTACTCTTAAGACCTTAAACTGTGATACTCTTTCTGTGTTTAGCCCCTGGGATTATATTTTGACCAAATTATTAAATCCATTAAATGCAGGAGGAAAAAAAATTCCTTGAAATCACTGATAAATCCTGCAGCTGCACTTTGTGTAAACCAGCCTCCTGGGTTTATACAGGAGACCCGACTGCTATAAAGAGATCAACACGTCTGCTCTCTATACAGGGAAAAAACATTTTAGAGTTTCCTGCCATGAAAAATAAAAGTTTAACTTCATAACAGGAACAATAGAATATGATGGGAATGTCTTTAAGCAAAATAATAAATTAGTTTCGAGTTAAATTAATCCTATTCACCATGTGTTAATGGCATCACACCGACGCTTCTAACTTTAGGAACATTTTGACTAAACAGGAGCAGTTTGGGTGTATTTTTAGAGAGAGAGTTAGAATTTTGCGAAGTGGGTTTCTGTGGAGTAGCTACAAGTTATCAGTGTCTTACCTGCAGAAAACAGACAGAATGAGCTCAGTTTGGATAATCGGGGGAAATTCTCAGCTAGACTGAAACCTGTTTAAATAATCCCTCATTTTTACAAATGGCTGAGAAATTTGTAGTTTTGTTCCCACGCTTTTTGACTTAAAACATTTTATCAGTCTAGTCAGATCCTTTATTAATTACAAATTTACTTTTTAGAATCACATATGTTAATAACAGGATGGAGTAAAAACTGAACAAAATTACTCTTCATGGGCTCCACAAGTACATAAAAATGGTGAATTTTTTTCAGTTTTTCTGATGGGAAATAAACAAGATGCTGTCACATCCTGTACCCTTTGAGTTTGTTTTTTCTGCTTCTCCCGTGTTTCCCCGTGTTCCTCCTCCTGTCTCCTTCACTAATCCTCCACAGGTGTTTCACATTGAGTCCATCACTAAAGCCGTTTATACTTCTCCGTCAATACGTTTGTGCTCACACGCACACGTATTGACGGAGACATTTTTTTGATTTTTACTTCTCCGTCAGTGTTGTGTTGATTGAGTTTGAACAGATTGATCTCGAGGAACAAACAATGTTGTGAAAAAGAATTAAACAGGAGTGAGGAGACTGCAACAGGAGTCTGTTGAATGTCCGTCCGTTCAGTGAGGACGAGGCAGACGACAAGCGAATATGTAGCTCTTGTTTAACCCTTTAAGGACACTGATGGATGATATAAATGTTCGTACTTCTTCTGCCAGACGTTTCTCGAGCTGATCCATATCTGCTTCCGCGAGATTCTACTATTCCTACTCTGTTGATACCAGCATCAAGCCGGAAATGATCACGAGGTGTTGAGCCGACCAATCAGAGACGTGCGCTCTCCGTCTCGTTCGACGGATAGTTAGAAAAGTGAGCTCGACTCCGTCCGTCTTTGCGTGGATGTCGGAGAGCTCTTGCGTCGACGTATAATGGCGTTGCGTGTCTCCGTACCGACACAGACGGAGAAGTATAAACTAGCCTTAACTCAGCTGACCCTCGTCTCTCTGGTCACCTTCCTCTCCCATTTACCTTCATCTAGTTTTTTCACTCCCTGTTGGTTTCTTTTGTTGTAACCTGTTGTCCTATTTTTGTGATTGAGCTGTTTAATAAACCCTTTTTGAGTTCACTTGCCGCCTCCTGACTCCTCTGCACACATAACCCTCAAATCGTGACCGATGCAGTAAAAACCCGTGACATTTGGCTAAATGGCTTTGACTTGTTTTAGGTGGAGGACATTTGCTTGAGTTAAGAGTCTTTAATGATCATTTCTCCCTGATTCTTCAAACTGAGATCGCTCTGACTGATACCTGCTGCAGGTGAGATATAACAAGTCAAGAGAACCCAGATCTAAACTCAGTTGAACTCACCTTAAACTACAACTTTAGAGCTGAAAACCACCTTTAAGCTCTTCACTGATCTCAAACACCTCATTCCACCTCGAGAACACGTTTACAGACTCACTGAATGAAAACAAAAATGTCAACATTTCACACTTAAAACCTTAAGGAACCCAAATGTTGGTGAAACTATACAATCATGTCAGAATTTTAACTGGATCCAATTTAAATTTCAGTTTTAAAATCCTCCAACAGATGATTTTTTTATAAAGTCTGTCCCAAAACAATGAACTGAGCCACTGTGACACCTCCAGCAGGGCTGAAACCATTAATTATTCCCTGTGTTAGATTATCTCAGCCTCAGAAAAATCATTTCCAGCTCTCATTATTATGCTGTCCCCTGTAGCTACCTTCTTACTGAATCATTGCTTGTAATGCAGGCGTCTCGCAGCGTTAATTAAATAGCAATTTACGGTGACGTCCCTTCTAAACGTTTAATTGTTTCTGATAAGAGTGTCAGCAGGAAGCCTGAGTGAAAACGGACGTTATTCATATTGCTTGTGTTCGCGCCGTCACACTGATTGAAATCTTCATGCCTTTTGTGTCCAGATTGAATAAAAAAAGAGGTTTGTTTCATTACATGATAAGTCATCGTTTCCTGACTGCTGGTGTTTGTCTCCACACAGAATAAGAGCCGTGGTGAAACTCACTGCTTGGCTCAGACTTTATGAATGATGTCTGTGAGCATGTGTTTCTGATAGAAGATCCTACCTCTTTAGCTTATTGACACAAAAAATGAGTTTTAATGTCAGCTGATCTGAAAAGCACAACAAAGGTTGACCAAAGTTTTACATATCAATGAAATGTAGTATACATATATATTTTTAAAAAGAGAAAATGAATAACAGGACAGAGAAAACCCCACACTATTAGTGTTATTTGGGTGTCAGATAGAGCTGGAAGCAATCGCAGAGGATGAAAGATGGGCTTTTGGATTTTGAATATTTTAGGAAGGAAAATTTGATAAAGTGTATAATTTCCCAGGTTTACTAGTGCAAACTATATGTTATCGATGTGCAATTAGCTCCTTTAGTGACAGACTGCTGTATCCTAAATGCAGGAAGGAGGTCCTTCCTCCCAGCAGCTGTTATAACTAGCCATCACCCCTCCAAACAACCTGCATAAAGGTTTACATCTCTGCTGTTTTCTTGCACGGTATTTTTTATGCATTAATATTTTTGCACGCCCTTCAAAACAATAACCCTATTCAGTTTCGGTGAATCAGTATCTGACTGACATTTAATGATTGTACATTATTTTTACTTATATGCTGCTGTTGTAACATTGTTGTTATGATGATTTTTTTAGTCTGTATTCTTATTTGTCATGGACAGAGTTGTGGAAGTCTGAGCCACATCGGATCAAGTTCCTGGTCCAGTCTTGTAGCTCAGCCAACCTCTTCCACTGGGGTCTGGTGGACACCCCACGACGCTCACTCTGCCAGAGACGAGGGTCTTTAGACATACTGAGTCAGTAGGAAGGAAGTAAAGTTTGTTTATACTGTATAGCGCCTTTCACAGATATACATCACAAAGCGCTTTACAACATAAGCAGCTGTCCAAGAGCGCTAGGGGAAGGGCCTTACCGTTGGCACCACAACCAAGTGCTGAGAGTCATTGCAGAGGCCATCAGCAGTGGGATCTCTTGTAGTAGACACCAGCAACCAACAAGGCAAAATATCACCTTTGTGAGAGCAGGGGAGAAGCCACTTCATTGCTAAAATCAGCCAGGGGGGCTGCTCGTGTCAGCAAGGGACTGGCAACTTAAAGCTGACCTGGGGAGACAGCTCAGATTCCCAGAAAACATTGCAGTGACCACTCTCAGGCCAGATATTGTTCTGGTCTCAGAACAAAGTGGTTCTGCTGGAACTGGCTGTGCCCTGGGAGGATTGGATGGAGGAGGCCAAAGAGGTCCAAGTACGAGGAGCTGGTTGGTGAATAACGAAACAGGGGGCGGAGGACCTGGTGTAACCCCATCGAGGTCGGGTGCAGAGGGTTCACCATGCAGTCACTATAAAGGCTCTCAATATGTTAGGAATAAAGGGACTGCACATGAGGAAAGCTGTCAAGATCATCTGGGACGCTGCTGAAAAGGCGTCAAAATGACTGTGGATCAAGAGGAGTGATCCGTGAACGCAGGCTGCTCAGACACAAGCCAGGTCCTGATCAAACCTGGTGGGGTCGCCTGGGCGAGGGTGTGTGAGACCCGAAACACCCAACGACCCCAGGATACATCACTAATGATGTGTCTGAGATGCACTATTGGTGTATGTTAAGAACCTTTAATATATTTTATCTTTATGTGAATCTGTTTGTTCTTGACTTGCCGTCACTTTGCTGCTGGTGAGCCTGAATTTCCCCACTGAGGGTCAATAAAGGGCTATTCTATTCTATTCTTTTATGTATAAATTCATGTGTAGATTAAATAGCTCTGCTAATGAGATAATAAAAGTTTTAGCCTCACCAAGTGACACGAGATATACATCATTGTCTTGAAAACATTTAATTTATTTGACCATCTGTTATTTTTATGTATTGCTGTTATGCGTTTTATCTTCTACTTTATGTATTTTATTTGATGTACTGGACTTGTGTTTCTGTTAATAAAGTATATATACATATATTTTTATTATGAAGAGGTAAACTCTTCCAAAGCCATAGGCAGCAGCTCCTCCAAAGACCTGATCACTTTTAGATTTTAGACTGAAGAGGAACTGGCTGGTTGATCAGAGTGCACCAACAAAACCAACATCATTCATTACAAATTTGGCAAGACAAGCAAATAATATTGAAATATGTTTAATTTGATTTTGCTCAATTTATTTTAATTTACATTCATTGCAGTTCAGTTATGGTAGTCTGGTTTGAGGGATTTAGCTTAAAGCAACAACTTTGTCAAAACATGTTTATAAGACTAGATATTGTAGCCGTTTATGATAAAACTACAAACATGGGTTTTTGGAAAGGTAAAATCTTTAGGAGCTGTTGGTGAAGGTGGTGCTGTTCAGCTGTTTTCTCACTGACGTGTGAAAGTTTTCAGGACTTTTTCACGTTTATGAGTGCAAAAAGCAAAATCATCATCCCCTCCGGCTTCTTGATTAATTTATTTATGATTGTAAACATGATCCAGACCGTGAACCATTCAGTTCTAAACGCAGCTGCCAAATTTTGAACCACACAGAAACGTCATTATCAGGTCATTTGTTGTAAATGCATCTAAACCCCGCCTCTCTGTGTACTCCTAACAGAGTTGTGGTCATGATACGCCAAATTAACTTGTGTGTTCGGGATTTAAAAAAAATGCAGACAGCCAACACAAATGAACACATTAAGCAGTGTTTATATCTCAGTAAATCTGCATCATTTGTAAAAATGGCCTGTAATAAAATAAAAGAGTTCGTGTACAGGTCACATAAATTCACCATCTGATCACTTAATCCAGACCGAACTGTGACTGCTGCAGAGCTCACACACAGCAGATGTCAGCAGAACAATAATAGGACACAGAAGACAGATTATGTTTATGCTGCACGATTCAAATAAACATTTAATTAAACTGGACATCTTTTGTTTTTAAAGCACACAAGAGTCAGTAGTGGGACCACCTCTACCAGAAAACGAGAGTCTCTGATGTTGATTCAGCAAAAGATTAAAGAAGATCATCAACAACTCTACAAATTATCTACAAAAAGAGCCAGAAGTTTTATTTTTAAATGTAACATCAGTTTTAATCTGTGATTTGAATTCATCATTAGAAAGCTACAAGGATATTCAGATTTAGCATTTTTACTGATGAGCTTTATCGTAATGAAATCATATAAAGCTACATAAAACGTGTGGAAGAGAAGCAATAAAACCAGAAATAAAGTCCTAATAATATTATTTTAGTAGATTCCATATTAGTGTTAGAGAAGGTTATTATCATTTTCTTGTGTCAAACTGCCAGAATCACTGCCTGGCTCAAATACGGTAATAACAAGAAAATAATCAGAAATTGTGCATATATATATTTCAGCAGTTAGACTTTATTCCAGTCCACATCTTTTTAGCTTTGTAAGAAAAATAAGAATTCAATGAGTAAACAGAACAACGAAAATCTTAAAAACATTTGGCCTCATAGTAGTTTCTCATCGAAATAGAACATTTCAGTGCTCTCACTCTATTCTTTCATGTGAGAACTTTTTATCCCCTCACTGAGCCTGAAAATAAACCCATTTTCTAAAGAAAGTCTAAGAAACTGTAAGACTTTCTGTAGCATGAACTTAAACTCAAACCATTCCTGACTTAAAACTTTACACATGCTGTAAGATTTTTTTTCTGATAATTCAGTATTTTACCCTGTAAAAGTTCTCATCCAGGGCAAATTTGACCTAAATAAATATCCATAACAAGGTATTATTTTTGAATTTTTAATATCAGAACTTGGACATTTTGACCAAAACTTGCTATAAACTAATTCTGCAAACACATGGAGATAAAATCATTTAGCCATTTTATTTTATTTAACAGAGGTTCAATTAAAAAACATCTAAATCATCTGCAGGCACGACAGGTTATTATTATGAACACCTGAAATAAATCTAACTGTTCACATTTATAACAAATTGTAAATTATAGCAAAGTTTTCTGTGAACAAAGTTAATTCTGTCTTAAAAGACCACAAACAAACAAGAGACACAGCTTTAGAGACGTGTACATGTATTATTTAAATGTAAAAGTTCAGCATTATTCAGACTTTCTCAGACATAAATGGAAAAACTTTATTTGCTTATAAAACATTGAAATAATTCTTAAAATAAAAGTCAGATCAGTCAAAAACACTGATGTTTTCTGAAGCTTTAAAACGTGTTTACATCACACCGAGTGTAATCAGACACATTTAATCAGGCTGACTGTAATAGTTTGGTTGTGATGCTAGCAGCATTCTGCTTTCATCAGTCTGTTTATAAATAAATACCAATATTCCTGTAGTACGTTAAACTGAGCTACATTCAGCTACATCAGCAGCAGAAGGCTTTCATGGTTTCAGGGAGAAGAAAAGAGTTTTGACATAGAGATAAAACCTCAGAAACAATAAGGTACGTCCCAGAGTGGCAGCTCATTAAACTTCACTATGACTGCATGAGTACATGCAGCTTCTGCTGGATGATTTCAAAGTTCATGCTCTGCAGGAACTCAGTCAGTCCTCCGGTGAGCAGCTCATCCATGGGAACAAGCTGCAGCACTTGTTTCTCACCTTCACACGGTCTATTTTCACCTGCGCCCTCCTCTCCTCCTAACACCTGACTCATGCAGCTTTGGGCTTCGGTCAGAACCGGAAGCATCAGAGCAGCAGCTTCGGGGCAGAAGTCAACACACACGAGCAACGCCCCGACCTCACCGGAGGGGGGTGGACACCTGTACGACACCGAGCAGAAACACGAGTGCAGGAATAGAACAATGGCTGCCGTCACACGGGTGAGGGCAGAAAACACAGGCAGCAGCAAGGCATCGCCAGAGCTCAGCGTCTGCAGGGAGAACACAACGCAGCCTAAAAGCTGCTGCTGGTACAGCGGCTCCCCGTCATGCAGCAAGATGCCGCCTCTCTGAGGAAGTGAAGGTTCTGCACAGAACCTTAGAGATAAATCCTCCACTTGGTTCTCAGCAGCAGTCCACACTGAGCTGCTGCCAAACACCAGACACTGTTTCTTCTTTGTGTTCCCCACAGAGTCAGCTCTGAGGATGCCAAGACCTGCAGCTTTAGACAGAATGGATGCTGTGGAAACCGGATGGCAAGAGGCACAAGGGGATGAAAGGGTCCAGTTTACATCTGTGTCCACCAAAGCTTCATTCAAATGGTTCAAAAGCCCTCCCTCACAAAACGGAGAGTTTCTGACTGCAGGCAGCGGCGCTCCAACAATAACATACCATGAATCTATGTGTAAGCTAGACAGAGGTCCCTCTAACACACAGCCTGTCTCTCCATCCTCAGAGTGGTGACTGTGTATCCTGGTGGAGTGGCAACTCCTCTCAATTCGCTCCCTCCAGTTCAGGGTCTGTAGCTCCCTCCGCTCATTGAACGAGCCCATTTGTTTCTTCTGTCCTGGAGATCGTACTGCTGACGCGCTGCAGCAGGCGGGACTCACCGTATTACGAGAAATCCATCGACTTCGTGGGAGAAAGCTCACCTAAATGGAGAAACGATCAACCAAGTTCATATCAGACATTTAAAGAGGCTTTTCATCAGGTAAAATGAAGTCTGAGACCACTATACATCAAACAATCCTTTGAATTTTTACTTATTTTAGCAAAACCTCAGCTGACAGGAAAATATCCATTACTGAAAGTAGTGGAAGCTCCATCTGAAAGCTCCAAACAGCTACTAAAATAAAATCTTAGGATTTTAATCAACGTGTTGTGAAAACATCCTACCTGGAAGCGCTGCAGGTATTCGTGAGCCACACAGTCCCTGATGTGTTCGAGCTGCTGCCTCTTCTCTGCTGTTACGCCTTCAAACAGTCGCAGGTTTTCTCTGATCGTGTTCACCTGCAGATTGTGGAAATATGAGCACACCTCCTCATGCTGCTTCAGAAACGACTCTGGGAGAAGAGAACCGGGGAAAAGAGCCTCTCGGTCAGCCAGACTCGGTCCATAATTACGGATGAGTTTTGAGAGCAGAGGCCTCACAGCCTCTTTGCTGTCATAGTTCAGACACACAACGTAAACCTCAGAGTTTCCTGATTTGCTGGTGGCAGGTTTGAAAACATTGACGGAGTGGAAACAGCAGTTGAGCAGGTAAAGTAAGCAGACGGAGGAGTGTTCGTACAGGGTGAACATTTTCAGTACAAAGGAGCCACCGGGGCTCAGGAGCAGCAGTGCAGCTGTGACCTCGCAGTAATGGAGTGACGCCACCAGTGCCTCCTGCTCATCAGGATTCTCCTGACAGTCGAAACTCCCATCTGCCGTCACCAAATCAACTCTACGCATGTTCGACACAAACGCCTGCAGATCCAGCAGGTGTTTCTGGACCATGATGTTCCCCGTGTTGTCTGAGCCAAAGAACCACCAGGGCAGCGTGTTGGCGATTAGCCGATCATCTGCGATGGTCGTGCCCCCCCCGTTCGCCTCGTGGTATGGATTCAGAGTGTTGGCGGCCCAGCTCCAGTCACAGTAATGTGTGGACTTGCTGGTTTTCATGTAGTGGTTCAGAGCAGTTATAAAAGCACCAGGAGCTTCACACAAGTGAACCGAGTTCAGCTCACCACTCTGAAGAGCCTCCTCTGGAAGAAGGCGAAAGGTTCCAAGGATCTCGTAGAACTTGCACCAGGCCTGAGTGCAGATCTCAGCGTTGGCAGCAGAGCGAACGGCACTGATCACCTTCCCGGCCCGATTGGTGGAGTTGGTGTGTTGATGCCACACCTGTATGTTCTTGTCACTGAGCTGGTTCTTCACCGTGTTCAGAGATGCCTTCAACTCCTGCAGATGCTGGTACTGCTCCGCTGGGCGTTTGAGTGCAACATTCGGGTTGGGAATGCTCCACTCCCCACCGGATGGCTTCACGTAGGTTCTAACTTTGCTGAACAGACGTCGTATCTCTGCTTGTGTTTCAGGATCAGATGCCATCATACTGCTCAACTGCTGCTTGCCGACCTTCCTCTTGGTGCCATTACCTGAGCTCATCCTCCACACCTGTTGAGGAATAACAACATAAAAAAGTGGAGACATAATCACTTCAGTCCAGATTTCTAAATAACAAATAGAATTAAATCATAGCAGCTGTTTCTCTGCTTGTGTTCACAATCTAGATGGATGTGTTGACAGAAGAGGGTACTTTATTGACAAGTACTGTAAAACGAGTCTGAAATACACAGTGCTGTGAAAAAGTATTTGCCCCCTTACAGATTTATTCTGTTTTTGCCAACTTGTCACATTAAGACAATTTTAGTTTCAGACAAATATAACCTGAGTAAATATAAAATGCTGTTATCAAATAATTTGATTCTTTGAGGTAGAAAAAGCTATCCAAATATCCTATGTAAAAAAGATGTTGCCTTCAAAAATGTAATAACTGGTTGTAACCCTGTTTGATTGTTGGTATGATGTTCTTTTTATAAAATAGTGACAGGAGGACACACATAAAATATTTTTAGACAAAAGTCTTCAGCATCATCAAAATGTTAGTTTTTCAAACGTGAGATACTGTCTGATACTGATATTTGTTTGTTGATCTGAAATATCAGTGAAAAAACCAGTAAGAATAAATCTGAAAGGGGGAAATATTTTCCACAACACTGTTAAAAAAAAAAAAATCAAATTTGAGTTTTTCCAACATAAACTCAAATGTATTAGAGCATAAAGAACATTTTTTTACAATCTGCCTCCAAGTCGATTTTATGAAAATAAAAAAATATATTCTTATTTTACATAAAGTTATCCACATTACTTATCATAACTAGTATTTATCTTCTTTGTTGCATTTTTTGCCCTTTTTTTTTTCTCCATTTTTCAAAAAGCCATGCCTTATAATGTATGATATCCAAACTAACAAATGTAAACTTGAAGCTTTTATGAAATATTATATACAGTTTTCTCTTTATAATAACGCTGCTGATTTGGTACTTCATAAAATGTGACTTCATATGAAAAGGTTTAGGTGGCTGAGCTTTGATAAAACCACAAAGCCTCGTCTCGCTGTCATAAATGATGGCGAGAAAATGGAGAGAAGACTGTAAACCTGAGTCCAGCAGGCAGCCTACTACGTGCTGTAGTTGATCCCCAAATTATTTACAACAACACGACGAACGGAGACGGGCTTATCTTTTAATGAAACTCTAAAACTTCTCACAGACCGACTGTAAAGACTTTGTCTTTCAGAGAACTGTCTCTGCTGTCGTCTCTTAGGACACAAAACTACCTGTAAACAAATCAGAAACTCACCGAACTACAGCCTCATCACCCGGAAACAAAAACACACGATCACGTGATCGAAAAATGCTATGCGCATGCGTGAAAAAAGTAGGAGGGGCTTGCTCTTAAAGGTGCACCTCTGAAAAATAAGAAATGTTTTTGTAGACTTGCGAAATACGGTAGTTAGAAAATAAGAGGTGTTTTTGTTTTTAAACATTTTTTATTTAAACATCTTTTATTGTAACGCCCTCTGAGGAAAAAGGAGTGCAGAACAGCCTTCAGGGATTTTAATGGATGCTTTCTGTTCTGTGGTAGATGACACATAGCATCAAACATGTAGGGGGATTATGGATCTATATGGTAGGATTTACTGCACCATGGCATAAACTTGTAAGCTGGTACACTAACTGAATGTTTGACTGTATATCTGAAAAGTAAAGAGTCAAATCAAGAGTTTCTATTGAAGTACTTCCCAGAAAAATGGTATTGAGGCATTAAAGGGAAATGCAGCAGCCCACCTATTAGTGAGTAGCAAAAGGATCAGAGAATTTAAAAAGCTTAAATATATGAACAAAACAAAAACACTCACTCACTCAACACTAATGCAGAACACATATTCTATTTACATCAAGCACTTTTAAATTGGTTTCAGATAACATGCCTGCTTTTTAAAAGTGGACACATTTTGACAAACTGTTCTCAAACAATAATTTTCAAAAGTGTTCTGGAGTCTTAACAGTGGTTTCCGCTGCAGAATCGTTCTGCATCAAGACCCAAAGATAATAAACAGTAATTGTTTTCAGCATTGTCCCATTTTTTACATTCATTTATTCAAAAAGTAAGCTCACCTGTTGAATAGATGTTAAAATCCACAATTTACACCAGTGCTAATAAATAGATTGGTAAACTGACTTTGTGTAACTGAAAACAATAAATCTAGCTGTTCTACTCTTTATCCTTATAAATTAGGGAATTTTCTTCCACCAGAAGCAGAATTTTGACTGACTTCATTAGATGTGCAAGGTGATTATTGTTGCAGGGAGAAAATAAAAGAAGTTACGTTCAACTTAAAAAGTCTGTGCTCAGCTACTTTGCAAACGTGGTTTATCATGTCACACCTGTCTGTTTTACAAAGCCGGTGTATCTAAAACAAATCCACTTCACTGAACATGCTTCGTGTTTGCTGGTCCGTTAATGACACTGTCACGTTGAAGCAGATGCTTTGCCAGATGCTGTGTGATTTTTGAAGACATAAACAAAGATGAAAATGTTCAGTTCTTTCAAAATTTGCAGATAAACTATTTTAATTTTACTTGATCATTCAATGGTCCACAGAAAACGTATCCTGATTACTTTGATGATCTCATATTTCTAACAACATTACTATTTGTTCAAAACAAACCCCTAAAACACAACTTAAATCTCAGTCATACTTTAAATTTGAATGTAGGTCTGATTATTCACATGCAAATCAGAGTAAATATTCCTAAAACACCAAAACAAAACAGCAAAGTACACATCTTCAGGCTGGATGCTGTAGAGTGGCAGTGAGTCGTTGCACAGGATGAATGTTGAAGCTGACAGTTGAGTTTTATCTCTGGAGCAGAATAGAAATAAACACAGCACTAAGCAAATCACATCGAACATCTGTTCTCTGTCAAAGCAACACTGCAGTGATGCTAAAGAGTCTCTCTCTTAATACAGCTGCCAACTGACAGCTACCCCCCCCCCCCCCCCCCCCCCCCCCCCCCCCCCCACACCCACCCTCCCACCAAAAAACACCCCCCCCCTCAATTNGTCTTCTGGTCGATGACTGGTAATCGCTGTCTTGTTCACAGACCAGCTGCTTAAAAACCGATTTGAAAAAGCTGATTTTGTTGCTCCTGGACCGCGAATCATTGGGCTGGAGACTGATGAGACCATCCATCGTAATCATTGTTTTGTTGTTGAACCTCCATGGGTGGCGGCTCTTTAATTATGTGCAGTGCATTATGTTCGGCACACTCACAGAGGATGTGTTTAATAACTCAATGCAACTGTGTTTTTATTCAAAAGACTTCCAGTATTTTGACGTTTTTTACAACTTATAATATTCCTCTCAGGTTCTCTCTACATCATGACTTATTCCAAAACGCGGTGAACGAGATCTGTTTAGTAAATAAAAACACAGTCAGTCATCCTATCTGGGTAATCTGATTACATGTAGCAGCTCTTTCCAGGGAATGAACTTTGCTATTTACAGTTTCAGGCTGTCTATTCTCCCCTCTACCTTCTCCTGCTTTGTGCTCTTTAATGGACTATTTAAAGTTTCCTTATTGACATTTATTTTCTCACATCATTGTTGCTTTATTCACACAGACCTTGTGTGGGCGTGTTTTTGATCAGGCATCAAAAATCACTGTCTGAAGGAACATTCACACTAGACTGCTTCTTTTGAAGGAAAAGAAAAGCTTTTCTGAGGCTTTTTTCTGTTGTTTCTTCTGGTTCTGTGGGTGGAAATGGGTCTTTCTTTGTGTTTGAGTTTAAGATGTCCTCTTTGTTCTGTTGTCAGCTTGTTTTTAAATGTGACATTAATTGTTCCCAGTCATACTCATTTATTTATATTTTTAACATAAAATTCAGAAGATCTGAGCATTTTAGGCAGATTGATGCAGTAAAAAGGAAGAGATAACGACTGTTTCTCAAAATGTGACATTTAAGGTTAGGCTAGCCCTGATTATTATTACTTATTTTAATGACACCTTTCATGAATAGAATGCACAGATTTTTTTATGACAAAGTATTCTTAACCAAACAATCTTTGAAAATGTTTACCTAATTAAATAAAGTTTGTCCTAAATTATCTCTCTGTAGAAGTTGGTTGAGCAACATTTAGAAATGTAAAATGTTAAAGCCACCTAAACCCAGAGACAGTTTTACGGGCGGTAAAGCTGTTATGATTCAATGAGGATGATGATTTCCTGCACAGAAAAAGCCATTGAGATGAGGGTGACTAAGATCGACCACACCGCCCTGCACCCCCACCTGCTGGACATGAAGATCGGTCAGGGTCGATACGAGCAGGGCTTCTTCCCCCGCCTGCAGTCGGACGTGCTCTCCACTGGGCCCACCAGCAACAAGTAAACATTCCACATCATTTGAAAACATCTCCTGTCTGCATTTGATGTGAGCTCCATGGCTGTTTATAATGTTGCGTGTCGTTACAGGTGGGCCAAGAGAAGCGCTCCCGCTCAGTGGAGGAGGAGGGACCGACAGAAGCAGCACGCTGAGCATCTTTACTTGGACAACGATCAGAGAGAGGTGAGAAGTCCTGGTATTAGATTACTTTAGTTTATTCATAGTCTGACTTCTTCTGCTTTGTTGTCTTTACTCATTTTGCATGACCTTCTCTTAATCTGCCTTATTTTCCTTTCTCACTCCCATTCACTGCACTTCTTCCTCCTTTTACACATCTGGTCGTTTTATTTTTTGTCTCTGTTTTCCTTCCTTTTTTTGCACTCGCGCTCACACACTCTCAGCATGTAGAGTGTTTGTTTCCGGAGCCGCAGCTCCTGCTGTTTCTTGACTACTACTGGTTCTCGCAGTCCTTCCAGCCCTGTCTAAAGTCGGTGACTGTGGACGTGGTATGTGTTGTTAGACCACAGACCAGATGAAATGTCCACACCTACACGGCCTTTAACTTCCTCTGCTACTGTAACTTTCAACACTATTACCATTTCCTTTATTGCTGTTAAAGCTAATTACCAGCCAAGTTAAGGATTTCTAACTTATTTCCTACAAGTTTGACAACATAAAAAGTTATTAGGATAGTTTTATGAAGTAAAAGGATTTACTGTACAATAAACTCACATAGTGTAGTTCTACTTGTATTAGATTTTTGTTACTAAAATAAACCAACTCTTATTGAAGTCCACAATTTCTCTGCCTGAATGTTTTTCTCTCTGCTGACTGATTTTTCTGTCATTTATCAGAAATACATTCAGGAAGCCAGAAACTTGGGAACCACCATCCGACAGCCCAAACTGTCCAACTTGTCCCCGTCTGTAATCGCTCAGACCAACTGGAAGTTCGTTGAAGGATTGCTGAAGGAGTGCAGGAACAAGGTTTGTGTTTGACTCGTCAGTCGTTTCTGTTGTGCAGTCTTATATTAATTGTACTTAAGATTCATTAGTTTACATAGCAGTACTGTCAAAGAATCCATGTTATTTATATTATGTCATTGGTCAGTTTTTTTATGTTTAAACAATTTTAAAGTGATAATATGCAGTTTTGCTTGTTTTGGGCTCCCTCTGGTGTCCGTTTTAAATCACTGCATTAAACAAGTTACCAGATTGTTTCAGCTTCTAAACGCCTAATCTAAGTGTTGAAATGTCTCCTCAGCCTTCACAGCTTTCTACAGGAGCAGTTATTTACTCCTTCAAAGAAATCAGCTGTGTTCAAGCAGGGAGAGATGGAAAAAAATCAGGAATCATGAGCTAAAAACACTCCAGCGCTAGCATAACAGCTAGCCACTTTGGGTTAGCCTAACCCTCGTGAGACACGTGACTTCCTGGGTACCGTGACAGTGACGGAGATTTTGCAATCGTGGTATTCCGGATCTAATCACCAGATGGGGCTAAGTGACTTTTCATTAACTCTGTAAACCAGACCCTCCTGGAAGTTGCGATGTTGCGATCGCAACTATTAACGCAAATTCAACCATNCCCCCCCCCCCCCCCTCCTTATCTCACATCTAGGATAGATCATCTGGAAACAGAATACAGATCGACTTCTGAATTGGAAAAATGAAATACGATGCACATCCCATCTGTGTGGTGGATATAAGCAAAGAATTTGCAGCACAAACAGGTTCATGAATTCATATTTTTTTGTGTTAACATTCCTGGTGAAGCAGCATCTGCAGGCTGGTGTCACAGCTGAGGCATTTCCAGACCTGGAGCAAACACTCGCTGATCTTCTGCAGCATTTGGGAGAAACTCTATCAAAACACAAATACATTAAACTAGAAATCTGATTACAACTAATCTATAAGGTGCTAATTCACAAAATGCAGATAAATCTAGAACCTACTGTGGTAATAATACACATTGGTGTTAAGGACATTAATCCTTGAGCGCTTTCTAAAGAAGAACAAACCATTCAGCTAGTTTCTAAAAGAGTTCCATTAATCCCTCTGTCATCTATGTGAAAACAATTATTCCATGTGAAGT
Organism: Callopanchax toddi; assembly: GCA_006937965.1. Lineage (NCBI taxonomy): Eukaryota > Metazoa > Chordata > Actinopteri > Cyprinodontiformes > Nothobranchiidae > Callopanchax > Callopanchax toddi. The sequence continues at coordinate 1,643,254 of SSNR01000043.1, read as the reverse complement.
TGGGGATACAGTGAAGGAGTTTGCAGGGATTTAGTAGCAGAAAGTCTCAAATCTTCCTGTGTGGGAAAGGTTTTTATAATCAAGAAAAATGACTAATTAACCCCCTCTGGCGCCATGCAGAAATAGAATGTCAATCTGTTTACTTCTGGAAAAGCTGAAAAACGTTTTCAGCTGAAAAAATGTTTTAGCAGCTAGATTCACCAGGGGGGTTAATGTTTTTTTTGGGGGTGGGTGGGTGGGTGGGGGTGGGTGTTGGGTTTCACTGTCATTTCATTATATCAACTTTTGCATACCCTTTGATAGATTCTGTTTATTCAGCTGATACTGCAGATAAATGTCCGACTGGGTTTATTGTTATTTGAAGAAATATATGTAGGATGGCTTTATATTTAGATATTGTCACCTGGAATGTTAAAGGCCTGAATCACCCAGTTAAAAGAAAAAAAGCTTTAACACATCTGAAAAATTTGGGCACTGGTATTGCATTTATTCAAGAAACGCATCTTAAAACTACAGACAACGCTCGTCTGAAATGTGGATGGGTGGGACAATTTTTTCATTCAACTTTTGGAGGGAAAGCTAGAGGTGTTGTAATTTTGATAAATAAGAGAGTACCCTTTGTTCCCTCTTCAATCCAAGCAGATTCTAATGGTCGATATGTTATAGTAACTGGTACACTTTATAATCTTGACGTTATTCTAGCCAATATATATGCCCCAAATTGTGACGACCCTCAGTTTTTTTCACGAGTCTTTGGTCTTATTTCAGGTTTAAGCTCCCACATGCTTATTATGGGCGGTGATTTTAACCTATGTTTAGACCCAGGGATGGATAGATCTTCTGTCAGAACAGGTTACACAGTTTTAAAATCGACTTCTTACTTACAATCTCTTCTTTCTACATATGGTATTTTAGACATTTGGCGATTTTTGCATCCGTATGATAGACAATACTCATTCTTTTCCAATGCTCATAAAACTTAATAGTAGGATTGACTATTTTTTTTACTGATAACAGCCTAACTAGTAAGGTTCATGCATGTGATTATCAAGCAGTTGTCATCTCAGATCATGCACCTCTTTTATTGAAAATGTGTATACCTGGTATTGATCCCCATAGACGGCTTTGGAGATTTAATTCTCTTCTGCTGAATGATGAAAACTTTACCAGGTTCATTTCAGACCAAATCTCTTTTTTTTTTTAGAAATAAACTTAAAGTGCCTGTGACTCCATATTTAAATCACTTTATATTAAACAGGTGTAATCTTTGATGCCTCTAGATTAGCGTTGCACCATTATAACTCAAAATACGCTGTAATTATTTCCTAACGAGCAACTCAGAGATCAGAAGAAAGCGCCGCCTTCCGGTTCTGCTGGGTTTCTCCTTATTTGGCAGCCTGACACTTCTGCTGCAGCAGGGGGCAGTGCCGTCGCGTGAAAAAGAAACGAAACTGAAACTGAACACTACACGGTCTATGGGCAATGGCGGCGGCACTGCCTCGCTCCAGTTGTCGTGAACGTGCATGTGGGAGGAGAATTGACCATATAAGCAAGTCCGGATCACTATGACCTCATAGCGGGCTGGAGTGAAAAAAACTGTTTGAAACCTGGGTCTGAAATCTGGAAGAGCTTCTCACTGGCTGGACTAGGAGACAGATGGACGCCGTTTTTTGCTCTTTCTGGCAGGTTTAAGGTGAGAACTCAACGTTGCAACATGATAGATAAGTCAGGAAACATGGAAAACGATGTCATGGGCACTTTAACACCAGATATCTCCATCTCAACTGTATGGGAGGCTCTTAAGACTTACCTTCGAGGTCAAATTATTTCTTTTATGGCCAATAAGAAACGGGACGTTATCTTAAAACAAAAGGACTTGGAAAGACAAAAAGCTGAACTAGATAATAGGAATTCTTTGAACCCCTCTCAAAATGTATATAAAGAACGTTTAAAGGTTACTGCAGAGTATGACCTGCTTACTTCACATTCTATAGAATATTTACTGTTAAAAAATCGGAGTGAGATTTATGAACATGGGGATAAAGCTGGTGAAAATCTCGCAAGGCAGTTAAAATGTGCAAGGGCTAAGCAAACTATTAATGGTATCAAATCACAGGATGGCACAACTGTCACAGACCAACAGAAGATTAATGATGCTTTCCAGTGTTATTACAGCAACCTGTACAGCTCTGATAATGATCATGATCTTAAACGTATTTCTGATTTCTTTAAAGATCTACGTATTCCAACAATAACTCCAGAGGAAACCTCTAGCCTGGACTCACCTTTACAACATCAGGAGATTATGTCTGCAATTAAATCATTACAGTCACGTAAATCACCAGGACCAGATGGACTGCCGAATGAATTCTACGCCACATTTGCAGATAAATTGACTCCAGTCTTGACTACATTATATACAGACTCCTTTAATAAAGGTAGCCTTCCTAATAGTTTGAATCAGGCTTGCATTACATTACTCTCAAAGAAGAACAAGGACCCCCTTGAGTGTGGGTCTTATAGGCCAATATCACTTTTAAACACCGATTACAAAATCTTAGCAAAGATTTTAGCCAAACGGTTAGAAAGAGTTTTGCCTAATATTATCTCTCCTGATCAGACTGGTTTTATTAAAAACAGACATTCTTTTTTTTCCTATTCGTCGTTTACTTAATATAATGTATACTCCTAATCAAGCTGACTCAGAATGCCTTCTCTCTATGGATGCAGAGAAAGCATTCGAGAGAATAGAATGGGATTACCTTTTTGAGACTTTGCGCAGGTTTGGATTTGGCTGTAATTTTTTATCCTGGGTTAGACTTTTGTATGCTTGTCCTTCAGCCATGGTGCTTACTAATAATTATTATTCCAAGCCTTTTAATCTCCAACGTGGCACCCGTCAGGGATGCCCTCTCAGCCCGCTTCTCTTTGTATTGGCTATTGAACCACTAGCCATAGCTATAAGGAGTAGCTGTTCTATTCATGGTATTTTGAGAGGTGGCATAGAACATAAAATATCCTTATTTGCGGATGATCTACTACTGTTTGTGTCAAGGGCAGAGAAGACTATTCCTTTTATTTTGAAACTCTTTGTTAATTTTGGGGCTGTGTCAGGCTACAAATTAAACTTGAACAAGAGTGAGTTATTACCGTTAAATGTGGCCAAATCAGTACTGGTTAAAATTAATGTTCCGTTTAAGATAACCACTCATAGTTTTGTATATCTTGGCATAACCGTGACAAAAAACTTTTGTGACCTCTTTAAAGAGAATTATGGCAAATTACAACTTGAAATACAACAAAAATTATCCACCTGGTCACCTCTTTACCTCTCACTAGTTGGGAGGGTGAATGTGGTCAAAATGTCGATATTACCTAGGTATTTATACTTGTTTCAAAACCTCCCAGTTTATCTTGCAAACGCTTATTTTAAAAAACTGGATTCAATAATCTCAGCATTTCTTTGGAATGGCAAAAAATCACGTTTGCGAAAAGATCATCTACAGAAAACAAAACAGGATGGAGGCTTAGCCCTGCCAAACTTTCGTTATTATTATTGGGCAGTCAATTTATTTTGTTTATCTTACCTGATACAATATCAATATGAAGATAGTGGACCTGCATGGGTTGAAATGGAAAAATCCTCTTCTGAACACTTCTCCCTAACATCTATTATTGGTGCATCAATACCACTACTAAAAAGACTGGTATTTGATAATCCTATAGTCCACAACTCAATTAGGATTTGTTTACAGTTTCGGAAACATTTTGGTCTGTTAAAAATGAGTCTGTGCAGCCCAATAGCTTTTAACCATTTCTTTCCACCCTCAATGCATGATGCTACATTTCAGGGATGGCAAAGGCGAGGGCTAAGGTTTGTGAAAGATTTATATTTTGAAAACAAATTTGGTTCTTTTGAACAGTTGAGTCAAAAATACAATTTGCCAGCTTCTCATTTTTTTAGATATCTACAGGTGAGAGATTTTGTTTCCAGGGCCAGCCCAGAGTTTCCTAATAGACCTCTTGAAAATACATTAGATGATGTTATGTCTTTTAACCCTACTAGAAAGAAGGCTATATCTGCAATGCTGGGACGGATTACAGACCTTGCTCCTTCCTCTAGCTTGTCAATTAAACAGGCTTGGGAACAAGACCTTCAAATGTGTATTTCTGAATCAGACTGGAATGATGTTCTGCAGAAAATTCACTCATCCTCTATATGTGCAAGGCACTGTTTAATTCAGTTTAAAGTAGTGCATAGAGTACGTCTTAGTAAGTCAAAACTGGCAAAAATGTATCCCCAAAATGACCCTACATGCAATAGGTGTAAATCAGCAGAAGCAACTTTGGTCCACATGTTTTGGTCCTGCTCCCAAATACAACAGTTTTGGGGGGGTATTTGTGAGGCGCTCTCGAGCATACTGGGAGTTAAAATCCCACCCAGCCCACTCTTAGTTCTTTTTGGGGTGGAAACTGAAGGTTTAGCACTACCATCTGGGGGTCATAAAATTACTGCATTCTCAACTTTATTGGCGCGACGCCTGTTGTTACTGAAATGGAAAGATGCTGTCCCGCCTACAGTATCACATTGGATTAAAGATGTTTTATCCATCCATCCATCCATTTTCTGTAGCCGCTTATTCCTCCACAGAGGGTCGCGGGGCAGCTGGTGCCTATCTCCAGCGGTCAAGGGGCGAGAGGCGGGGGACACCCTGGACGGGTCGCCAGTCCATCGCAGGGCCACACAGAGACGAACGAGACAAACAACCACACACCCACTCACACCTAAGGACAATTTACCAGCCCAATTAGCCTGACAGTCACGTCTTTGGACTGTGGGAGGAAACCGGAGTACCCGGAGGAAACCCACGCACGCACGGGGAGAACATGCAAACTCCACGCAGAGAGGCCGCAGAGCCGGGACGTGAACCCATGACCTCCTTGCTGCGAGGCTACAGTGCTAACCAACTGCGCCACCATGCAGCCCTAAAGATGTTTTATTTCATCTTAAATTAGAAAAAATCAGATACTCTTTAAAGGGTTCTGTAACTGATTTTTATAAGGTTTGGAGGCCTTTTTTGTTTTTTTTTTGATCAAGCAACCACACAGGTGCAAGAGTGACCCCATGGTTAATGTAATATTGGCTGACTGTTATCAAAATTTTACTCTGTATGGTTTGTGAAACTAAACTATCTTTGTTTAATTCGACAGTGGAATTTTTATTTATTTATTTTTGTGGGTGGGTCTTTTGTTTATATTTGTCTCTTTTTTTTCCCTGAAAATCAATAAATATATTAAACACTACTTCTGGAAAAGCTACATTCTAGCTCTCGCTCTAATCCTTGCTAAAGTTGTGGATTTGTTATAAAAAATAATGTAGATAGAATGCTTTATTTTTTTCTTGTCTTTGAATTTGCATTCTCATATCCCTTTTTATTAGTTTCAGGGTTTTTTTTAAACTTTATATGTGGCTATACTTTCACATCAGGAGAAGATAAAGGAAATTCCTTATAATCTTTCTGCTTAAGCTGAGACAAACATGTTTTTATTAAACTGTTTTCTGCTTGGAGGCTTTTGGAACAATGCAGAAATACTAAAACAACATCAGATTATCCTAAAGCTCTTGTGGGCTCGAGGTCTGAGCTCATTGTGTTAAAAAGTATGTGATGGAGCTGAATCCTGAAATGTGGAGCTGCTGAAACAGATGCAGTTACCGATTAGTTTCATTGTGTTATTTGAAGACTTTTATGTTTTTTTTCCCTCTTTTCTGCTTTATTTTGCTGCCTATCTCCTCCAGTTCTCATTGTGCATCTTATTCTCTTTCCTTGAAGCCAATAAACTTCAGTTCACCTGCTGAGCTGAATCGGCTCAATAAAAGAGAAGTGTCAGGCACAAGTCCCAAATCAGGCCACAAGGACACTTGTCATTCAGTGTGTAAACACTACACTTCCATCTGAAGACGTGTTTGCTCAGGTTTGTCTGCAGCACTTTTACATTCACCAGTGGGAGAAGGCGTTGCGCCTCCATGCACTCCTATACGGAGGCCTGTCACCCAACTGTGATTCATTACATCACTGCGCCCCCTGGAGACTTTCCTCCCTCCATGCGTGTGATCCATGTTCGTCTGCACAGATTCATATTTCTCCACCCTGAAACATTGATGATGAAAGGTGGTGGGTGCAGACTGGGGTGTGACAAGAACCTTTAAATCAGTTGTGATGCGTGCTTAGTGCTGAAAATCAAACAACACCCACTCTGATCCACATTTTACTTCCATTCTTCTACACGACAAGTGAGTGCAACAGTTTTTGTCACTGTTGATGAAGATATAACTCAGAAGCACCTGAACGTTTTTAGTGATCCTTGGATTTTATATTCAAAATGACCTGTTGTAAACAAAGAAGAAGCAGTTTTTGCTCAACATTTATCAGGATGAAATGTAAATGTAACCTATTGATTACATTTGTACTTTAAAGCATGCAGACAGATTGATGATTGCTGTTGTTTTGGGATGCTAAGTTTCTGCTGACTCTTTGAGCTTTTTCAGGCTGTAACTTCATTTTAAACATCAATTTTCTCTTGATCTCAGAGGGTTTTGATATCCTTGTTATCCCACATTGCATTCCTATGGTCTCCTTTCCTTGATGTATAAATCTACAGCCTCAGGCTACCAGAGGATTCACCCCTGCATCGTGAGGAGAAATGATGTTTTACATTCTCAGGTGGCACTAATCCTCATGGAGGGCTTGTTTTTACAATTGTGAACCCAAAAAGTCCCAAATCCTAATTGCTCCCTGTGGATGGAGGAGATTGTACTTTGCCTGCGGGGAAGCGGCTTTTTCCTCCTAAACGCTCAACAAGCCACGAGAAAAACACAACTCTGTGGTGTGAAACAGGGAGTTAAGTTTGTGAGTTTGTTTGGGCTGCATTGTGTTGAGTGTAGCTCCTCTCTCCTGCCGCGAGATGCTGATAAGCTGTATATTTGTTGCCTGAACATATGGCGTAAAGGAACTGATGATGCAGTTTATTGTCATTGTAAGGTGTTTATCTCTCGTGGCGCTGTGCAGAAGAAAATCACAGCACAATCTGTCAGACAGACCCCAAACTGGATTCCGCTTTATCTGCTTTCAGCATTTGGCTGCTCTGGCAGTTTATTTTATCTCTGATGATCACACTCAGTCCACAGTGTGCATCTGATAAAAAAAATGTCTGATTACTGCGATGAGGCACCGTGTCACTCTAATTTACACACACTCTACTCTCCTACACTGACTGCTGCTCAGCCACATTAACACAAGAGCAAATATGTGGCAGAGAGAAACCCGGAGAGGCTAATTTATCTTGCATGTGTGCTTCCACACAGATAACCCCACTGTGATATTCATTCATACCAACAATTTTAGTTTGTATTGTTCTACAGAGCATGTGATTATGCAGTTTTAGGTGCATATCTCTGAGGAATAACTAACTTTATTTTCTAGTGATGCATTTCTGCAGATTTTACTTATTATTTAAAACGATTAGGAGTTTGTTGGTGATGCTGAAGCTCATCAGACAGCAGCTGGAGCTGATATTTATGGATGAGTTAGGCAAACAAGTCCCTGCATCGTTATCTTTGCAGAAGTGACAGAAAAGCCTTCTGGACATTCAAAATGTTAATTATCTGTTGACTTAAGCTGCAAACACCCTTTAAGTGATCTAATGATGCAACTTCTGGATGCTGCCATGTTAAAAGTGCTGCCTTTAGCACAACGGTGTTATCGTTTGAGTGTGAAAATGGAGAAAACGACTAAACCGAGTACGATGTGACAAAACAAATAGACTCCACTGATCTCAAGAAAACACACACCTGATGTAGAGCAGATCAGATGAGGAGCTAGAGAACACACACACACACACACACACACACACACACACACACACACACACACACACACACACACACACACACACACACACACACACACACTCATAAATACAGGATGCATTCACTCACTGGTAACTTTATCTGCCTTTCCAGCCTCTTCCTGCAGGTTGATGTCTCACTGCACCTCACTGTCGCTGTCATTCAGCACAAAAACCCTTTCAGTATTTCACTTTACTTTGCTTCACTTCTGCATTAGATCATGTCAGTATATAAGGCTCCTTTCTCCTCAAGTCAGGTTTATTTAACACCCGTCAGTTAGGTCATCTCATCACAGATGTTTGATTAAGTACAGGAAGCATCCAGAGACAGATCCGACTGTAACAACCCAACTCAGTGAGCATCATCGCGCAGCTGCTGTTAACGTCTCAGAGGTTTATCTGTGAGTCTGAGACATTAACCACAAGGAAGGGTTTATTTGTGGCTTCAGCTCGTCTTGCTGGCTGCATGTTGCTCATGTTAAATTAGCAGCTGACTCTATTATTGCTGTGCGTGAGCAGAGAAAAGCCAGGGGCCACATTTCAGCCTGCAATAACAGCCACACAGCTGCATCTGAAGCGTTTGTATTATTTAGACAAATGTTTCATAAAATATGCTCCCTCCCCCACTTTTTCTCTCAAACACAAGTGTCTTATCATATAAACCTCACACGGCTCTTATGGAGTAACATGAAACTTACTCTTCTTAAGGGCTCTTACGCTGAATTCCCTGCTTTTGTTGGATTAATATCAGTGTGTGAATGAATTGGAGCATCAGTGTTTGAGGTTGTATATTCACACTATGTACAGTGTGTGTGTATGTGTAATATTTTTCTTGATCCAGTATGTGCTAATATGACTCAGGGTTAATGAGAAGTCACTCAGACTCATCTGCTGCTTGTATCCAGAATACCACGTTTGCAACTTCTGACTCTCCGATCCAGTGCCCTGAAGTCTCACAAAGTCACGAGGGTTAGGCTAACCCAATGTGGCTAGCTGATATGCTAGCTCTGGAGTGTTTTTAGCTCATGATTTCTGCTTTTTTAAATCTCTCCCTGCTTGAACACAGCTGATTTCTTTGAATGAGTGATGAACCGCTCCAGTAGAAAGCTATGAAGGCTGAGGAGACATTTCAACAGTTAAGCCATGTTTCCATGGCAGGGGTCGGTACGGTTTGGTTCGGGTCAGATCGCTATTTTGTCTGTTTCCATTGTAAAACCGGTCCATACAACCGATCCGTACCACTCCATTCATGGTCCATGAATGGTCCTCCTCAGCTGTGGGTCCATAGAGCGGGTACGGTTAGGGCGGAGCTGTGGCGTTAAACAACACAGACACAACATCACTGCTTGTGACAAGCAAAACAAACCCTGGAGTGCATTATTTTATTATTACTAAAGTGAGAAGTAAAAACAATCTGTCCTATAACGCTGGACCCGGCTCCTAAGGTCTGGATCAGTGAGCAATCCCTCGCGGTCAGCGGGTGGACCCTGCCCGGTCTAACCGCTGATCGCGAGGGATTCATTCATCGCCGCGGACCGCGGGTCTCCGCCTCCTTGGGTCTGGGTCCGTGAATCCCTCGCGGTCCATCCGACCCAGCAGGTCGAGCCGTGGACCACGAGGGAATCACCGCGGCTGAACCCGGTACTGCGGCTCGACCAGCCAGGTCGGATCGCGAGTAAATCCAACTGCAGATTCACTGCGGCTTAACCCGGTTCCGCGCCTCGGGTCTGTCGGCAGAGATCCGACCACAGAAGTGATAAAATGCCAGCATGTAGCACCAGGTTTAATCACTTTCAGAGCTCCAAACATTCAGCGATCAGCTGCGTTCAGGAAGAGCTAGATGGATCGGTAAAAACATGAAAGAGTTTATAAAGAAGTTTCACAGGATGCAGCAGAAGGATTTGAACAGACAGCGGAACAGTGTCGGGCCAAGCTGGAGAAATTAAAATCCCCATATAAGGACAGAGCTGGTATGGCGTGATGATTCGCATCTATGTCTAACCCCACCTGCCGAGTGAGGGTCCGACAGCTGATGGAAACGCTCAACTGAAATAACGGACCCGTACCGGACTACGAGGACCCTCCACCGAACCGTACCGTACCTGCCATGGAAACATGGCTTTAGATTTAGGTGTTTCTGAGCAAAGAAAATGCTAACATTTTTATGACAGTGATTTGAAATGGACACTAAGGGGTGCTAAATACAAGCCAAAACTGCACAGTATTAGCCTGGTTAACCAGACTATATATGTGGATATATAGTCTGGCCACGATCCACTGAAACGACTCATTCATCAACATTGATTTTGCATATGTTTAATTTGGCAGAAACATTAGAAAATCTGTGCTGCAGATGATGTTTTATGCCTGTAAAACGACAGGATTCCATGTAAACAATTCGTAATGCAAAGCTGCAAAGCTTTTACAATTCTATGAAATAAAGTTGCATGAAACTTTGGGAAATGTAGAAACTTGGAGCCATTTTAGCACAGCAGCAACTCACTTTGGTCCTGGCTGCACTCAGACTAGCAGTTAGCTTGTCAGTCCAGAATGATGTAATGCTGTAGAGCTTAATTTTGACCCCAAATTACAGGTTTGTGAAAATCCGAAGGTTTAATGAAAGACCAATCCAAACTAAGAGTACATATATAAACTACGAAGTTACTTGGAAAAAGGAAGAATATAAAGAGCTAAACAACACCAACCAGACCTCTAAATGCTTGAAATAACAATAAACAGAATGACAAACCCAACAAAACCCATATCTATGATGCTCTTCCCAAAGAAAACTATCTTTGATGAGTACATTTATTTTAACTTTTCAGCAGAAACGTGTTTCATAACGGCCACAAAACCCCTTCAAGTCATTGAATTCCCTTCTGCCTCACTGACTAGTCTCCCTGTGGGTCCTTTGGGGTCATGTCACCTGACTGGCCTGTGAGGTGTTTTTAAAAGGCCACTGAAGTCACTTCTGTTTGCTGTCAGTTTTTCTTGTTTAACACTGATGACTGACCTTAAAACCTCTTAAAACTTTTGTCTTCGTTGTCTGGAACGCGTGCATTAAGGCGTGTCTGCAGACCTCTTATTGGTGTTCTCATTAATAATCCATCAGCAGTGGGACAGGAATAGCTACGAGCTAACAGCTGAGTCATGATCTGAGGGGCTGGACATTGAAATGCTCTTGTTTTGGGGTAAAAGTGCATCAAGATGTTGTGTTCAAAGAAAATTCTCAGTTTTTGCTCTGTATGGAATGACAATTTAGCTTCTGGTTTCTTTCACTGTCTGATTTTAAGCTTTAGTTTTAGCTCAGAGAACTGAACCTCAGAACTTTGGATCAGGAGGAGTGATTTGTGTGAGTGTAAAAGGTGAGAGTGATGTAATTAAACTTCACATTAGAGTTTAGTGGTTTTAATTCACGTGCATGTTTTTCTTCACCTTCACCTGGTAAAAATGAGCCTCTTAATCTTTTTTAAAGATTATTTTTCATTCCTGATTCTTTCCTCTCACTCATCTTCTGTGTCAGCTTTTTCCCAATCAGGACCACTTTGACCTTTGACCTTGATATTCGAGCAAACCGAGGTGATGCAGAACAAATGTGGTGAAACAGCTTCAGAGCCTGATTTAAAAAAAAAATATCAAAAATAATTCCATGCAGTCATCACCTCATACGATTTTATCCACAGCTTAACCTCCATAGGTTATTGTATTATTTTTGAAATAATCTACTTTTTTATGAATAAACTCAATGGGATTTGCACCCTTGATCCTGCATAATTCTGCATAAAACCAAAGACGATGCTTTGTTGTTGCTTTTCTGCAAATTAAAACAAAAGTGAAATGAAAAGCCTCTTAAACACCTGGGTGTCTGCAACAGTTCATCACCCTGATTCCACTTTCCAGGTTAAATATCAGCATTATGCCACTTTACCTAATCTGAATTTCAGGGTGTGTTTAGTACACCATTAGCAGGATTGCATGATTATCTGTAATCTGAAATCCATGGACAGTCTGCCTAGCATGCAAAGCTAACACCCAGCTCGTGGTTTGAATTCAGAGTGTGTGAATATTTGCCTTTGTGATCATCAGACATGTCCGTAAGAATAAAAGTTCATGTCCAGATGACTCTTTTCCATCATTAACGTCCATCACCGTCCTTCTCATCTGCCTGGGAATCATTATTAATGCCGTCATTCAAGCCTTCTGAGAGTTTAGGGTTCTGCTAACAAATCCTGGAAACTGTCTAATTATTATTCATGCTCTTCAGGATTTTTGACAGGAGTTTATCTCCGTATTTCCTTCAACCCCTCCATATATTTGCTGAATGCTTTTCTCTTCATAAAATAAGCTCTCACACATATTTTTGCAATCTTAAACTCGCTGTTTTCACTTTCTTCCATTTCTCTGGGATCAACGGCGCGCAGCTCTGCAGGGATGTGATAAAGCATCGCCTCCTTCCTCTGATCCTCCCTATTTGTTCCCCCTCCCTCCATCGCAGCACCCATCCTTCACACCACCTTGTGAGGTCCAAACAACAGAGACAGATGAGAAAAGGAGGAAGTGTTTCCTGCAAAATGAGCCAAAGTGTTCTGCAGATTTTGTGGCCGTTGAAAAAAGAAAAGAAAAAGAAAACCAGCAGCTTGTTAGATTTACGCCAAGAAGACTGAGTGCTTCCCTGACCTGCGGAGAGGGCCGAGAGGAAAAATAAAGGGTGTGAAAAGGTGGAGATAAAGTAACAGGAAAGATAGGAGGGAAGGTAATTTATCTCAAATGTAAACTCAAAACTCAGCAGAAGAATGATTTATAAGGATCTGCAGTCTTTACTGGAGCAGAGCATGGGCATCAATTTAGTTTTTATTGTTTAGATTTCCTCTCTTGGCATGGAAAAATATGTAAATCATTTAGGTTTATCTGACAAACCCCAAAGCAGAGGGATATGGGATTAGGAAAGACGGGTCTCGATCCCAAAGCAGGTCTCTATGCGACCTTCATGACTGAAAAGGGGATTTGACCCTTAAAATAAAAGTTTGTAATGCACCCCCCCCCCCTATATTAATGCCTTTCAAAAACAAAGTACATCAGTTTTTTTTCCACTTTTCCTCCTGTCATTGTAAATGTTTTAAAAATGAGTGAATTCCAAAAAAAGTACAAAACGTTATTCTTATATCTGCAGTTTGATTTTTGTCATTTGGATTAGGGATGAGTTAAACGCTACTTCAGAATCAAGTCATGGTTTATTTAGAAAAAGACTGATATCTGCTTTTATTAATGTAATTTATCTGCATGTTTCTTTAGACTGTTTACATGCTGTTGTAACAGTTTACCACTGTGAGGTTCATTACTTCTCTTGTGTTGGATGATCTGCTTTGTGTTTTGCAAATTAAACCTCCAATATATTCTCTTTCAGAAAGTTCTTGGTCTATTTTTGTCAAATTTGCAAACCAATATCCTTTAAAAAAGGTGCAGGATACAGTATTTGTTGAGTTTTGGGGGAAAAAAGCATTGAAATTTGATGCCTTTCATCTTTAAAATGAGCCTCAAAACAGCATAAATCTGAAGAAACTTGTGTTGCAGAAGTAATCTGAAACAAATATAAACTTTTGAAATACACATATCTCTGGATGTAAATGTTTCACAGCACAAAACGGGCTGCATGGTGGTGCAGTCGGTGGAACTGCTGCAGGAACTGCTGCAAGGTTAGAGGTTTGAGTCCCAGCTGCAGCCTTTCTGCATGGAGTTGCATGTTCTCCCCATGTGTGGGTGCGTTTCCTCAAGGTACTTTTGGTTACCTCAACATGCATTAATTTATATGGTGTGTAAATGTGTTATGTCTTTGTATTGTAGTGCTTTTTGAGCTGTCTTCTTTTGTAAATGTGATTTTTATTCTCGAGGATCTTTCCTGGTTAAACAAAATGTTTTTAAAAGTTTTTAAAATATAAGAAAAAAGTAACAAGGTTTAAAAAATGATAAAATAACTCAACTCAGCACTGCTTGAACTACGGTCTGGAAGCCCATTTCCATCAATCTGAAAATGTTTTTGGTTCTTATCTCATAATTATGACATGCTAAATCAAAATTGTGAGAGGTTAAGTCACGATTACGAAACGGCAAATTATTATTTACATTTTTTGTAAAAATAAGTCATAATTATGAGATGCTGAGTCATCATTTTGACATAGTATCATTTTTTCCAAAGTGGAGGAAATGGGTTTCCATAGCTTCAGGTTTAGGCTGCAAATCAAAATATAAAGTAAGCACAAGTGATCAAATAGAGCTGCTTACCCCATAAGGAGTTAACACATTATGGTGAGAAGCAATTTTTTTAATGCTAATTCTGATTGTGAAACAATCAGTGGCATTATGAACTTATAGCCAAGTACACGTTCTGCGAAATAAAATAAACTTACACTAACTACATGTACACATTCATGTACACATTATTGCCTTTATGCCTTTTATTTTAATATCAATATTTAATGTTATTCATCCTTGTTTGTGCACACAACCCTGACCAATAAAGCTGATTTTGAATCTTGTCTTACTCAAAGTTAAAAGGAGCCTCCTGACGTCACATGAGGCTCCAAAGCTGGACCAGCAGGACTCTGTATGAAGGTGCATCTTCAGTAAGAGATCCCCTCAACCAGATGATGCATAAAGATAATAAAGATTCATTAGCTCGGAGCGCAGTCTTTGTTTTTCTCTATCAGGAGGCTGTTTGGGGGTGGAAGCGCCCCCGTGTGGCGCGCAGGAGAAGCGCGGAACCCGCGGGTGGTTTAAAAGCTCCGGCTGAGGAGGGTTTGCTCACAGATCTGAGGAGCTCCGCGCCGGGAAAAGTTTACCTTCAGCTGTTCTTCAAACGAGCTACAGGAGGGAGAAGCAGCAGAGATGGCAACTCAGGCGGAGCTGCCCCACCTGCACCTGGCCGAGCTGACCGCGGCGCAGTTCATCGACGTGTGGAAACACTTTGACTCGGACGGTCAGTGCGCCTCTGTCAGTGATTTAGTGTTATTTATCCAAAGTTAATAATAAGAAAAAGGAGCATTCTTGGGTTTTTAACCTATATGTGAGGGAGATTTAAATCCCTCCACTGAGTTTCTAAATAATCTCTTAAATCGAGTGAAATCCGCCTCAGAAGTAGGTTACAGTAGTCTTTACTGTACGTCTGCTTCGATGAGAAGAATTTGGGATTTAAATAAGAAAATCATTTTATTTATTTATTTTTTTTACAAACAAAGAAAAGAAAAACTTTTTTGCGCCATAAAACGTTAAATATGAGAAGATTTGATTAGAATGAGTGTAAACAAAGAAAAATGCAAGAAAACAAGTAAAAAAAAAGAATAAAACAAAGATGTGGAAAAGAGATTGATGGATAAAGATGAGGAGAGGGTGCACTGGGGGAGGATGAGAGAAAGATGGAGGAGGAGGTTAAAAGGAGGGATGGGAGGATGACAGAGTGAAAGTATGTCAGGTTTTTTTTTGTCAGTATGCAGCCTGGACCTGAGAGGGTGTGCTGATTTGTTTTTGCACAAATCCTTTACTGATAAATGATTTCACAGTAAAACCCAACAGAGCATAAATGACCTAAAAGAGCTTCTTGTTCAGTGGGTTTTATCATTTAGATGTCTGTTTGTGATTGAAGCTCTAGTATTTAATCATCATTATCTTCATTTCACAGACTAAAGTCCCCGTGACTGAAAATCCTGATCCGCCTTTTGACTGATGGCTTTTCAGGCACACGATCAGTTATTTGAATGATTTCAACCTATACAGCAACAAAACAGTTTAAATCTACCTGTCGAATCAGAGGCTCGGTAACACTGATCAATGAATTCTCTTGTGAAGTAAAAGTACCTCCAAACGACGCCGGGTTTCAGCTCCTGTATTTGTATAGAGCGTAAACAGCCTTTATTCCCCTGAGTTGCAGCCAAACGGCTGAGTGCTGCCATCACTCCTCTCTCTATCTGTATGGACCACGCCAGCTTAACCGATTTTCATATAGCAACTTCAATAAGGATTATTTTCTGATGCCATTCAGAAGATCCTCTGACCTGCTCTGTTAAACCCCTTCCAAACCCTGCCCTATAAACTCAGCGGCTTTTTCATCAGAAGATATATCTTCCCATCAGTGTTTGAAGCATCACTAAACGACTGTTTCATCTCAGGTTGGTTTGGTTTGACCGTGACCAGATTGTTTCTTTTATCTGGAGGAGTTTATTTTTATTATTGTTGTTATTTTCTGCTTCAGAATGCAAATCTTAATCATAACCACGGGGAAGATGAGATGAGACGATGGCTAAAGCCCTGTTATGTAACGGGAGATAAAGCAGCCTTTACGTACGAGCGCTAGAATAACCAAACGCCTGGATGGGCAGAGCTTAAATGAACAAATGATCAACAGAAGGTTTTCTGTTGCATCCTGTGTGGTTGGAGGCTGCTTGTAACAGAAGGTCAAGAAAGTGTAACACTGGAAACTGACTGTATTGAACCCTGATCTCCTGCATGATCAGTGGATGACTTCTCTTCCCCTGAACCACGGTTCAGATAGACCAGTTTGCAGTTGGTAACGCTTGTCCTGCAGCAAGAAGGTTGCAGGTTCAAATCCCTGCTGTTGCCTTTCTTCTTGGAGTTGCCTGATCTCCATGCATGTGTGGGTTACCTTCAAATACAATGCTTTGGATAAAAGCAGCTGATTCACCAAACAACATTTTGATCATCCCTAACGTTTTGGGGGAAATATTCTGAGGACTGATGAGACAAACATGGAGCTTTGTGGAAGGTGTGTGTCCCCCATGAATCATGAATTCTGTTCTCTACAGGAAAGTCCAGGAGGAGAACATCTGACCTTTGACCTTAAACAGGCCGTTCATGCTAGAGAACCATCCAGTGTGGCTGAATTTAAACAATTCTGTCAAGAAGAGTGGGACAAGCACATTGGCTTAAAATTGCACTCGCTACTGCCAAGAGGGTTATACTAAGACATTGGAAGGGGCAAAACAACCCTATAGTTATACTGAATGGTACACTGCCTTGGCGGAGACCGCCTCGTATGAACGGCTGATACATGAGATAAACGGACAGCTTGACAAGTATGAAAGTGTACGGGAGCCCTTCCTATCTCAAATTAACAGAACTTGATTTTATTTTAGACAGAACATAATTAGAACATAAAGTGTGCCTTTTATTTTTCATTTTATTTTATTGTTTTGTTTTGTTTGTTTTTTTTAAGTATATGTAAGTTTACTTTTTTATTAAGTATATGCAAGTTTACTTTTCTTTGTTTTGGGACTGGCTATGGGAGGGTGAATTTTGGGAGAAGGGAGGAAAGAGAAAAAAAATCCTTCACAGATGCGATTTTTCTGCCAATTTACATTTCCACATCACTTCTTTGGCAAACGAACTATATGTTTGATTCTGTGTTAAATATTGAAGTTACACCTGTTGCCTTTGTAACTGCACTGCTTGTGTGATTGTTGAAGGATTCAATAAATATATAATTGAAAAAATAAAAGAAGAGTGGGACAAACTTCCTCCACAGTGAGAGACTCATAGTTATCACAAACTCTTAGTTTCCACCTGGAGTGTTACAACCACGATTCAGGGGTAAAAACCTTCCACACAGGGCCAGGTTGGTTTAGATAACTTTTCTTTTTTAACCGTTTTTAGGTCAAGTGACCATATTTGATCATTTGTGCTTTGTTGGGTTTTAAAATAACTTTTGAGCATCTTATAAACATAGTTTTTAAATCCTGTATTAACAGCTAGTGAACATAATGTTTTTAAAACACTATGTTAGCAAAACTGCTAGGATGATAAAATGCGACGACGTAGCAAAAAGATAAGAATATTTTAAGGGAGTATTCCTTGGTATCCATGGCAACCGACCTACAATGATGCAAGAGGTTGTTTCCTGTTGCTTCTGGTTCTGTGATGAAAGGTGAGCCTGCCTCCTGAACAGAGAGACATTTTCCCCTCAGACCTCCTCACGTTCCTGTATTTGATTCAGCATGACTGACTGATTAAACATCCTTAAATATGAGAGAAGTTGTTTTGTGCCTTTGTTGGATAAAATAGCAAACCTGGCAGCATTTTTTAAAATGATGATTAACAGCCTAAACCTGAAACGTTTACAAAGAGTTTACAAACTTTTTTTAAGTAGCAAAGTTTTTAAAAAATTTAAAAAACCTGAAAATTAAGTTCATAATAAAAAAATGTAAAGAAAACAACTGAAAAAGAGTCACCAGTGATGCTCCTTATTTGAGATGAAAAATTCCTAAGTATATAATGGAGCGCCGTTTAAATGGTTAGTAAATGAAATCATCTGAAAACTGAATTTTTGTATTTTCTCAGGTTATCTGTGTCTGATTGAATCCCAGAGGCCACAAAGGTCTGAGATACTTCTGATAGATCTGTGGAATGTTAGATGCTATCAGCTGATTGTCTTCTTTGTGTTGATTTACTTCCTGTTGTTGAAGAAAGTGTGTATCTGAAGGAAAGTTGGCCTCACAGTGAATCAGGCTCAGGGACTAAATGTGTTTTAATCTCACTGATTTGAGTAGAAAAGCTCCTTCAGCGGATGGGGCAACATGGCAGCCTTTTCCATATGGGGACGAGACGCTCAGCCACACTTTGGAGTCGCATTAGAATTCATGTCATTCTCAGTCATTATGTGTTGGACAGCTGACTTGGTTTCGAGGTGCCATTGAGCAATCAGCAGTTGAGCTGTGTTTGAAAATGTTTAGGGACTTCATCTGCTCGGTGTGCAGTGGTGCGCAACATGTGAAGGCTCAGATCTGGATGGAAACTAAACTCTGGCAGCGAGCCCCGATGAACTGATAACACAGTTATTTCTGTGGGCTTTACAGGATTACAGCGCACACACATTTCATCACAGATCATTATTTTTATTCCAACCAAAAGATATTTCAGTCACTTTTGTTTATTCCAAAGTAGCTTTTCGTTTCGTTGAATAGCAGGTGGTTTTATTTGATTCTTATTTATCTGTTGCACAGTTCTCTTCTTGAGTATTAAAGCAATAGTTTGGATCTTTTGAAGCAGATTTTTGCAGAAAAGTTGTGAACAATTAATGTCTAATCTGTAGATAGCTCTGTATAATATATGCATTATTATTGATTATATTGTTGTATACTGATGTGTAACAGGAGATGCATCTGTGATTTTATTATATGTTGTCAATTAAAGATAATATTTGAACAACCTCAGTTTGGAGAAATTACTTCCAACAGGATTGATGGTTAGTTATAGGATGAGCTCAGATCCAAAGTGACTTATAAAAAAATGTCATAGTTTACGTGAACACTATTTTATAAACCTTTACCTCTAAATTCAGCATTGCACAGTTATTTACATAGAATTCTATGGATGCTTTTAGCATAAATTAGCAGTGGAGCTAGCTATCAGCAGTTCTTCTTCAGCTCTTGACACTCCAGTTGGAATTTAACGTTTCAGCCAAACTAACCATGTCATGTGACACTATTGACTACAGGTGAGGCATTATTTGTTCATAACCTTTCCACCTATAACCCAGCTTTATAAGACAGGCCCCTGATTTAAGGCGACGCCTCCTGAAAAATGAGAGGAGCTGAAGAAAACAGCAGCAGAAATGGCTGCACATTACAGTGAATTTATCTTTTAGTTTTCATTTCAATAACTGTTTTATCTACGCCTCACACTTTAAAGGTTACAGTGGCGGCTCGATCCATTCTCTAACCGGTGACAGGTGGGACTCACTTCAATGATTAAAAAGGACCAGATATCTTATATAATCTGTGACTTGCAGGCGAACCAGTGAAGTACACTGTCATGAATAAATCATCCCGAGTCACATGAGCCTTACAAGAAGTTCAAACTCCGACAGAGGGACAGAATGCTCCAATAAGCATCAATCTGATTTCCCATTTTCACCCTTTCAGGCAAGAAGACGCTCATTATTCTGCTTACACTCCAGTGCCATTTCACCCTGGTGGTTTGTGACTTTCTCCAGCTGCAGCATTCAATGCAACAGCTAAAGCCAGCGCTGGATGAGGAATAAGAAAGATGAACGATATTTCTCTAGCTATTTTGGTTTGCAGAACTTTTCAATTAAAGCTGAAATATTTGACAATTAGCAAATGACTTTAAACCAATCAAACATCTGAGATAGTCACTCTGACATAAGGACAGGTATAATGCTTTTTCTAATTTATCGTCTAAAGTGATTATTTCAGTTTAATCACAGAGGAAGTGAGGCGGCTGGACTCGAGGTTTGGCAGCTGCTCCAAAATCTAAAAGAGCCTCAGTGACCATTAATCTTTCATCCACATCTTTAATCAAACTTTTAAGAGTCAATAAAGCTTGAAACCACTTAGCCTCATACCATCGTTTGTGCCAAACTAATTTAGCTCCTCTGGTGCACTGCAGGAAATGGCTTCATAGAAGGGAAGGAGCTGGAGAACTTCTTCACAGAGCTGGAGACCGCGAGGCGAGGAGCAGGAGTGGTGAGTGTGTGTGTGTGTGTGTGTGTGTGTGGGGCATGTCATGAAAATGTTCACACTGTACTGCAAGTAAAGCAAAAAGAGAGTCATGATGATAACGTTACACCTCTAGCTAAAGAAGCTTTAATAACCACAAATTGATTGAAGATTCTGCAGAACTTCTACTGAGAATGCTGTAAAAAGACTGGAGATAGAGAAAGAATCAAAATCGATCATTAAATAGTTTAAATGACTTCGACGTTGTAAAAGATAAACTCCGACAAAATGTCATAAAGGTTGAATTTGATGTCTTGAAAAAACAAAATTTGAAGAAAATTTAACAAACTTAAATGGAATTCAGCCCTAAAATGTGTCAAGACATGGAAACAAGTTGAATGCATGCATTGCTCAACATGAGAGGTCGTCTAAAGCTGAAAACCTGAATTAAATTAAATTAAATTAAAACCTGAAGATTTGCACACGCTGCAAGTTCGCAGGGACATGTGTGAACTGTTTTGGTTTTTATTGTGAGTTCAAACATTTTATTTGTTATAATTCAGTAAATTTATGAATAATTTACATGAATGACCAGAAAATAAACAGGAGAATAATCAAGTTTACACTTTTACAGACAGAAAGAGGAATCCTAAAAACGTTTCTTACTTGAATAAAATTGTGATGATGATAAAAATATAATAATAGTTTTGTTTAGCCCTTGTTTCAGATCAACTTATCAAGCAGGTTGTGCTTAAAATGAAGGAAGAGTGGAGGACAAAAGAAGAGTCTCTAAAAACCATGTCTTCTGATCTGACACAACTTTAGATTTTAGATTCAACTAAAGACCTCGAAAAAAAGTTTTCTTTGCGACAGATTGTTATAACAAATAAAGATCCATGTTAAAATAGTTTAGGTTTCCTGTTATGTGTCAATAAAACACCAGTTAATCTCCTGAGTTTAGTACGTGTTGTTTTTAATAACAGATCAGAGTTAGGTGGCTTTAAAAACCAGAAGTTATTCCTTTGAAAATGATCATTTGACAGAAAATGAGTGAAAAAAGCATAAAAACACCTAAAAGCTGCTGAGAAAACCTGGATTACTGAGATCATTTTAAAAGATTACAAAATGTATAGGTCCTTAGAAGCAAAAATAAAGAAACAAGGACTTTTGCACACAAAAAAAAACAAAAATAGTGTTACCAATAAAATGATACAACTATTTGTGATATTTACAGAAGTTTTTATGGCCGAGCTGCAAAAACATGTTGATTTTTTGTTGTTTTACTTTTTTAAATTGTTGTCATTTTATTCGTTTTGATTTACATAATGAGAATTCATTCTACTATTTCTTTGTTTTTTATGATAATTTGTTAATGACTAAATCGCAGTAACAGATAACATTTTTGTGAATAACTATTTGTCTTATTTTATATTTGTAGTATCCATAAATACAACTTTTTTTGTATTTTTTGTGCTGTGGATGCAGGATCCCTCACATGCTTTGTTTAAAGAGAAGTTGAAGGAGTTCATGGCCAACTTTGACAAAAATTCTGACGGCAGAATTGAAATGTCAGAGGTGAGAAGTCATCCAGTAAACCCGTATTTATTGACTTAAAGTTTCACCTGATCTATTAACCTTCACGCCATTCTTTTGTAGTTGGCCCAGATTCTTCCTACAGAAGAAAACTTCCTGCTCTGTTTCAGAGAGTTCGTTAGCTCCAGTTCTGAATTCATGGATGTAAGTTTGCATATTTTCACAATCCTACTTGTTACTGTGCAGCTCGTGTTCTTATGTAACTCTTTACATTCGATTTGCTCGGTTAAGCTTTCTTGCGCATCAGAAGTCAGCTTAAACACTGTAACGAATCATCCCCGTTCTGTCTCTGTTGAAGTCCTGTTTGAGGATCTGATCAACCTTACTGAGCTGTGAAGATGCCTGAAGCCCGCGCCGCTCCTGTGGGGCTCGGCTACAGCTGTCCGATCATTTCTTTGGCTTTGATGCCACGTCAGACTCAGGACGTCTGTTTTATGTCATGACAGTAGAGTCAGGATGTAACTGGTTAATTTAGAGTGTTTGATATTTATTTATTTAGGCTACATTCATCCCTGACATCAGAACGACACAACGGGCATTAACTAGAGAAGGAAAAGCCTAAAACATGCACACAGCCTCTTACTCCATTTCAGGAGGATTTTCTGGTGGTGTTCAGGCTGTTTCGTGAGGTAAAGCTATTCTCAGAAAGCCATACATTATGAATGTGCCTCAGCTTTCTGCATGCATTGGAGGCTTTTTCCATCTTTGATAGGAGATTTTACTAATTCTCCATACACAAAAAGTCAGATGACAGTGGGATTTTATTCCACAATAGTTTACATAATTGTAGAAGATTTTTGGTGTCGTTGTGGCTAAAGATCACACGTTTTCTAAAAATGATGTCTTCTCCTGCAGGCCTGGCGGAGGTACGACACTGATCGCAGTGGATACATCGAGTCGAATGAGCTGCAGGTAACACACCACATGCATCACACAGTGTGGCTCATTTTGGCATGTTTAAAGCCATACTCAGTAGCCGGGTAAACAAACAAGGTCTCGCTAGCTAGTTTACAGAAACACGTCTCGGTGAACTCACCCCTCCCGTCGGGTAAAATCCATACGCCAGCCTCCCGCCGACATAGGACCACGGTTTGCAAAGGTGACAAAGCAGAGTCTAACTCCAGCCAGGGTCCGAAATTAACAGTCGCCACTCGCCAAATGCGACCAAATTGCTCCACTTGGCGAGTAAAATTTGGAGCGTCATCCGCCACATGGCGAGTACATTTTTGCACCAAACTAGTTCTGTTTATCAGTCCTCTTCGATGGATTTCTGTGACGCTCCTCTCCTGCCTGCACACGACGTACGTGAAACGTGACAGTCGCACCCGGCGTTTCCACCTATCTATTCACTGTTCATCAAGGCAGCAGCAGTTAGCTTCGTGCTAAAGCTAGCAACGATATGTGGCGGTTTAGAGCTGCAGTCAGCCAGTCTTCAAAAAGAAAAGTAATGGAACTATAAG